>CM077194.1:4795476-5277976 GCA_039654625.1 Rhinogobio ventralis
CGTGATGACTCCGATCTTCAATCAGATGGAACTGGACAACTATTCTGAATGTTCCGATCTAATCTGACTTCTGACCTGTAATGTTTGCCCTAATCATAATCATATACTGTTTGTTCGTTGGCCGGAGGAGAACTGGCACCTGGACTGAGCCTTGTTTCTTTCTCCATTCTGTCACCTGATGGAGTTTTGGTTCCTTGCCACCGTCGCCTCTGCCACTTTGGCTTTTGGCTTGCTCAGTTGGGGACACTAAATATTCAACTATATTACTGATCTGCCCGCATTGACACTATATAATAATTGAACTGAGCTGGACGATGACATCACCGTTTTCTCCAGAGCGGCTGTACAGCCGAATCAAATTCTGTTGCATTATTTTCCTGTTAAACACTGTAAAGCTGCTTTGAAACAATCTGCATTGTAAAAAGCGCTATATAAATAAAGGTGACTTGACTAACATTTAGACCAGAGTATAATGAAGGCTGAAATGTGTTTCATAAATGTCGGATTGGGGCAAGTTGTCACAACTGCTGTCATTTTACATAATTTATTCATTACAATTTCTGTTGGCTAAAACAATATTTTACCTTTTATATTATTAGCTATATATAACATTACATTTGCCAACCCAATGTGACAACTTTCCCCATATAGTGTGACAACATGCATTAACATTAAAAGAAACTGACTTTCAGAAATAAACTAACCCTGAGGAATATTTATTGGAGTGGCAGAGCCTATGCTTTTTTTTTTTACCACAATAATGTTGATTGATTTAGCTTTGCATTATAAAAGTTTACTATATCATAAAATAGTCCTATGAAACATGATGACGAAATGTTTTGCTCTATTTCTTCCCACTTTTTCTTTCCCTCCACATGAAGAGACACAAAACTAGTGTGATTTTCCTGGTCATTCATCACTCCTGTGGCTCTTTTGACTGAGGGTCTCTCATGCTATTGTTGCTTAACCTCGGTCAACCCTGAGATCTGCTCCTTCATTCTGTTAAGTAGGAAAGGAGGCCTAACTTCTGGCCTCTTTGTCTTTTCCTCCCTTGTCTACTTTGACAAACTGCAAAAACGAAAGAGAGAGAAGTCACTATTATGGCTATAGATATATATGCTACTGTTACCGTTTTTTTAAAAATGTTTTTTAAAAGAAGTCTCTTATGCTCACAGAGACGGCATTTTTAAAATAAAAAAATACAGAAAAAAAACAGTAAAATTTGTGAAATATTATTACAATTGTGATGCAAAGCTGAATTTTCTGCATCATTACTCCAGTCTTCAGTGTCACATGATCCTTCAGAAATCATTCAATATGCTGATCAAACTTTTGATATCAGGGGCGTTTCCTCCAAGGAGGCAAGGGAGGCAGTGCCTCCTCAAAAAAAATAGGATGGAGAAAATAATCCATATTACAAAAATAAAACAACACAAATATTAAACATTTTGCATAAAAAAAGTGTAGAAATCACTTATTTTTTATAAAGTAACAATGTCTAACAGCGACACCCGGAGGTTAAATTACAGCGGGAGTCCGTCTCTCTTGCCTCCCATGAGCCCATTGACTTTTAACCATAGACAGTAAAAGAAATGGACACAGCGACCCCATAGACTTCAACGGAGAAAAGTGAAGTCAATTAGAAGCACTCACTTCCTGATGGCTGAGCGTACTGCAGAGCCTCAGACTGAGCGTGACGACGTAGATGTGAGGTGAGCAACCCGTCTGACAGTCTTCTAGTAGTTGTGCAAAGTGAAATCTGAATCACAGAATCTTGCAGAGACGGAGAGCGTGAGCAGGAGCAACTTTTGGTAAATATTCTGATTAATTATTTTATCATTTTGCATAGTATTTATTCATTTTAAAATTTAACGCCAGATTGCCTGCGAGCTTCTCCTCCTGTCTATACGGTAATTTCTCTACTGTGCGACAGAGAGTCGCGTAGTTATGACGCAATCGTTAGCCTATTTTTACAAAAACGGCTTCCACGGGGCGATAGTGTAAGATACAAGGTAATGGAGCCTTTTATACATTGTCGTGTTTCTTTAGAAATAAACAATGGACAAATGGAGTCTTTAAACGCCTCAGATGTAAAGTTATTCGCTGTCAAAGTGACGCCAAAATAAATGGGAGTCAATGGAATGCTAACAGCATTGGCTTGGTTAGCAATGGCTGCCCCTATGAAAGGTACGCTTTCCGGGTGCTGGATTACCCCCTTGCTTTTAACAGACCACCTAAAGTCACATGACAGGAAGCAATGCCTCCATAAATCCCGCCTCTTGTTTTCATGCATGTTCCTCATTTTGCAAATCTTAACAAAATGATGCTGTTAATGGGAATACTAATTAAAAAGTAAACAGCTCACCCACTTAGATATCACCGCTTTATGTATGTATGTATGTATAAATATATAAAATATTGTACATGTTGAGTCATACCACTAAACCTTAGCTGACTCAGACAGTTGAACATGTATCTGTTTGTATGAGTGATTGCAGTAGGGATAGTTATATACAGCTCAAAAGGTTCAATTTAGATCTAGGCTACCTGTACATTTTATATCAAAATAAATGATGTTGCCAAGGAGTGAACTTAAAATTATGATTGGATAAGAGCATCCAATGAGCCAATCAGGAAGCAATGCTACTTTAAATCAGGACATAAAGCACCTGAACACGATGCACAATCTCTCCTGTGTCATCACACCTTTACTTCCAATAGTGAAAACACTTCCCATCCTCAGGGGAAGGCGCAGCACCACTGTCAAAAGGAAGAGAGATAAACAGAAGAGACAACGAGCGCATCAACGCCCATTTTACTGTCATCAAGATTGCACGAAACTCCCATGTGACATTTCTCCTATCCGGATTACCTGAGTCAGAGATCCGCGGGCTGCAAGAACAGCCCGACCACCAACCGAATATCTCTCTTAATCCTTTTTCCATACCCCCCTCCTTCCTTCAACATATCACCACCATTCCTCTCCTCTATTTATAGGGTCATAGCGTTCCCTCTCTCTGTGGGATGAAGGAGGGGGGGGGGGTTCACCCTGCCTGGTTAGTGAATGGGTTACTAGTGACAGGGGGTCAAGACGGAAGACATGGGAACCCCCTACTGACCAGGGCACATTTATTTTTACTTTTTTATTTGTTTAACATGCGTCCGATCAGGTGGATCAGTTTGGTGAGCTCTTAAAGGGATAGCTCACCCAGAAATGAAAATTCTGGCATTACTTCCTGACTTATTGCAAACCCATTTCACTTTCTTTCATCTGTCTTTCATCAACTAGTGTGATATTTAAGTCATTATTCACTGAAAGTCTTGCTATAATGACTAATGTAATGCTGAATAACAAATATATTTCAGATTGTTCCTTACAAGGCTTCCAAAAAATCATACATAATATATCAACCAACAAATAAATTGCAACAAATGGCTATAGCTATACACTGCAGATATTGCAATATTTCAATAATACTAAAAAGATATCTTCCAGAATTTTAAGAAATGATTGACACATATTTAGTACAATAAAAACTAGCTAATGTTTGAAAACAACTATTGCTCATTCCAAGGCCCAAAATGTATCTATGTAAGTATGTGAACACAAAAAAAATCCTAAAGACTTACTGTGAAGGAGGGACCTGAGTCATAGACCAAAATAGCATATATCATATCAAAATATCAGACTTCTTTTGACTTGGGCCAGAAAGCAACCACCAAAAACATCCTACCAACCGCAAAATAATGCCAGTTACCCTATTGTGGCAGTGAGTTTTGCATTGGGACGCACCATTCATCCATCCATATCCTCCAGAAGATGCAAAAACGTGATGAGTATTTGAATCTGAATATGCATTCTTCCCCAGTTTCTTCAAGTTGTTCTAAACCTGCAAAAGCATTTATACAGTTTATGCCCTTCATCTAGAGAGAGAGACTGTTTTAACAGACTTTTGATTTTTGCCATTTTGGCTGCTGAAAAAGCCAAGACTTATTCAGCCAAAACTAAACTTTTTATTTTTGAAAAGCCACCACTTCAACACACTTTTACATCAACCACAACTCCAACTCGAAATAGACTGTTTAGTTAATTAAAAAAAAGATTTCATCAATCACTCACCTTCATGTTCTTTCTTCCATGGAACACAAAACGACACGGGCAGAATGTCCGAGCTGTTTTTTTCTTTTCTTTCTCCATAGTGAAGTATGGAATGAGGGGCCGTTGAGCTGCAAAAACACTTTAAAAGCACTAAAGAAGTAACATCTCAAAAAAAAAAAAGATCAATGTACACTACTGTTCAAAAGTTTGGAGGTTTTAAAAGAAATCTTCTGCTCACCAAGGCTGCATTTATTTGATCAAAAAGTATATGAAGGTTGTAAAATTTTACATTTATTGCTGTGAAAAATGCACAAAAATACAAGTTTCTATTTTTATATGAAATATATTTTCCATATATAGTTGTGTTCCAAATTGGAGGTTGATATCACAAAAAAAGAGCTTTCAGTAAGATTTTGTTTGTGTGCAGTACCAAATGTTTCCACTAGATGAAATTAATTTCCCATTTGTTTCCAATGCGCTAATTTCTGACCGTGAACAATACAAGTGTGTCTTTTTTTTAGGACCATTTAACCTTTTAGAATCGTGACCATGATTTGTGTGTGTGTGTGTGTGTGTGTGTGAGTGTGTGCTCACACAGCAAGTGCCAAAACCTTTAGCAAGTTTCGTACCATTCCGAAGAAGTAAAAAATTTGAAAAAACAAAACGTAAAATATGTCAGTCAAAAATGACCAAACAGCACCAGAGGATTAAGATATAGATTTTGTGAGTTACAGACAAAAATGTAAGTATTTCACTTCCACTGCACGCCTTCATTGTACGGAAAAGTGCAGCGCAAACATGCAACAAAACATCTCCTTTTGTGTTTCACAGAAGAAATAAAGTCATGAGGGTGGGCAAAAGATGCCCGAAGTTTCCTTTGCAAGTGAATTACTCCTGTAGCGGCAGCAAATGGCCATAATGACGATGTGTTTTTCTCAGTGAATGACAGCATGAGAGGTCACAGGGTGAATCTCGGCTTGTCTCTCACGGTGCCACTGCTGTCATCATAGCGCACTGTAAACCAACACTCATATAGATCTCTCCCCCCCCGCCTGCCACATCGACTCAGTTACACTTGTTCTTTGCTGACCAGCTGCACACAGACACACATACACATGGGTGTTTTGCATTGAGCAAAGCAGGACAGCTCAGCAGAGAAGATACTAATTTAATTCGATTTCTTTTTAGTCTCTTGTGAGCAACTGAGTTCTGATGTGATTTTTGTTAATTTGTGGATGTGTTTCACAGTTGGCCTGCAATTACTTTTTGTCTGTTTATCTGATCCAAACTGAAAGAAAGAGATAGACAGAGAGAGAAAGAGTGCAAAGAAATAAAATGCCAAGGGAATAGCGAGGAAGGCACACGGACAGTGGCGAATTAGAGGGAGAAAGGGCCGAGAGCGGGAGAGGAGGGACGGTGCCGAACAGCTTTTGTGGGCTTTGTGAGGCTCAAATTGTCTCCTTCTCTGGGAAAGTGGAAACTCAACACCCCCCACAGGAGGTCTGGTTACCTGGTGAGAGTGGAAGAAAGGAAGAAAAACACAACGATGGAGCGAGGGAGGGGCGCAAAGGTGCCGAGAGAGAAACGGGAGAATAGGGAAGAGGAAGACAGGACGGATTGTTAACATAAAGACGGGATCACCATAGTATGAATGAGTGATTTACGGTGGTAGCCTTCTGAGAACAGGGAGGGTTTGCACAGAAATATTTGCGAATGAAATGCATAACCAGAATCATTTTTGTCATAGAACTCTAATTTTGACTTAATTTGGTTTTTAACCCTATAATGCCTACTGTATATTAAATACGCAAATTTGAAAGGCTTTTAAATGATCAAAAGGAACAAAACATTGCTGAAAAACCTGTTGCACACAATCTACTCCATGCCTTCTGTCATCTGATTAATGGTTTATACTTTTTTTAGCAAGTAAAAGGCCTTTTAGTGTAATTGTAAAAACATCCCCATTCAGCTCGTGGTTCATGTGACTTTTTTCTGTGAAATATTTACTATCAAGTAAACATAAGAATAACTTTTATATTGTTAGTATTATTTCAAGATGAACAATTACTGGACTGTAGCAACTTAGATCCTCCATACATCAATCGTTAGAAAAATCATGTTAATAAATATGTTAAAACATTATATGTTTTGCTCCTCACAATAAAACTACATCTTTTTGACTAATCAGTTTTGATCATAAAAATAATAATAATACATTTTATTTGTAGTGTGCCTTTCTCAAACTCAAAGCGCTAGAACTAAGCGTTTAAATATCATCTTACTGAGACATATTATTGGTAGATATAGAGTGACAACTGATATTTATATGTATTTTATGTAAGTTTCTGCTATCTGTAATAAAGATCTCAATGATTTACATTACAAGCATCAAAATTTCATCTTACTTTTTGGCCATATAAACATCAGCATCTGCAGCAAATTGCATATTTTTCTCAGTTTGGGCCTCTAAATAAAATGTGTTTTTTCCTATGAGCCACGAAAACCTGATGTATCAAATATGATATTCAACAATAACACATATGCAACTTTTAGATTTTGTCTAAAGGTTCTGTTTTTTTAATTGAGTTTTTTTAGAGTATGTTTGCATATGTTTACAGTGTTAACTCATATTTATAACACATGTATCTTAAATGGATAAATTCACAGAGGAATCAATGGATGTGGCTATACAGAGTTGAATGGAGTCTCTTCTCCTCTGGCGCCCTCTTTTGACCAAAGGCAGGAGTGCTCCAGGTACATGTAGGCCTACAGTTATTCATTCAGCATACGCTTTTATCCAAAGCAACAGGGATCTTTTCTAACCTGCCATGTGGTAAAATGGTTTGGTGTGTAGGGTGGGCTTTTTCGACTTGGGCCAGTAAACAACCCCCTAACAATAACTGAGTAATCACTAGATACTAACCCTGAACCCACCCGTAAACCAACCTTAACCCATGTAGTTACCTTATATTACCAGTCTTTTTGTAAAGTGTAACCACATTTTTTAAATATATAAATACAGTACCGGTCAAAAGTCTGGAGTTTCCAGTATTTTCTTGAAAAGTATAATGATCATTAAGTGTTATGTTATTTGATTTCTGAAGAATTATGTGACACTGAAGACTGGAGTAATAATGCTAAAAATTCAGCTTTGCATTACAGAAATAAATGATATTTTCAAGTATATTAAAATAGAAAACCATTATTTTAAACTGTAATAATATTTCACAATATAACTGATATTTTTGATCAAATAAATGCAAGCTTGATGAGCATAAAATTATTGACCCGTACTGTATATAAATAACTCTTAGCCATAACTCTTGATGGTAATTATACTTTTCAAGAAAATACTGAAAATGTTGCCTAATTTAATGCTTTATATATAGTGTTCTCCAAAATGACGCCTCATTTATTTAAATCAGCTGCAATGGACGAGCACACAATATCAGGGCAATGAGATCCGCACAAAAGCAACAGTAAAACAGAAAACACATGCTCTATCATGGATCGAAAGACTCCACCCATTTGACCTTTGTCAGGATGTCATAAAAAAGTGGATCAAACAAATAATGGAGGCTATTAGTTGCGTTCACGGGGTGTGGCGGACAGGTAACACGAGCACGGGTAGCAAACCGCACCTATTGCTATTTCAAAAATTATTCTATGCTACCATCCAATGAGCAAAAACATGCAACATATTTAACCTGACATGAGATATCAAATCATGTAAAGGTCAGAGGCTTAAAGGAGACGTCACAAATTGTGGGTTTGCCATGGATACATTCATAAAATGAAAATACATTATGTAAATTACAACCAAGCTAAATATCAGTTAAATGTTTTGTCATCTGTCCTACATTAAATGTATTCAGTAAAAGAAAATATACAAATATGCATGGCTCTGCACAACAATAATTATTATCTTAAAGGAACACGCCGACTTTTTGGGACTTTAGCTTATTCACCGTATCCCCCAGAGTTAGATAAGTCCATACATACCATTTTTATCTCTGTGCGTGCCATAACTCTGTCTGACGCACCCACCGCTAGCCTAGCTTAGCACAAAGACTGGAGGTAAACGGATCCAGCTAGCCTACTGCTCAATAAGTGACAAAATAACGCCAACATTTTCCTAATTACATGTTGTGATGTGTATAGTTACATCGTGTACTAAGACCGACGGAAAATGAAAAGTTGCAATTTTCTAGACCGATATGGCTAGGGACTATACTCTCATTCCTGCGTAATAATCAAGGAACTTTGCTGCCGTACCATGGGTGCAGCGACACAATGATATTACGCAGCGCCTGAAAATAGCACCCAGCACGCTCTCTGTGCAAGCAGGTTGTCACGTTGGTTATGTTGACGGAAGTTAGCCTGTTTTCAGGCGCTGTGTAATATCATTGCGCCGCTGCACGCATGGTACGGCAGCAAAGTTCCTGGATAACGCAGGAATGAGAGTATAGTCCCTTGCCATATCGGTATAAACTTATCTAACTCTGGGGGATACGGTGAATAAGCTAAAGTCCCAAAAAGTCGGCGTGTTCCTTTAAAAAAAAACCTGACTGTATAGAGGAAAATTCAACCGCAGTAGCAAACACTTTCCACCAGATGTCAGCAAGCATACAAAAGAAAACAGCAGAAGAAAAAGGCAGTGAAGTCCATAACCTCATTTAACCCCACACACTAGCTGTGTCCCAATTCAGAGGCTGCATCATCCGAAGGACACAGACTTCAAACGCCACACCTTCAAAGGCTGCAAAGGTTGGATCAAGTGTTGTTAAATGGGACGGTCTAGCCCATGGAGGATTGCTCGTCACCTTACTGAGACAGCTGAAGTTGACAAGCGGACGTAACGTTTGTACTGGACTTTTTCTCAGGGCCGTTTCTAGCTATTCTGACGCCCTGGGCGAAATCCTTATTGGTGCCCCCAGTCAAATTTTAAAAAGCAACATTGGTATTACTGGTATTAATTAACAAATACATACATACATTCCAAATTATATTTGTATATATTTGTTAATAAGGATTAAAATAAATACCAGTAATACCATTGTGTAGCCAGATGCCTGTATAGCCCTAGGCCTATATAATATATATTATATATTAGAACTGAATGAATCGATTCAGCATTCAACACGATTCGTAAAGATGCGTTAAATTCGACAAAGTGATTTAATAAAGGATGTATTAATGTTGTGAATTAGCACATTTTATTATACCATTTTTAAAGTGGCCGTTAAAGTTTTATATGGGACAATTACAAAACACACTGATTCTTTTAACAGTGCATTGGCGCAAAAACCTTTTGGAGGTGCAAGTAAGAGAAGAACGCTTTATAGTCAAAATATAACTGCACACTCACTTCAGCATTTCATTGCCTCTAACATACACAAATGCTATCTGCCCATTTCACAGCGTGACTACTCGACTGCCACAAATACTGCCCTAACAAAATGTGCACTTTTTTACTGTACCTGTTTTTTTTTGTTTTTTTTTAAAACCTTTAGTTTGAATTTAGTTTTATTGTATGGTTAAAAAAAGCGTTACCTTGCCAAAGCATTGACCGAGCTCTTTAATTTAATGGTGTTGTTGAGCGCTCCAAACACAAACTTTTTTGACAGTAATTGACAGTACTCTGATCCAATGGCATATAGCTCAAGAACAGTGCGTAGAGAGCTTCATGGAATGGGTTTCCATGGCCGAGCAGCTGCATCCAAGCCTTACATCACCAAGTGCAATGCAAAGTGTCGGATGCAGTGGTGTAAAGCACACCGCCACTGGACTCTAGAGCAGTGGAGACATGTTCTCTGGAGTGACCAATCACGCTTCTCTGTCTGGCAATCCCATGGACGAGTCTGGGTTTGGCGGTTGCCAGGAGAATGGTACTTGCCTGACTGCATTGTGCCAAATGTAAAGTTTGGTGGAGGGGGGATTATGGTGTGGGGTTGTTTTTCAGGGGTTGGGCTTGGCCCCTTAGTTCCAGTGAAAGGAACTCTTAATGCTTCAGCATACCAAGACATTTTGGACAATATCATGCTCCCAACTTTGTGGGAACAGTTTGGGGATGGCCCCTTCCTGTTCCAACATGACTGCGCACCAGTGCACAAAGCAAGGTCCATAAAGACATGAATGAGCGAGTTTGGTGTGGAGGAACTTGACTGGTCTGCACAGAGTCCTGACCTCAACCCGATAGAACACCTTTGGGATGAATTAGAGCGGAGACTGAGAGCCAGACCTTCTCGTCCAACATCAGTGCCTGACCTCACAAATGCACTTCTAGAAGAATGGTCAAAAATTCCCATAAACACACTCCTAAACCTTGTGGAAATCCTTTCCAGAAGAGTTGAAGCTGTTATAGCTGCAAAGGGTGGGCCAACTCCATATTAAACCCTACGGATTAAGAATGGGATGTCATTAAAGTTCATGTGCATGTAAAGGCAGACGTCAATTGGCAATATAGTGTAAATGTTTTAGTTGTAATTGTAGGCATGTACAATGTAGTGTTGTCAAAAATATTGATTCTGAAATATTTAAAACGCTTCGAATACTCACTTTCCGCAGATACGAAAGCTGCGTTTTCTCTCGGACAGTGAGTTACACACAAACCCGCCTCTCCTCACTCACTAGTTTCATTTGCTCCGGATGAATATTGTTGGTGTTACAGGCTTGAATTTCGGCGTTGGATTGTGCTTATTGCGCATAATTTTACATGATTTTGAGCTCACACCCAAAGTGCAAGCACATAAAGCCGCCTCTCAGTACTAAATTGAGTTATTTTTCACTACTTATTGCGCTTAAACAGTAAAATACACACAAAATAATGCCAAAATGCTGGTCTTGGCAAGTATTCATGTAAACACAGTCAGTTATGTTTTAAGTGAATGTAAACAGTTAAGAAAGAAAACTGCGTCAGGTCTTAAAGTGACAGCATATACCTGCTGCCAAATTATGACATAATATAAAACATATCTATGGCTGTTTTTCCCCATGGTGTCAATGTCATAATTGTGGTGGCCAGTGAAAATGTTGAGTGGCTAGTAACTTTTGAAAACCACTAGTCATAGCGGCTGGTGAGCAAAAAAGTGAATGTCAAGCCCTGATTATACTACAAACCTATAAGAAATACATTTGACCGAAGTCTAACTATCTGTGTGTTGTCACACCAAATGTAGACGTTGACAACATCCCTTATAAATGCATGGTTAAATTAACAACCGTACAATAAACAATGCTTCTGATGTCATTTGCTAATGATTCACCAAATATAATAAACAGATAGAATTAATATTGCACCAGCCGAAGTGTTACTCTACTCTCATTGAAATATGGGTGGATTAGGAGTATCCACAGATGACAGGTCATATTTCATCTGAAATCAGCAAAACAGTAGATGAAAACAATAACTATTTAACTAAGTTCATAAAGACAAACACTGATGTTGGCTGACAAAGGCACTATTTTAAATTTGAACTAGTTTCAAAAGCCTTCAATACACAGACTTTGATTTTGATTTTGGGAATATCTGATCTACGCCGTTGGAAAATAATGGTTTGTCCAGTCATGTAGAAAAGATTAATTGGTGTCTAACAGGTCTGTGGGAAGTTGCCAGGGATTTTGAATGAATCCTGTGGTCAAGCCAATCAATTAGATATCCCACGCGGTTTATAATGGAACATGTACCTATATTTGTGTCTCCCACTTTATACAGTGCTTTCTACACACCCCGTGTCTTTCTTCCATTCAGCTCTACTGGTTTTTCCGGTTGAAGGCAGCACGTTTATGAGAGGAGTGGCCGCGCGCAACACCTCAAGACCGCAGCTGCGTGCGCTGATGACAGGAATCGTCATTCTCCGGCCTGGCTCATGAATATTAATTACGTAAAGTGCCGTTTGCTCAGCTGATTGGCTGAAAGGCAACGCGGTTATCAAATAAACGAATCACACTCTGTCGAAGTCCTGCTTATGAATATTAATTAGTTTGCGTGAGTGGCCACTCCCGGAAGGTTACCAAGGAACGTAAATGAATATTCATGAGATAAGCAGTCGCCGTAGGATTTGTAAATTTGCGAACCGCCCTCCTTTCTTTAAAGTTTGAGCTGCACACCTATAAACCAAAAGGGCGCAGACTTGTATTTGAGCTTGGAATATATATGTACAATCTTATGGAATAATTTTTTACCACTCTACAGGTAAATACACATTGTTTGAGCTTGTTTATGTGCGTATATAATATGCTAATGATAACATTAATTCTGTCTCCAATGTAAATGAATGGTAGGTTATACTTAGCCTGTTTCAGTTGTTATATTTATTTTGTTATTTATTCTGTATAAAATGCAAAAATAGTGTGTATTTTCCACCGCTGGAAATTATACAGGGTTCAAAGACAGATGGTTCATTGTAAGAGACACTTATTTATAAGTTACTTATTACCAACAGGTGTAGATTACTGTGTCCCTGTTATATAAGCTTTTATTTTTCTTTTATAATATATGTAAAATCATTATTAAGTCAATAACGTTATAGCCTAATGCTCATTCATGTGAAAACATATAAATTAAAGTTTAATGTTTATATTTGAATGTGCATTTATTTAATTCAATAATGCTGTAATGTCGTTTGTTATTAGTAAATATATTAACTAAAAAGTTATTTTTAAGTGTACAGATTACATATGGATATATATATATATAATACATATTTTAAATCCAGAAAAGCATGACAAAAATGTAGGCAATTAAGTAGGCCTAATATTTAACCTGACTGATGAACAAAAGTTATATTGCTCCTCTCTGGACACACACTGGCTATTGGTAATAATATGTAATAAGCTCAGCATGCAAATCTGTGTTTAATAATTTGCATATGTTCCTGGTGAGTGTTAACTGGAGATGCTGTGATCCTACTTACTTTGAACATTAACTCTGTCTTTTGTCCATAAACTAGCCCTTCATTGTATTAGTGTCAAACTGATTGGATCTCAGTAAGCAGAGAATGATTGTATGCATTTTAATATTCTAATTTATTTAAAATTGACATGTTTTTCAAGAATTTAGCAGCTATTTATACTAAACATCTTGCATGTCGGCAACTCCAATTAATACAGATAAGGGGTTGTTTGAAAACCTGGTTTTCCACCTGTCAGCCATTAGCATTACAGTATATTTTGAGTATAACATATTTTCTCCAGCTTTACATCTCATCTGACAATACTGGCTTGCTGCTGGACCGGTTTGTTCAACGAAGAAAGATTTATGCCAAGCCAAAATATGAGAAGTGAGCATTTTTTTCACCTGTGGATAATGTTTCAGTGTTTTGGATTTTCAATGGAAGTCAGAAAGAACACAAATTTTGTCCTAAACATTCACAACAAGCCAGGATCTAACCACTTGTTTTGCACTGTGAGTTTAGCCCGATTGATAAGAGAACATAGCCATGGTTTCGAAATGTCAACATTTGGATTGCTCCAGTTTACTTCAGGCTATTGCAGCTTGTTGCAAATGAGAAATTTCTCCATGTAAATGGTGTTTGTCTGCGTTTTGTCAGGCGGGAGTGATGCTGGTCATTTATTATGGGTCACGCTGGGTGTGTGATAAATAGCCTGCAGTGAAACGTCTAGTCGCTTGTTCTTGAGTAATTCTAGTTGGATGGAAAAACTTAAAAATCTAGCCCAACCAGAGTAACATGGCCTCACAGAGCTAAACCAGCTGGATTGGCCTTCTGTGTCTTTGCCAGAGTGCACTGATTTTATGTATTTATGACTGCTTTGCATTCATTCATTCATTCAGATCTCTGTTAGCATGCATAGCATATCCATTGGACATGCAGCAACAGAAATACACAACCTGCATACTACCATCTTTTGCTTCACTGAAAAACGTGCTATAATATAATTATTTTTCTTCTATATTCACTGTAAAAAACTATTTTTATTTTTAACAGCATTTTGTTTTGTTTAACATATAGCACAAAATGTTCATTTACACGAGAAACAAATTTGGATGATGTAATTTTTTCAGAGAAAATATCTTGAATTAAAATAAATGTATATGTATATAATATAAAAAATCATGTAAATAAATTAATATAAAAATATATTAATTTAATTATATAATTTATTTATTATTTATAATATTTTCGAATCAATTTCGAATATTTATAATGAAATGTATTTATAATATTTTTTAAAAACATTCACCAATATAGGGTGAGAAATATAAACAGTAGATATATTCTTTGAAAACATCTTAATCTTACACGATTTTGCTTTTCAAGTAAATTAATTTTATGTTGAACAAGCATTTATTCTGTTTAAATATTAAGAAGATCTTATGAATGGCCTTCAATGAAGAAACAAGGTTTTTCCCTATATAATGTTGTTTCGGCATCCACCAATACTGACTAACTAGTAAAACTAACCAGGCAAATCATTGTGGTGGCTAAATCACATCTTCCAACTAAAGTTCTAACCTGGTGCGATGCGACAAGTTTCCAGCACAAGCTATTCTTTTGTTCGTACTGATAGTGAAAATGCTGAACGACGCATAAAAGTGTATGCTAAGTGACTATTTATTTACCTACGGATCTAAATCAGAACAGCAGACATGTGCACATTGATTAAACAATCCAAAAACCTTCGACCACTTCATGGGCATTACATAACACTTTTCTTATCTCACTTGCACTGCATTTATATTGACGCTCAGAAGTTTCCTCATAGTTCTGGGCTTTTTTCTCAGCTAGCCACAGAAGTGATCAACACAGTGTGTGGGAGAAAAAGCTTTAGGGAGAAACATGAATGCAATTCCACCTTATTTGAAAAAGGCCAAACACATGAACAAACAACTCTATCTAACCCCGGGCCTGGTAGATGTTGATATATATATATATATATATATATATATATATATATATATACTATATATATATATATATATATACATATATATATATATATATAGAGAGAGAGAGAGAGAGATAGATAGATAGATAGATAGATAGTACATTTCATACACAATGGTAGTTCAAAGTTCTTGACACAGAAAATGAATTCAAATATTCATAAAATAATCACAAGAAATAAAAATATATATACCCTGTCTGGAGTAGAAGAAATGGAGAGTCAGGTTCACGATTTTACTACTTCTTGAAAATATTTGTCAGGTAACTGTGCATTTAAACAGTAGCAATGCAGACAAATCTTCCTTGATGAAATGATACTCTAAATAAGAAACTAAAACTGCCAGTAGGAGGCGGTAAATGTCTAAATGAGTAAGTCATTGGGCCCTATTTTAACGATCTAAGCGCATGGTCTGAAGCGCATGGCACAGGTGCACTTAGTGTGTGTCCGAATCCACTTTTGCTAGTTTAACAACGGAAAAAATGGTTGGTGCGCCAGGCGCATGGTCCAAAAGAGTTGTACCTAGTCTCTTAATGAGTCATGGGTGTGTTTTGGGCGTAATGTGCAATAAACCAATCAGATTCTCATCTCCCATTCCCTTTAAAAGCCAGTTGCGCTCGCACCATGGCGGATTCGCTATTTACATGGTGGAATATAGACACCCTCAACCTGAAAAGTCAGTTTAAATACAATGACTATCCATTATGACATGTAGGCATTTTCATCTTTATGTACACAATAATAATATTTTACATTGTAACCCTTTTATTTAAATTTTTTTTTGTGATCAACTTTTTATTTGGTTTTAACACAAAATGTACAATTTACTTGTTATATACTAAATGGTATACATGTATACTCATAAAGTAACACCACTTATCAAACTATATACTAACCCTTTTATTTTTAATATTTGGCATGTTTGTGTGATGCACGTCCCTGTGTGTGTAATAAGCAGAGTGTACGCATGTTGAGCACCTGCCTATAGGCTCATATTACTAATGCGCTCTTTAAATAACACAAAAAATACTGAGCTATTTACTTTAGACCAGGTTTTTGTTGGTCAATGGCGCAGTCGTTTTCAGTTCCTCAAAATAACAACGCGCCAACAATGCGCCTGAACACACCTCGTTTTCAGACCAGCACGCATATGGGCGAACAGATGGGCGTGAGTGCATTTGCTATTGAAACAACGTGCCGCTGGATGTGAAAATTATAACTGTGTCGGGCTGAAACTAGCAAAAAACATGCCGTCGCATTGCGCCGGGTGTATTGTAGGGCCCATCAAGTCATTCATTCGATTAGTTCAAATGGCTGATTCATTCAGGAATTAAGTAAATAGGTGTGTCCGACTTGAAGCGGCGCTGAACAGACCGATAGATGTACGACATCAAAGTACCGTGAGATTGATTCGAAAGAATATGGAGCGTCTGCTCGCAAATCACTCTCGCTGTACTCTTACACCTATCGGTATGTTCAGCGCCGCTTCAAGTCGAACACACCTCTTTTTATGAATGGGCCATTGAATCATTCACTCAATTTATTCGCTCAAATATATTTTTGTCATGGTATTTTCAAATATGGCAATCTCTTACAAGCGTGTTTATAGTAACATCCTAAAGATGTATGTTTATATCACTGAGATCCCTTTTTTGTTTTCCCATCCAGGTGCAGTGTGTAGCCATGACTGCATGGGTGGAGGCGACCACAAGGGAAATGGGCCAATCGCTCATTAACCCAGACAAACCTTCAGTTTCAGCCTCAGCACTCCCAGGAGACACAGAGAAGCCAGCATTGAGCTCAAAACCCCACCTCATGCCCAAACCATTTTCCCTGCAAAGGAATGCAACCGTCCGCCCCATCCGGGCCCCAAAAACCAACTTCAGCAGACAGATCCATCGAGCCATCTCTTCTGAAACACTTTTGAATACCACAGACACTCATGTTGGTGGTCCAAAAACATCAAACTCAAATGGCACGGTAAATGGGTCTGGTCAAAGTGCAGCTCCTAAACCTGTCCCACTCACCCCGAAACCTGACTTACAGGCTAAGCCTAAACCAGAACCTACTAAGAGTCCTGACATAACTGCGTCTAATAACCAAACTGGTCCAAATTCAAAGCCTGATGTAACCGCTGAAGATATGAAGAGCGTTCAGCCCAGGAGCAGAGCGAAATCTTTGGGTGCTCAGGATCAAAAGACTCTCAACCAGAAGGCACAAGGAGAAGCCGGCGACACTGAGGCAAATGTCAAAGTGCCTTCACGTTGCTGGCCAGCTCGAAATCGTCTCTCCGTGGAGCTGACCTCCAAGTTCGAGTCACTGTCTCAGCCTGAGAAGGAGGTTAATACCGTGAGAAGAGATACTGAAATCAGCAAGACGGAGAAAGAGGAACCGCCATGTTCTCCTTCAGCAGTGTCTGAGTCCAAGTCTTCAACGCCTCCGGTGGAGATAGAAGAGGCGGGAGACGAGGAGCTTGTTGGAGGCAGCATTAAAAGACGGATCAGCCTCCTCTTCGATCGGTCTGCAGCATCTCAGCGCAGGGACACCTTCAACAAAAGAGACATCACACCTGCTGAAATATCTATTGACATTAAACAGAGAATCCAGAATCTGAGCTTGGACACTCCGAGGACGCGCTTGCCGTCCACTGGTGCTCCTAAAAGGTTAGTGAATTCTCTCTTTCTTCTTTTGACCCTCAATAAGTATTTTATAATATCTGTGTTTCCTAAGCACAAAACATACTCTATACAAGTACATTAACAGATATCAAGGCTCAGAACTGATACTTGAACTGTTAATTAATCTTGTTCATCCATTTTTATGTCTTGCATACTAAAGCATGATTAATCGTCAAGTCAGATTTATTTATAAAGTGCTTTTCACAACAATACACAATGTTTCAAAGCAGCTTTACAGAAGGTCATGATGTTAATATAATATCTTTATGCCTTATAGTTGCATTTAGCAGATTAGAGTTATATAGGCGATAATATAGTTTACATTTTGCGATGATACAAACAATCAAGATGCTATATAGTATATATTTCGCCCTACACTAGTGTACTGTGGATAAAGTTAGATATACTTATGTATCCAACTTCATAGAGCTGGGCGATAATAGTTATGTTTCGCAACAAAATTAATAAACTGAGATTTGCTATATCACTTTAAGTGAGTGTACTGTATGTATGCGGATATACATATATATACACTGACACACACAGAATTAATAATTCTGAATCATTTATTTAGCTGATTAATTCAAGAATGAATGTCAATGAACCATACATATTTAAAACAGTCTGAAGCAAAGAACATTTTGTCAGAACCTTTAGTAAATTACATGTTATTTTTATTTAGTAGCCTAACATTTAGGTTTTGTAAATCACTGAAATAAACATTTTACTTTAGAATTGTCATCTCATTTCAAAGCAAAAAAAGTTATTCATTTTATGATTCATTCAATTTATCACAATCATGCAGCTAAGTTGCAAACTCTTTTTTTCTGTTATGTTTTCTACATTGTTATCTTTTTTTTTAAACACTGTCTTTATTGATTTTAGAAGCATTAACATCAAAACATAAAAAAAGAAAAAAAAAACTAAAAAGAAAGAAAAAAACTATACTATACATATGCAATACATACTATACATGTCAAAACAATGGTACATTAATATGATAACAGGTTACACGGAAAATACAATATTTGGTTCAGCTTCCTTCAAAAATCTTATCTACATTGTTATCTTGCTGACTAACACAAATTTTGTTGAAATTGCAAAAATGACTAATAGTCTTAAAAGCATCAGTAATAATGTGTTGAAAACTATAAACCAATTAGTGTCATTTTCCATTATATGCTATAATTTACCAGAAAAAGTGTGTTTATGAATTTATGCTGTTTATGAATAATCTAGCTGTATAATTTCCCACTTGTTGCAATTTTTTTCATCACTGTGGCAGTAACAAACCTCGGTACTTAAGCAAAAAAAAAAAAAAAATTTAATGACCAATATAATTGTTTTTTCTACACTGAAAAAAAACAAGTAAAATTTACTTTTTGCACGCAGATTTTTTAAGTGCATTTCACATATGGAATTAAGTACAATCTACTTAACTAAGTTAAGTAAAATTAACAAAGAAAATAAGTTTAACTTTAGCGTGGCCAGTAAGGGTTTGTTGAGTAATTTCTACTTAGTTGAAGTTTACTTTGCAATACTCTGTTTCAAGTACATTTTACTCAAACAATATGACACTGAATTAAGCCATGATAAGTAAATAATACAGTAGATACAGGTGCTGGTCATATAATTAGAATATCATCAAAAAGTTGATTTATTTCACTAATTCCATTCAAAAAGTGAAACTTGTATATTATATTCATTCATTACACAGACTGATATATGTCAAACGTTTACTTCTTTTAATTTTGATGATTATAACTGACAACTAAGGAAAATCCCAAATTTAGTATCTCAGAAATATTACTTAAGACCAATACAAAGAAAGGATTTTTAGAAATCTTGGCCAACTGAAAAGTATGAAATGAAACGTATGAGCATGTACAGCACTCAATACTTAGTTGGGGCTCCTTTTGCCTGAATTACTGCAGCAATGCGGCGTGGCATGGAGTCGATCAGTCTGTGGCACTGCTCAGGTGTTATGAGAGCCCAGGTTGCTCTGATAGTGGCCTTCAGCTATCACATCTTCCTCTTCACAATACCCCATAGATTAAGGTCAGGCGAGTTTGCTGGCCAATTAAGAACAGGGATACCATGGTCCTTAAACCAGGTACTGGTTGCTTTGGCACTGTGTGCAGGAAAATGAAATCTGCATCTCTATAAAGTTGGTCAGCAGCAGGAAGCATGAAGTGCTCTAAAACTTCCTGGTATACGGCTTTGTTGACCTTGGACCTCAGAAAACACAGTGGACCAACACCAGCAGATGACATGGCACCCCAAACCATCACTGACTGTGGAAACTTTACACTGGACCTCAAGCAACGTGGATTGTGTGCCTCTCCTCTCTTCCACCAGACTCTGGGACCCTGATTTCCAAATGAAATGCAAAATTTACTTTCATCAGAGAACATAACTTTGGACCACTCAGCAGCAGTCCAGTTCTTTTTGTCTTTAGCCCAGGCGAGGCGCTTCTGACGCTGTCTGTTGTTCAAGAGTGGCTTGACACAAGGAATGCGACAGCTGAAACCCATGTCTTGCATACGTCTGTGCGTAGTGGTTCTTGAAGCACTGACTCCAGCTGCAGTCCACTCTTTGTGAATCTCCCCCACATTTTTTAATGGGTTTTGTTTCACAATCCTCTCCAGGGTGCGGTTATCCCTATTGCTTGTACACTTTTTTCTACCACATCTTTTCCGTCCCTTCGTCTCTCTATTAATGTGCTTGGACAGAGCTCTGTGAACAGCCAGCCTCTTTTGCAATGACCTTTTGTGTCTTGCCCTCCTTGTGCAAGGTGTCAATGGTCGTCTTTTGGACAACTGTCAAGTCAGCAGTCTTCCCCATGATTGTGTAGCCTACAGAACTAGACTGAGAGACCATTTAAAGGCCTTTGCAGGTGTTTTGAGTTAATTAGCTGATTAGAGTGTGGCACCAGGTGTCTTCAATATTGAACCTTTTCACAATATTCTAATTTTCTGAGATACTGAATTTGGGATTTTCCTTAGTTGTCAGTTATAATCATCAAAATTAAAAGAAATAAACATTTGAAATATATCAGTCTGTGTGTAATGAATGAATATAATATACAAGTTTCACTTTTTGAATGGAATTATTGAAATAAATCAACTTTTTGATGATATTCTAATTATATGACCAGCACCTGTATTGTGTAGACACCATAATAGAAGTAATGTGATACCACCCAAACACAGAGACCTCAATACTTGGTACACAATAACGGTAATATTTGTTGTATCATTTTTGAGAATGAATGTGTCATTTTTAGTAGAACATTAACTCCAGATGTCGCAAATCAGCAAGTTACTAAATCTAACAACAAATGATAAAACATAAACAATGATAAATACAGCTGGAAACAGTGAAAAATGCAAACTTATTCATTATTTGTGCCCCAGTGCATTATGGGAAAACAAGTATCAGAATGTTGAGTAGGTTTGTAACGTTGATATTTAAAACATTTTTTTTTACAAGCTTAAGTTGAGTACTAATATATAATTTACTTTGTTTTTTTTAATTCTTGCCTGAACTAACTTGTTTTTCTATAGAATTTACTTCACCAAAGAATCATTTTTATCTGTGTAGCAACTATAAAATGCATATGTTAAGTATGCATACTATGTTTCTGGCCTTATGTTGTCCTTACTTTCAAAGCTGTAACATATTTCCAAACTCTTCTATTTGTAGTCCACCATCTGAGAAGACGAATGAGAGGTCATCTGAAAGAGAAACAGAGACGGTGCCTGTTGACAAACCACCAAATACAACAGAAATCAAGAACTCTTCTGCTAGTGTGGAGAACGCAGAACAAGAGGAAAACAATGAAGTAAAAGAGGACAAGGAGAACTATGCCACTGTTCCTGTTTACCGAAGGGTTGGGATAAGCATAGATGCGGAGAAAAAAAGAAAGGAAGAAGAAGAAAAACAGAGAAAAGATGAGCAGTTAGAGAAAGAACGACAGCAGCA
This sequence comes from Rhinogobio ventralis, assembly GCA_039654625.1. Classification (NCBI taxonomy): domain Eukaryota; kingdom Metazoa; phylum Chordata; class Actinopteri; order Cypriniformes; family Gobionidae; genus Rhinogobio; species Rhinogobio ventralis. The sequence continues at coordinate 4,817,143 of CM077194.1, forward strand.
GGAAAGGGAAAGACTTTTGGAGGAGGAGAAGAAGGCAAAAGAAATCAAGAGACAGCAAGAGGAAGAGAGAAAACAAGAAGAGGAAAAGCAAAGGCAGATGGAAGAAAGGAGAAAGCAAGAGGAAGAATGGAAGAGAAGAATTGAAGAGGAAAGAAAAGAAAAAGAGAGGGAGAGACAACGAGAGCAGCAGAGACAGATTGAAGAGGAGAAAGAAAGACATAGAGAGGAGGAAAGACTGAGACAAGATAAACTAAAGAAAGAGAGAGAAATGGAAGAAGAGAGGAGAAGAATTCAGGAGACGGAGAGACAGAAAGAAGAGGAAAGACTGAGACACGAACGAGAAAAAGAAGAGCGGTTAAAGAAAGAGAGAGAAATGGAAGAAGAGAGACGAAGAGTTCAGGAGATGGAGAGACAGAAAGAAGAGGAAAGACTGAGAAAAAAACAAGAAATAGAGAGAATGAGGAAAGAAAAAGAAATGGAGGAAGAGAGACTGAAAGAGGAGGAAAGATTGAGACAAGAGCGAGAAATGGAGAGGATAAGGAAAGAAAAAGAAATGGAAGAAGAGAGACGAAGAATTCAGGAGACGGAGAGACAGAAAGAAGAGGAAAGACTGAGAAAAAAACAAGAAATAGAGAGAATGAGGAAAGAAAAAGAAATGGAGGAAGAGAGACTGAAAGAGGAGGAAAGATTGAGACAAGAACGAGAAAACGAGAGACTAAAAAAAGAAATGGAAGAAGAGAGACGAAGAATTCAGGAGATGGAAAGACTGAGGCAGGAAAAAGAAAAAGAGGAGCTGTTAAAGAAAGAGAGAGAAATGGAAAAAGAGAGATTGAAAGAGGAGGAAAGATTGAGACAAGAACGAGAAAAAGAGAGACTTAAAAAAGAAAAAGAGATGGAAGAAGAGAGACGAAGAATTCAGGAGATTCAGAGACAGAAAGAAGAGGAAAGACTGAGACAGGAACGAGAAAAAGAAGAGCGGTTAAAGAAAGAGAGAGAAAGGGAAGAAGAGAGACGAAGAGTTCAGGAGATGGAGAGACAGAAAGAAGAGGAAAGACTGAAAAAAAAACAAGAAATAGAGAGAATGAGGAAAGAAAAAGAAATGGAGGAAGAGAGACTGAAAGAGGAGGAAAGATTGAGACAAGAGCGAGAAAAAGAGAGACTAAAAAAAGAAATGGAAGAAGAGAGACAAAGAATTCAGGAGATGGAAAGACTGAGGCAGGAAAGAGAAAAAGAGGAGCGGTTAAAGAAAGAGAGAGAAATGGAAAAAGAGAGATTGAAAGAGGAGGAAAGATTGAGACAAGAACGAGAAAAAGAGAGACTTAAAAAAGAAAAAGAGATGGAAGAAGAGAGACGAAGAATTCAGGAGATTCAGAGACAGAAAGAAGAGGAAAGACTGAGACAGGAACGAGAAAAAGAAGAGCGGTTAAAGAAAGAGAGAGAAAGGGAAGAAGAGAGACGAAGAGTTCAGGAGATGGAGAGACAGAAAGAAGAGGAAAGACTGAAAAAAAAACAAGAAATAGAGAGAATTAAGAAAGAGAGAGAAATTGAAGAAAGAATGGAAGAAGAAAGACTGAGACAGGAAAGAGATAGAGAAAAAGAGAGACTAAAGAAAGACGAAGAAAGGAGAATAATTCAAGAGATGGAGAGGCGGAAAGAAGAAGAAACCCTGAGACAGGAGAGAGAAAGTGCCAGACTGAAGATGGAGAGGGAAAGGTGTAAAGCAGAAGAGAGACTGCGAGAGGAAGTTCCTACGAGTTACAATTTAATCTCGTTTGATGCCGAGGAACCGGCAGCATCCCCGACTCTCGTCTCCACCGTCCAGGACGTCTCTCCTCAACTCAACGAAGTGCTTTACGATGACTTTTCGGTCAAACCACGAAGATGGGGAACCAGGGCGAGACGTTCCTCAACACCGTCTCCACCCAGAGAACCTCTCGCTGCTCCTGTCCAGAATCTACAGCCAGAACTAAAGTCCAATGATCCTGGATCCCTGGAACCATGCGGAGATCGGGTAAACGTGGATGACCTGATGGGATTTGATCCTGAAGCTTCCAGCCCACAGAACTCTTCCTATAAACATACGGACAGCAGAAAGCAGACATCTTTATTTGAGGAGGAAACTGAGGATCTGCTGGTGCCAGAAACAGAATCTGACGAGGTGAGACCAATGGCAGTTCATTAAATATTGGAATATTATTTATTTATTAATATTGTGATACAGGTTTTAATAAGCCACAGGGGACTTTACATTACATGATTTTACAGTCTAAACTCCATTAACCATAATTACTGTATTGCATAACTTATTGCTTTTATCAAATGGTGCCAAGATCAATATTATAAAATACACCAATTTTCAAGACGTCAAGGCATAAAAGTAAAAAAAAAAAAAAAAAACGTGTTAATAATAATAAGAGTATTTATGGTCTAAGGCACATCTTAATATAATTTAAAATATATTTAAAAAATATATAAAAATAATACAATAGAAAATAAATTGTATAACATTTAATGTATAACATAATGTAATATAAAATATAACTTAAAAATGTATTAATAATAATAATTATGGTCTAATAATCTTAATATAATATTAAATAATTTAATATAAAAATATAAAAGTTTAAAAACTATTAAAAACTTCACTGTAAAAAATCATATGATCAATAAGTTATGAACATATGTTTTTACATTGCTTTAACATCATCAAAATAAGTTATAGAAGATTCAGCTCATTTTTAAGTCATTTTAATATAATTTAGTTTTGAAATGACTTAAACATCCAAGTTGATTGTACTTAAAAATTTAAAGGTGCTGTATGTAAGTTTTTGACTGTACTAAAGCATAAAAATACCATGACATGTTTGCAGATATTTAGGAAACATGCTAATTTCACATACTCGTCTCTTTAAAAAACAATGCTACCGCCAGTTATTTAACTTTGAAATGTGCGTTCATTGTTGGAACTTGTCTTTGTTTTGGTCTGTGTGATCCCACCTGCTGCCAATTTACCCAATAGTATTTCGACACCCTGGGTTGCCAGTTGTCGGAAAAAAACAGCATATTGCAGCCATGGAAGCCAGCACAAACTGGGTCAGAGATCGCAGATTCTGAACAAAAACAATTTTGGTCCTTTTGGCTTTCAGTAGTCCAATGAACACAGGCTTGTTATCTTTAGCAGTTAAATGGATAATTCACCCAAAAATGACATTTCTGGTATTAATTGCTCACCCTCATGTTGTTCCAAACCTGTAAGACTTTCATCCATCTTCAGAACACAAATGAAGGTCTTTTTGAGAGCTTTCTGTTCCTTCATTGACAGCTACGCAACTACCATTTTCAAACCACAGAACAGCAGTAAAGGCATGTGACTCCAGTGATTTAACCCATTGACTGTAAAAAAGGATGAACGACGCCCCTTCACTATCTTCCATTGTATAAACGTGAATCTGCCAATGTCTGAATTTGGCGCTGACATCTTGCGCTGATTTGGGACCTGCGTCTGCAAAGTAGTGACTTCGGGACCTCAGTCTGTTCAATGCAGACTGAGTGTAATTGGATTGTTTAGTTTGTCTCGCATCCCATTAATACATTGAGGGGGCGGGGTTTATGAGCTATACTTTGACCAACCACCTGGGGGCGATCAATACGCTTTGGCTTCACTTTTCAACACGTGTGCGGCACACTTGGTTTAACCTCAGTTTTATGAAGCAACGCAAGTATTGTCAACAGAGGGTATGCACGTGACACTCTCGAAATTATGATGACTGACAATGATAAATATTTATGTATTTATGTATCGAAATCAGGCTCATATAAAACACGATTCCTGACTGCATGTCAATATCCATGGATCACTGGATCTTTGGTTGTAATGAAATTGTAATGAACACTATCGAGTCCAAACTTTAGTTTAAACTGATAACCGTTTGTTTTACTTGCGTTTTCCCCCTATTAACAACACTCATGCAGCAGCTCTTCTGCCACTCAGTCCCGGCGTGTTCCGGCGGGAAAGGGACGTCAATGCATACCCTCTATTGCGCTCACTCTTGTTGCGTGTCCTCAATCTGGCAACCCTTGTGAGTGTCGAGTATGAGGAAGAGGGGGCGGGGGAAACAACTCTCTCCAATATTTTGAATTTGGACTGCAGTACCCATTTCAACCACTAGCTGTCAATATTACATACTGCACCTTTACTGATGTCTTTACTACCGTTCTGGGGCTTGAAAGTGGTGGTTGATGTAAAATACACATTTCCTGTTGTTGTTGTTGTATTCAACTCAATCACAGTTACAGATGCATGAATACTCAAACATTTACAACCTGCATGATGGCATAGCCTAATATGAAGACATATTTATGCCAAAGATAGTAGCTGGATTTGCCAAACTGCATTGTGTCTTACTAAGAGAAATGCATCCAGAAGAGAACTGCTGATGTTCAGACTTGTACAAGCACAAGGTCAAAGTTCTTGCTTCCAATATTACATATAGAGAATTGTGTGATATTATTAGTGACAATCTGCTGTGAGCTTACAGGCAGGATAAGAGAAGCCTTGTTCTGTTGCTGTTGCTCTTGTAGGTTTGACCAGCGTCTTCAGGGCAGGGCCTTTGTTTCCATTGATTCTGTCATGTTGGAATTTCCCAATGGTGTCTTATGACGGCATAGAGTGATGTCACCGCAGTAGATGGTTTTGTGTTGGGTGTGTGTTAGGTGTGTGTGTGTGTGTGTGTGTTTGCAGGTATAGATGTGTTTATTCTTACATGACGCTTGTCTTTGAGTCAGGCCTATGGAATTTTCAAAGAACACCTATCGACAAGTGTATAAGTGTTCAGTAACATTTGCAATTGGGCTTTGATTACGTGTACACCACTATATTATGACTGATTATTGCACAATTAATCCAGATTAAATCATTATTAGGATGTCTACATGATATGGGCAATATTCAATTGTATTTACATGCTCCATTTCATTATTCCCTAAGATATAATATAGTTGTTGTACAGCCACTCACTGCAGCAACAACCATTTTGTCTCTATTCTCTTGTACAGAGCAACACAAAATGCATAATTCAAATGCAGTAGGCCTGTTGTTGCTGTTTTTATTTGTCTGCTTCCAATGCAAAATACTCCCTGGTTCTTCTTGAGTGGCAGAAATGTGATTACATTGTATACTTGCCTCACTGTAGAACAATTAAATCACAGTACTCCACATATTTACTGTGATTATGGTTACTCTAATTATGATAAAAATGACACCATTCACAATATTCTGTTTACATGTGCACCAATTTAATCACAGCAACATAATCACTTCCTTGAAGTAGCATAGCCATTACTTTTACTAAGAGGTCAAACCCAAAAGATGAGCTATAACTGAGTTTAGTAATAGTAATTATGGTTTACAGAACTGAACTTGCATTTGAGTCCTGTGAAATGTTTGAGGACAGACAGGGGTTTTTTTCTTCACCGATCTTCATGTAAATTATTTGCAAAGCTCTATATGTTTAGACGTTTATTCCTTTCATATGCAAAGCATGTTTTTAAGTTTTTAAAGTTTAATCTTCAGAATGTTTAAAACAAATAGCAAGTGATGCAGAATGATTGAAATATTTTTGCCATTTTGATTGCTACAGACTTAGGGGCCGTTTACACAACACTATTTGTAACTAAAAACTTTTTAATGCGTTTTGGACGTTCATTTACCTGACAACAGCATTTTGTGGGACTGAAAATGCTAACTTTTGAAAACAGGTTTCAAAGTGCAAGTTTTTGAAAACGATACTGCTACTGTCTCCGTGTAAACTACAAAAACGTGAATTTGTGAAAACGGTGACGCCATGTGTTTTGCGTGTTCAGTCTATAGAGGGTATGCACGTGATGTCATGGTCGACCAGAGTCGCTTTGGTTACGCCCACTGAGTGGCAAAAAGACTGAGCAGCAGCATTGGTTTTCAGTGTGAATGCAGCGAAAAACACACAAAACACATCTAAAACGGGAAAGAGCTTTGAGATTGACTGTACAAATAGATTTGACAAGAAATCTGAGGTATATTTTTACAGACTACCGAAAGCTACAGAAAAGAGAAGCAAATGGATTGCTGCAATTCACAGAAACAACTGGACTCCAGGCAGCGAAATGTGGATTTACAGTTATCATTTTGTGCCAATTTTGGGGTTAAATCATACCCTATATATTGTATTGTTATATATTGTATTGACAACTCATCAGTTAAATACCATTTTATATTCTGCATAATTGGATGTTTTTAAATAAACACTGACAAAAACTATACAAGTTTTAGGGCTGGACGATATATATAGCATTGATATAAGTAATCACCCGGATTTAGACCTACCTATATTGAATTTATAAAAAGCACCCGGCCATCCACGTGATGTAAAAGAAAACGTGATTCATCAGACCAGGCCACCTTCTTCCATTGCTCCGTGGTCCAGTTCTGATGCTCACGTGACCACTGTTACCGCTCTCGGCGGTGGACAGGGGTCAGCATGGGCACCCTGACTGGTCTTTGGCTATGCAGCCCCATACGCAACAAACTGCGAGGCACTGTGTATTCTGACACCTTTCTATCAGAACCAGCATTAACTTCTTGAGCAATTTGAGCTACAGTAGCTCGTCTGTTTGATCTGGCCACACGGGCCAGCCTTCACTCCCCACGTGAATTAATGAGCCTTGGCCGCCCATCACCCTGTCGCCGGTTCACCACTGTTCCTTCCTTGGAGCACTTTTGATAGATACTGACCACTGCAGACCAGGTACACCCCACAAGAGCTGCAGTTTTGGAGATGCTCTGACCCAGTCATCTAGCCATCACAATTTGGTCAAACCTTGTCCAACTCACTCAAATCCTTACGCTTGCCCATTTCTCCTACTTCTAACACATCAACTTTGAGGACAAAATGTTCCCTTGCTGCCTAACATATCCCACCTACTAACAGGTGCCGTGATGAAGAGATAATCAGTGTTATTCACTTCAGCTGTCAGTGGTGGTTCCCAAACTTCTTCTGCCGGGCCCCCCTTTTGTAGAGAATAATATTTTCAAGCACCCCAGACTCGGAAAAAGGCTATCTCTATTCGAATCTGTGTTTGTAACATAGAATTTATTCCTGAGTTTAAAGCTGAATTTTCAGCATCATTACTCCAGTCTTCAGTGTCACATGATCCTTCAGAAATGTGTTATTTCAAATCATTCTAATATGATATGCTGCTCAATAAACATTTCTGATTATTATTAGGAATATACATGCACCCACATAAAAGACACTCTCAGACATGACCTTGCTTGCAAATTTCTATAGGATTTATTTAAATGATTGTAATTAAAACAATAAAAGCCTCTTAATATTTTCGACTTCATATTGTCAGAAGCTAATATTTTAAGGCACGACCCAGGATCAGGGTAACACAAAAACTACCCAAACACTAGGTTGTTACATCTGACCCAGGATGCTGGCGTGCTTGTAAACGTGCTCGTGACAGCTGGTGTCAGGTATAGTCTATTGCACACACAATCTTTGGCTTATATTAGACAAACACAGCCTGTTAGTCATGACAAATAGTCAAACTAATGCACAGTGAAGTACAAAGCACCTGATTCAGCAGTCGTTTGCATTTCTCTTCCAAAGTTTACAGGTACAGAAAGGTTCCCACATAAAACTCTTTCCTGTTTTCTCTCTGTGTCCTTCTTCATTTTATTATTTACAAATGCAGTGACACGTGATTTTCCTCGGCTTTCATCCCTTCCCCCTTTCTCTCTGTTTCTCTGAGCTGGGATGTTGTCACTCGTTTGAGGGCTGTGCCTGTTTCCGGTACCTGTTCGTACCTGCAGCGGGACAAGCATAAGAGGTGGGCTTGCTATATGTTTTTCCATTGGGATCTGGGAGAAGTACACGAGAACAAGTGCTCACTGGACTTCAATATTGGATGTCTGAAGATTTCCCATGATTTGTGTTTCTATTGCATCCGAACAGGAAGATTTTACAAGAGATCAACCTCAGAATGGATTGACACGTTACATGTGCTCTGTGGAGGAAAGTGCCGGAAGAGCGTCAAGGATTGATAGGCAACCTGAAGTGCTTTAGACTTTCTGTGATCGGCATAAACTCTGGTCCAGTTTGGTTTACAGGTCAAGATGCCTACAGAGATGCCAGTGCGTTTTGGCTATAACGCCCCCTAGACCTCATATCTGGGATTTATCCCCAGAAATCTACCAAAAGAGTTGTGTTCCACCAGACACCACTGACTTTCCTAATATACTTTGTCATTTGAGGTAAAACAAGATGCAGTTCCTGGGTAACAAACTATCCGATGTGCAGACACAAGTGTCGGGATGGATGGGCAACATGCGTCGCTCGTTACAGGAGGCGGTGGAGTTGGTATCAGGCACTCTGGAGCAAGAGGGAGTAATAGACGAAGAAGAGGAGGAGGAAGAGCGAGTGGGAAGGTTTGAAAGGGCCATCTCACCGCTGAGAAGTTTTGCTTCTCGTGGTCGACAGTCCCTGCGGAATCTGTCTCAGCAGAGCCGGCAGCGTTTATCCCTGCGCAAACGCGCGACTACATCAAACTCAAATAATGTAAGAATGTGTCTTGTTCTCGCTTTATCAGCCAATTTTTATTATTATTGTTCTTTCTTTGACAGGTCTTCAATACACTTGAGTCTTTTCCAAAACTCTGTTTTTTGTTTTTTTTACTGCATGCTCAAAGTTATTTTGAAAGTCAGTCTGCTGCAATTTTCTTTGTGAAAGGTTTGATCTTGAGGCCAAATTATTTTCAGCTGTTATTATAAAATGTATTATTATTAATTATCATTAAAAAAAACACTGAAGTGCCTTGAAACGTGCAGTGTTATTCAATGTGTTAATTAAATGTAAAAAAAACAAAAAAAAAAAAAACAATGTAATTTCCACTGAAACAGGAAGACAGGGCGGGACATATCAATCAGCCCCTCCCCTTTTTTAAAATAGCCAATAGCGTTTCACAGCTCGAACTAAGCCGCATTTGACAGCCACAGTGTAATAGATTCCCCTTTTAGATTTAATATGAAACTGTTACTAAAGCAAAATAGTGAACATCATCATGCTGAGAATGTGTAGTTTGAAATGTGTGATTTATGTTAGTGCATGGCACCAGTTTTATCTCTTCTTTTTCTAATGCAGAGTCCGTTTCTCCTCCATATCGCTTTAAAATATAGCATTCTGTGCAGAATTTAAATGGGTCCGATATGTTTTCTGGTCTGATATCGTGTCTCTGGACCTGAGCTGTGGTGGTTCACATGACCCTACGTGAATCCAGACTTCATTCGCCCCAATGGAAAGCATATTTACACTACATATTTAAATATATTTTAAAATGTAATTTATTGCTGTGCTCAAAGCTGAATTTTCAGCATCATTACTCCAGTCTTCAGTGTCACATGATCCTTCAGAAATCATTCTGATATGATGATTTGCTGCTCAAGAGACATTTATTACTAATGTTGAAAATGGCTAATATTTGTGTGGAAACTGAAAAGAAATATAAAGTTCAAAATAAGAGCAGCATTTGAAAAAGATATATATTTTTAACAATATATATGTAATTTAAAAAATAAAATAAACAAATAAAAAATAAAATCGAACTGACCCCAAACTGTTGAATGGTATTTATGGCCTCTATGAGTATGACAGCGGATGGCTGTACATGTATCTTTTAATGTTTGTGTTATTTCAGGAAAGAGGTTTTGACAGTGTGTTTTAGGTCACTAGTTGCAGAATGACTCATGGATTGTTAGTAAAATACTCTAATGGTGCTCCTGGAACAGTAGAGCAGAAATGTAGTCCTGTCCCTAGTGAGTAACTACACAAATTAAAGCTGCACATTGACCTTGTTTTTCATGCAAATTCTTGTTAAGCCATATACATTATTATGCAGCATCTTAGCAATTCTGCACAGTATTGTATTGTATGAAACAGTATTTCTAGAACTTTTTTCTGTTCATTTGTGTTTTGACATGAGTTTATATAAATTAATATTTCATTACTAAAGGATATTACAAATAAGGGTTTTACATGACAGAGAATTCCCGTTTTGGATTCCTAAAAAACAGCACATGGTTTATTGTATTTAAAGTCCGCATGAAATGGAAGTTTTGATAATCTTTTCTTCCAAATTGTGACGTATATCCGAGTGAAACGGCTTCTCGAACAAGAACAAATGTAGGGCAAGGGCTTGGTTTTGTCCATGGGGAATTGGATGGTTGTGGTTTGCTATTGGTGGATCTCATGTGAGTGACAGGTTGCCCCGCCCTTGTCATCAGAGAAGAGAAAGAGGGAGGGGAAGTTGTATTGATTAAAGATTACATATGCACATGAATTTAAAGAAATAATAATGATGTGCATGGATAAATAATTTATAATAATATCCATAAAAAATAAGAATTGTCCACTTTAATGTCAGGGTGATTTAAGGTACATAATTAGAATATGAGAAGTTGAAAACTGATATGTGTATTTTTACTGCTTTCAGATGTTTTGATGCCTTTTAATCCAAGGTCATTTCTATTTCCTCTGTAGGTTTTTTTAGATTAGAGTTACATAACATGAATGATGAATGCTAAAAGAGTAGGCTACTTTCTCGGCTGATGTACGATGCAGTTGTTATAGTAGTTATGAAAAATGTAATCTTTACTTTGCACTATCAACATTATTCTATCACAATATCTAGTTGAAAACCATTTTTGGCTTATCAGTTGATCACAATCATTTTAGTAAAAGGATTGAACTTCTTTTAGATAACTGTAATCACTTACTGTAGACTTTCACTGTAGATTATTCCTGACAGCTGCAATAATGGTGTCATATGATGCTTAAAACTATCTAGTAATATTAATATGTATTTAAAATGTTATATTATTGCCTCTAATTTGAGATAAAGTGAGTTAATATTATTTTTAATCCTTACAATATGATTACAATTCCTGTCAGCGTGCATGCATGAGTCAGTGTTTTCACATCAAATACTGTTAAACAGGATGTGAGGCGTTCTGAAATATTTTTGCTCGGAATCTCGAGCTGTCTAGGCTTGTTTTACTCACTTGTAAATTTGCACATCCTCTCATGCTGGGTCTTCTGTTCCTATACATGCATATCTGTCAGTCATGACAGGTCTTGATCCTCCCAAAACTCACAAAATTCAATTGGACCACCTTAATTTGGCACCCATCCCACAGATGTGCACATGTATAGAGGTTTTAGGTGGACTAAAGTTTTTTGTAAGTTGATAAGATTTTTAAATGTTTTTGAAAGAAGACTTCTTTTCTCACCAAGAATGTGTTTATTTGATTAAAAATACAGTAATAACAGTACTTTTTGTGAAATATTATTACAATTTAAAATATGTTTTTTATTTAAATATATTTAAAAATGTAATTTATTGCTGTGCTCAAAGCTGAATTTTCAGCATCATTACTCCAGTCTTCAGTGTCACATGATCTTTCAGAAATCATTCTGATATGATGATTTGCTGCTCAAGAGACATTTATTACTAATGTTGAAAATGGTTAATATTTGTGTGGAAACTGAAAAGAAATATAAAGTTCAAAATAAGAGCAGCATTTGAAAAATATATATATTTTTAACAATATATATGTAATTAAAAAAAAAAAATAAACAAATAAAAAATAAAATCGAACTGACCCCAAACTGTTGAATGGTATTTATGGCCTCTATGAGTATGACAGCGGATGGCTGTACATGTATCTTTTAATGTTTGTGTTATTTCAGGAAAGAGGTTTTGACAGTGTGTTTTAGGTCACTAGTTGCAGAATGACTCATGGATTGTTAGTAAAATACTCTAATGGTGCTCCTGGAACAGTAGAGCAGAAATGTAGTCCTGTCCCTAGTGAGTAACTACACAAATTAAAGCTGCACATTGACCTTGTTTTTCATGCAAATTCTTGTTAAGCCATATACATTATTATGCAGCATCTTAGCAATTCTGCACAGTATTGTATTGTATGAAACAGTATTTCTAGAACTTTTTTCTGTTCATTTGTGTTTTGACATGAGTTTATATAAATTAATATTTCATTACTAAAGGATATTACAAATAAGGGTTTTACATGACAGAGAATTCCCGTTTTGGATTCCTAAAAAACAGCACATGGTTTATTGTATTAAAAGTCTGCATGAAATGGAAGTTTTGATAATCTTTTCTTCCAAATTGTGACGTGTATCCGAGTGAAACGGCTTCTCGAACAAGAACAAATGTAGGGCAAGGGCTTGGTTTTGTCCATGGGGAATTGGATGGTTGTGGTTTGCTATTGGTGGATCTCATGTGAGTGACAGGTTGCCCCGCCCTTGTCATCAGAGAAGAGAAAGAGGGAGGGGAAGTTGTATTGATTAAAGATTACATATGCACATGAATTTAAAGAAATAATAATGATGTGCATGGATAAATAATTTGAAAACTGATATGTGTATTTTTACTGCTTTCAGATGTTTTGATGCCTTTTAATCCAAGGTCATTTCTATTTCCTCTGTAGGTTTTTTTAGATTAGAGTTACATAACATGAATGATGAATGCTAAAAGAGTAGGCTACTTTCTCGGCTGATGTACGATGCAGTTGTTATAGTAGTTATGAAAAATGAAATCTTTACTTTGCACTATCAACATTATTCTATCAAAATATCTAGTTGAAAACCATTTTTGGCTTATCAGTTGATCACAATCATTTTAGTAAAAGGATTGAACTTCTTTTAGATAACTGTAATCACTTACTGTAGACTTTCACTGTAGATTATTCCTGACAGCTGCAATAATGGTGTCATATGATGCTTAAAACTATCTAGTAATATTAATATGTATTTAAAATGTTATATTATTGCCTCTAATTTGAGATAAAGTGAGTTAATAACACTTATTTTTCAAGTGTTATGATTGGCCCAATTGCTGTTATTTATATTTTGATCTAGTCTTTGTCACTTTTGACACATGATAGGTGAATTAAAAAAAAAAATTAAAACATGTTACAATTGCCCCTAGTTTCCATTACTTCAAACATTAAAAGCATAACACATAGAACCTTTAAGAGCATCCAACTCTGTGTCAGTATAAGAGAACTGAATCAGGTCTGTTTATTCTGATCAGAGATATAGTCCAGAAGCCATTTTTACCGTATATACACTGGATTGTCTCATGATGGACGTTTGCTCAATGTCACAGAGAGTCTGTTTACGAGGAAGTGTTTTGTTTCCTAGTAACAATTTGTTGTATGCTGACATGTTTTGAGCAGCGGAGTGACGTGAAATTCAAAGTATCTGTTCTGTGTACATAGACAAGTCTGGATGACGGAGAGTGTGTGTGTGTGTGTGTTGTGTTTCTAAAGGACAGTTTCACCCCTGTGACCATGTCAGCTCATTAAAACATGTATGCTTGAATTGTTGTTTTTCTGTTTACAATTTGTGTGTGTGTGTGGTCCTGGTAAACCCACATTATGCGGGCCAAATGTCCCCACAATGATTGCAATGTCAATGTCCGTGTGGGGACATTTTTTGGTCCCCATGAGAAACAGCTTATATAAATCATAGTAAGTGATGTTTTTTAAAAATGTAAAAATGCAGAAGTTTTCTGTGATGGTAGGTTTAAGGTTAGATGATAGAATATACAGTTGGTACAGTATAAAAATATTTCCATGTCTATGGAAAGTCCCCGTAAAACATGACAACCTAATGTGTCTGTGTGTGTTTGTATTAACTGAGTGTGAGTTTTGCATTGGAAACAATAACTTTTGCGTGATGCTGCACCACAATGATAAGTTAACATTTTGCCATTCCTGCCAATAGAATGTGAATTGAACATATTTGTATTATATATATATATATATATATATATATATATATATATATATATATACTCGATTGGACTGAGATCTGGAGATTTGGAGGCCAATTCAAAACACCTCAAACTCATTGTTGTGCTCCTCAAACCATTCCTGAACCATTTTTGCTTTGTGGCAGGGCACATTATCCTGCTGAAAGAGCCACAGCCACCAGGGAATACCGTTTCCATGAAAGGGTGAACATGGTCTGCAACAATGCTTAGGTAGGTGGTACGTGTCAAAGTAACATCCACATGGATGGCAGGACCCAAGGTTTCCCAGCAGAACATTGCCCAAAGCATCACTGCCTCCGCCGGCTTGCCTTCTTCCCATAGTGCATCCTGGTGCCATGTGTTCACCAGGTAAGCGATGCACACGCTCCTAGCCATCCACGTGATGTAAAAGAAAACGTGATTCATCAGACCAGGCCAACTTCTTCCATTGCTCCGTGTTCCAGTTCTGATGCTCACGTGCCCACTGTTGGTGTTTTTGGCAGTGAACAGGGGTCAGCATGGGCACCCTGACTGGTCTTTGGCTATGCAGCCCCATACGCAACAAACTGTGATGCACTGTGTATTCTGACACCTTTCTATCAGAACCAGCATTAACTTCTTGAGCAATTTGAGCTACAGTAGCTCGTCTGTTTGATCGGACCACACGGGCCAGCCTTCGCTCCCCACGTGCATCAATGAGCCTTGGCCGCCCATCACCCTGTCATCGGTTCACCACTGTTCCTTCTTTGGACCACTTTTGATAGATACTGACCACTGCAGACCGGGAACACCCCACAAGAGCTGCAGTTTTGGAGATGCTCTGACCCAGTCTTCTAGCCATCACAATTTGGCCCATGTCAAACTCGCTCAAATCCTTACGCTTGCCCATTTTTCCTGCTTCTAACACATCAACTTTAAGGACAAAATGTTCATTTGCTGCCTAATATATCCCACCTACTAACAGGTGCCGTGATGAAGAGATAATCAGTGTTATTCACTTCAGCTGTCAGTGGTCATAATGTTGTGCCTGATTATATATATATATATATATATATATATATATAATTACATTTTTTACATAAATTGTATAATGTTTGTGTAATTGATAGTTTGTTTCTGTTCTCTTTTTTTGCCACATATTTTCATATATTTGAAAATATATATTTTCAGTCAGGGCCGTGCCAAGACCTTTTGAGGGGCATGTGCTGAAACTGAAAAAGGGCACCCCAAGGGCAACTGCATGTCTGTTCACCTACCACTAGCACTTTATTATTAAACACACGTTAGATGCTTTATTTCCACTTTATGGAATATTTTCGTAATTTTTATTGAGAAAAAAAATGCCTTTTCGATTCTCTGTGTGATGGGAAAAGGAAGTAGAGCGAGTTCAGCAAAGGGCGGATTCGAACCTCGGGTCAATTTGCGTCAAAACTTCTTACCATGTCCTTTACCCTTATGCTATTACCACCATAGATAATCTGGTGTCTTCCGGGATTTTGGCTGACCCAACCAGACCTTCAGTGAAAAATGCGGCCTATTTGCACTTAATGTAAACGACAACATTACTGTCGTTTTTAAAACCATGTTTTACTACGTTTATACATGTGAAGACGAGCAGGGAGTATGGGAGTGCATATCAACAGCGTAAACATGAATTAAACATGCAACCATAATATAATTAAATATTAACAAATTAACATAGAACAAATTTCTTATAAATATATTTTACTTAGGTGACGAGGATCACAGTCGCTTTGTGTAAGTTCCAGCGCAAAACAGCACGGGGCACACCTGTGCTTATTTATGATTTTCTGATGGTAAAAACAAATTAAATGTTAATGTATTAATTATCAATATATTATTAACATTTTACAAAAGTCAAACTCAAATGCAGTTACGGGGGTTTTGACCAGTGAATATGTGCAAATCTGCATTTTGTCCGTCATAAAACGCCGACATCACATTACGTTTTCCTCAACAGGTTACAAAGTTTGTTGTAGCTATATGGGCGCTTAGTTTTTCCTGTTGTAAAATACATTTGGCCAAAATCTCATTTTATAAAAGATGAAATGCTACTGTATGCACAGGCTATTTAAGTGTAGGCTATTGGCTATGACTAGATGGCAAATGCTAGCCCTCTCTCACTGGTCTCAAATGTCTCAGACCTCAAATACATAAAATATGAGCCTTTATAGACATAATGTTTCTTGTGCAAAGAAAATGCTGTACTTATTCAAACAACAAGATCTTTATTTACCCTTGCAATACTTCGTTCAGCTGCTGTCTGCTGTGCCGCTGCTGCTGAACTTCAGCTCATTCAGTCACGATAGAGGGGGTGGAGTTATGAGGTTTACTGATAGTTTGAGGGACTTTTTAATACCTTTCATTGGCTAAATATGACAGACATAAAGGGTGACCAATAGCACTGATTTATAGAAGAAGAAGAAAAACGCCACCACCAAAAAAAAGGGCAAAAAGGGCATGTGTTCTGCACAGGTTAAGCCCTACCTGTACACGTGCCTGTTTTCTGTATATGTAAATTCTAGGCAGTTGCTAAAATGTCATCTATCATAACATTGAGACATACAATTGTTTTGCTCCTCAGAGTTTTAATGGCCTGTTTCCAGGAATGTGTCATGCCATAAGGTATTATGAAATGACAGCAAAATAAAAGCAACATTTTTGGCAACTTCTTAGCTACACCTCAAAAGCAAGATTGTTTTTTGTCAGCTTAACCCATTTGACCTAAAGTACCCCTGAGATTATATATGATTAAATATCTCAATAATTTAACAACACAATCAAAGATTCATGGTTCTCTAATGTCTTTTAATAATCACATAACATGATATTCTTCTTCAATAGGACGTTTGATTGTTTGATTGAATCTGAGCATTGAAGTACTTCTGTCTCTGTTTGCTCTCAGGGTCTGTTGAAGGACTGTGAACCCAAGGAAGATGGAGTTGCGGAAGAGGACACAGAGACTCTGATCGGGGAACCCGATGAACAAAGTGAAAACAACGACGAGACTGATGGGTAAGAAACATCCATGACATGACTCATATCATCATCTTCACTGCAGCAACAAACCTTCAGTTGTCTTTTGAACATCAGAGGATGGCAGACAGAATGTATCATATGCCACTTTTTCAGTGTTAGAGCCGTTTTGGTGACGTACTAACTAAAACTAGCAGTGCTACTGACATCTTCAGTGTCTCAGCGGTTTTCAAAACAATGTGGCTATTCCAGTAACAAGCTATTTTCATTTCCACTGGTATCGGGTGACAAAATGACTGTATTTCTGTGTTTTTACACAAAAGTCTTACAGCTGAATGAGTTAATGTGGTAAGAATCAAAGTCTCAAGTCTCCTGAACTAACATTGGGATTCATTTCTGCAAATTGTTTTGTTTAAATGATTCGTTTCAATGAACAAGTTCAAAAATGATTCATTTGAGTAATTATTCAGTAATAATTCATATCTTCTTCTTATGCTTACATTTAAATGACATAAAGTAGGCTTTTATAGTTTTATTAGAATAAATGTAGCCTACATGTTCAATTTTGATGTGGTCACCTTAAAGGTCCCATATTGTGGATTTTTTATTTTATTTTAGAATGTTTCCTGAGGTGTACTTATATTGTTAGTATGATTTTTACATCATAAAATGTCATAATTTAGAAATAAAAGGCATTTTCCTATCCTGATTTTAGCCCTCTGGCTTAAATGCTCTGTTTGAAGGGGCGTGGCTGCTGTGAGACTTCAGTGTAAACGCCCACTGTTGTGATTGGCTGACATCTTTGCAGTTGAAATACGTATTACATGTGGAACCCTCTCGAATACTTTTACTAAGTTTTTTACTATTACAGCTGTCGAGATTAACGAATCATGAAAGTGTTGATTATAGCATTATTTTTAGATCTTTTCCCATCACATGAAAGGCTGCAGTGATGAGCATTGAGTAGACAGACAGTCTGTTTATCGCGTGAATGCAGTGATCTCGTCATTGCAACGCGATTTCTCTCACAAAATGCTTTTACCACAACTAACAGCAAACACAATATCGATATGAATACAGTAAGAGCTTCGTTGTGCAGCGTAACAGCGTCATTCATTATAACGGCAGCTTGGGCAAGTGTCCAGATATACTCGCGATGTGTGATTGACAGCTTCGAAAATTATAAAGAGAGCATTCTTTGATCGCTTTCTCTAGTTTAATCACAATTTGAATAACAGATTTTTTTCATGCAACTAAGAGAAACAATGTGAAGTTGATCGTTTAGTCACTGGCTTGATTCACTGATGCATAAACAATATTTTCTCAAAGCAGAGAAAGGGGAGGTAACCTTTCCCCGTATGATGACATAGAGGGAAGATTCCAGATTGGCCCATCTGAGCTTTCATTTTCTCAAAGGCAAAGCAGGATACCCAAGACTTGGTTTACACCTGTCACCATTTCTAGCCACTGGGGGACTATAAGCAGGCTAGGGTAACTCATATTAATGTTAAAAAACCTCATAAAGTGAAGTTTTCATGCCATGGGACCTTTAATGGGGGTCCACATTGTTTTTGTGCCAGATAAATAATAATTTTATTTATCAAAGTAATTACATAACTTCAGAGTTATAATATAGTTAGTTGTTCGTTTTTTTTAGGAGCTTATATAAAGAAGCATCACCAACACTGCGTTAACGTTACCTTTAGAATAAAGGCACATGTAAGATTTTTGGATTAAAATATCCAAAAACCACTAGAACAATGCTATATATTTGTGTACTTACATTATCCCAAATGTTTCCAAGAATGTTTAAATCCAGAGAAATTAGCGATTTTAACCAGGACCTATCAATGACATCATACCCGCGTTTCCCTCGATTTCCGTTTTATTTTGTAGAAACCATGGAAACACTAAAGACGCTTTAATAAACAGTATTGTGTGTTTTATTAGACAGGTGAGCAATTGTTTTGATACATTCATCGCCAGAAAACAATCATTGTTATATAGCTCAACACAATTAGTCTTATTGTTTAAATCTGGTTTTCCGCGAGTACCGATTTACCGCGAGTACCATGTTTTACCTAGCCTGACGTCGTCATACTCAATTCTTGTCAGAATATGAGTCTGATACTGCTCCATTGGGCTGTGATTATGGGGCGTGTTTCAACCGAACCAGGAAAGAAAATGCCTCTGCACTCAATTGGATAGACCTACAACCAATCAGAGCAACGGAGTAAGTGACGTATGTTGAGCGACGCATAGTAGTAGTGGGAAGTTCGGATCATTTTACGGACTCTGATCTTTGAATGTCATTCAGCAAAATGAACAAATCATTCAGCAAAATGACAAAAGTCATTTAGTTCATTTCAGCAGAATATAATTAAAATGTCACATGTTAAATTCCCCAACACATCTAGTACTATGCAAACGTTGATCACATTTGAAATAAAAAATAAATTATGCAGCCAAGGCCAAACTTTAAGAAAGAAATGATTCATTAATTGCTTAGCTGGGTCTTCAGGCTATGCAGTCTGTTAGTTAACCTCACCTCCGAATCCCAGTCGTTCTTTCTTTTGTCACTTCACATTTAATCACGCCTTTTCCCTGGAAAGAGTACACCTCTCCTGTCTTCGGGTTCGAGTCGTTAGTTCCGTCATCAGTGTCTGATCTGGGCCGGGACAGCCCCATATGCAATCCATGCAGTCCCGAAAACAGAATTGATTAGTTCACCTCTCAAGTCTTCGGGTTCGAGTCATTCGTTCACCAACTCACAGCCCCATAGGCTGAATGCAGAACATACTGTACAGAACCGATGGTATGTAGCGCATGCACGGTCAACACAAAATGAACAAATCGCTTTCTGAGACAACTCGTTGTTCCAGAGTCATATTTAAGATTAGTTCAAAAAGAACGAATCGTTCATGAACGACACATCACTAACGCACAGTTGTCAACAGAACTCAACTGCACACACGCTGGAAGAAGAAGAAGATGAGTGTAAACGATCTTTGCCGGTGTTGTAAAAAGAATTTCTGGATACACGGAGTACTTACCAACACGATCATGTGGTAAAGGTGAATGCATATACGAACAAGTTCTCCGTTTAGGATTAGAACAAATTCAACCCAATCGCTCTTTGGTGACATGGACGATTACGTTACTGTTGATCATCTGTCAATCATCGTATAAAGCCCGTCCTGACAATTTGATTGGTCCGAACAGCTCTTGTTTGGGCATAGTTACTATGAACTTCCCGACCTCAAATGTTGTGGGCGGGGCTAAGTTCGGCTGGCCTCCAGGCTATGTTTTACCATGCCTAATATCGATCTAGCTCATTGCAGTGCAACAAGTGTCTCATAGCCGCCAAGCGAACGCACAGAGTAGCATTATAACATAACATTCAACACACTCAAATAATGTATCTTATATGATAAAACAGCGCTGCGTTCCCCCACATACGCATGAGCGGAAGAAGCGGAAGCGCTCGTCTGCGGCAGAATAAAAGCTCCGCGAGTCATCAAGCTACGCTTTTATTTTAAATAAGCGACCTCTAGTGGCGGAAAATTTGGTTTTAACCATTACACTACCGTTCAAAAGTTTGGGTTTTAGGTTTTAAATTAGAAATTAGGAAAATTAACAAAAATAAATTTTATTCAGTAAGGATGCATTAAATGGATCAAAAGTGAAAGCAAATACATTTATAATGTTACAAGATTTCTATTTCAAATAAATGTTCTTTTAAACCCTCTATTCATCAAAGAATCCTGGGAAAAAATGTGTCATGGTTTCCTCAGAAATATACGCAGCACAACTTTCCAACAATGATAATAATCAGAAATGTTTCTTGAACTGCAAATCATCATATTAGAATGATTTCTGAAGGATCATGTGACACTGAAGACTGGAGTAATGAAATTTTCAGAATAAAAAATTCAGCTTTGAATAAATTACAGGAATAAATTACATTTAACAATATATTATAATAGAAAACAGCCTTGGTGAGCAGAAGAGACTTCTTACAATCGCGTTAAAAATCTACCGAACACAACTTTTGAATGGTAGCGTAGGCTGTCACTTGTTGCTCATTTGATAAGAGGAGTTTAATGGACTGTCTCCTAGTGGTCATGCATCAAAGTTTAGTTATCTCACTGTTGAGTTATGTGTGGTTTGTTTATGTTGTTATCTGTTCAGTCTTGGCACAGAGAGCCGGCTCAGTCAAACCCTACAGAGGCTGACTCGGGTTAGACGGCGAAACAAATCTACTGATTCAGACGCTCCAGACGTCCCAGATGAGGAGGAGCCCGAACCGCTACCTGTTCTTGAGGTGCATTTTAATTTCATTGAATTTTATTGTATATTTTTTCTTTATAATATATTACACTAATGTAATGCAATGCATAATGCATCATTACATTATCTGTACATTATCACACACACACATACACACTCTGAGACTTAGACTCAGCTTTATTGTCCCATTTAGGGAAACTATGATTGCAGCAAGGTGCCAGAGCACTAACCACATCCATGCACATATCAAATAAACTATTACATCCATAAAATCATACATTATAAACAACAAAATTGCCCCAAACACACATTAAAATACCATACTCTATTCTTAATTCATACAGTATGTATACTAAGTACACTCTTATTCAGGCCTGAACAGTTTAGTAGCTTAATGGCTACAGTCACAAATAAATGTTTAGTTGTATTTGTCCTGCTTACAGGCACTCTAAACGGCCTGATGGCAGCGCCTGAAACTCAGTTCGTAGTGGATGGTCAACAGTACAAAGAATAACCTGGGCCTTCTTAAAAACATAATTATGAAAAATGACAGAAGGACCAGTCTGATCAACACCAGTGACCTTCCCTGCTACCTTTTAGATTAGATTAGATTCAACTTTATTGTCATTACACAAGTACAGGTACAAGGCAACGAAATGCAGTTTAGGTCTAACCAGAAGTGCAATAGCAGCAAGTGCAGGATATACAGTGGTTTCATAAGTGCAGGACATGAATATGTACTGAATATATATAAAGATGGCTATTACTATAAATAGAATTTTACAGGTAATATGTACTATGAATATAATATACAGATGGCTATTACTATAAACAGAATTTACAGATAGATTTGTAAATTTACAGATAGATATGTAGGCTACTTAAAGGGATAATTCACCCAAAAATGAAAATTCTGTCATTTACTCACCATCAATTTGTTCCAAACCTGTATGAATTTCTTTCTTCTGCTGAACACAAAAGAATATATTTTGAAGAATATGAGTTGATGGACTCCATTGGCTTTTTATAGTAGGACAAAAAATACTATGGCCAACAAAACACAGACATTTCATGCAGTTTTACTTTAGACTCATGACCGGGATCTTTTATTGCTGGGACGCTCCATCTTTCAGTTTCAAAAGATCTGCAAATCCAGTGTCAAACTGGGCCTAGTTTATAATACATTCGTCACAGAAATACCAGGAACAAACAAACACACTTGCAGAACTCCAGAAAAACAAACTGCATCCACTGTTTCCTTAACGCTGGGTTATTTGGGAAGCTGAACAAGGTTATCAGAAACACACTTCTTTAGTGACATTGTTGATTTGCGTGGTCTAAAAACAAAATGACAGCACCGCCGATGGCTTCTGTAACCTGAGCGAAGCTCATTGATGGGCGCGCTCTTGCTCTCGCTCTGGTTGATGTGTGTGTGTACGCTCATCCGGGAGAAGTGCCCATACAAGCAATTCCGCCCTTTATGGCGTCATACAGGGCCATACTCGAAACAAACTTTCTGAAACGTGTCCTGAAGGAGTGTATTTGGCACAGAAATACTCATACATCCAACTCATTTTTTGAGACTTTGGCCAAGTTTAGCATGAAAATCCAACTCTTTAACAGTGTAAATAAGAATGCATGAAATAGTATTAGACATCCACTTTAACCTGTTTTTGTTAGTTGAACTTAAATTACCATACTGTGCCACAATACAAAAGGAAAGGGCCGTTTCAATAAACTGTTTGTAAATCAGTATCATCATAGTAGGACAAGCTTTAAAATATTTTAATTTCCTCAAAGTACAACCTTTGTTGGAACCTTTTACAAACAGCCAAAACATTGGGTTGGAAACTCAACTTATTGTCAGTAACCACCCTCAAGTATTTGTGAGTGTTGACAATTTCAATATCCAAACCTATAATTGTTGTCATCAGTGGACTGTGTGGGAACCTCCTATAATCAATTGCCATGTCCTGTTTTATTAACATTGAGCTGAAAAGAAAATCGAGCTTAGACAGGACCATGCCTCAGATCCTGTTCGTGGAGAAGACTCACAATCACTGAGTCATCTGCGTACTTTATAATATAACTGTTCTCATACCAACTCCAACAGTCATTGGTGTACATGATAAACAAAAGAGGTGAAAGACAACAGCCTCGAGTTTCAGTCTGTTCTTGGTCTTGCGTTGATGTTGATAAGTGTGGTTAAGGTATTGTGGTTTGTTAAGTTTTCTCCAAGGTTTCTCCTACGTGTCTCCTTGTTTGAGTCTACTATTAAAGGACGGTTTATGTACTTCCTGAGTCGTGTGCTTTTTAACAGCCACATCCACTGTGACAATTATATTATATAAAATTGCTCCTTGTGCACCTGTCTGAATGTGTATTTGTGTATGTTTCTGCATGTGAAATGCTGAATCAGACTGCAGCTCCTCCTCTGGACTCCAGCGTTTTACGTTCGAAGGTTGATCTGGCAAAGAAACGAAGCATAAAGCGTTCCAGGCCGACACGTGCCGTCCGACAGAGAGCCGCCCTGCCCGTGCTGACCGAGGGAACAAACCCTGACTGGAGGTTCTGCGACTCCACAGGTGAGCTCATTATACGTATACACTATCAAATGTTTTTAAGTCTCTTCTGCTCACTAATGCTGCATTTATTTGATAAAAAATTACAGTAAAAATGGTAATATTGTGAGAATTTTACCATTAGAAATAACTGTTTTCTATGTGAATATATGTAATTTTATTCCTGTGATCAAAGCTGAATTTTCAGCATCATTACTCCAGTCTTCAGTGTCACATGATCCTTCAGAAATCATTCTAATACGCTGATTTGCTGCTCAAGAAACATTTATTATCAATGTTAAAAACAATTGGGCTACTTCATATTTTTGTGGAAATTATGATTTACTTTGAATAATTCAAATTGTTACATTATAAATGTCTTTACTGTGACTGTGTCCTTGCTAAATAACAGTATTCATTTCTTTTCTTTTTTAAATCTTGAACTGTGGTGTATCAATCTATTACAGATGCAAAAGATCCGTGTTCCAATGGAGGGGACTTAGAATTAGAAGAGGAGCCGTCCCAGGACGCCACGTCTTCTCCAGCCCCCAGCCAGCCGAAGAGAGTCCCTATGTTTCCTGGGATGGACCCTTCAGCCCTCATGGTAAAGCATCACACAGATCTTTAACACTTTATGTGCCTGCTGATGACACCAGTACTGCTCTTAATGTAGATGTCAGGTTTTGACTGCATTAGGATGCTTGACTTAAAGGGATAGTTCACCCAAAAATGAATTTACTCATTTACTCACCCTCAAGTTGGTCCAAAATTGTATGAATTTCTTCTGCTGAACACAAAAGATATTCTGAAGAATATGGATAACCAAACAGTTGATGGACCCCATTGACCTCTATAGTATGGAATAAACATGTTTTGCTTACAACCATTTTTAGTGCAATTGTAGCAGTACTAACATTGATTAAAATGATTTCACTATACTAAAGCAACACATGCCTTTTTTCGTAGATGAAAACTGCTATTAGTTGAAGGAAAAATTACTTTCTTTTGAACTTGCTTCTAAAGCATTTAATGTTTGTTCATTTCAACATTTACTAATACCTTTTTTTTTTTTTAAAGTGAAAACATTACTTATTGCAATGTGAACTAGCATGAACAAACATTGAACAATTATGGAAGCTTGTTTCCACCACTGAATAATTAAGTCTGACTTTTTTTTCCCAGAATTGTTTTTTTTTTTTTTTATAAAGTCGCAATTGCGTACTATGTAAAGTATAAACTTGCAATTCTGACTTCTCAGAATTGCTACTTTATATCGCGCAATTCTGACTTTATAACTCGCAATTGTGAGAAGTCAGAATGGAGATAAAAAGTCGCAATTATCTTAAATAGTATTCCGTGGCGGAAACAAGCTTCCATAAACAATAGTATTTTTAACGAACCGTGACAAAGTAAATGCTGTAAAACACACTTTGCTTATTGCTAATTCTTGTTAGCTAATTCATTATCTGGCTATCACCAGACCAAGCTCATTCTTTTAAGATTGAACATTGGTCTGGGGAGTCTGCTCTGTATTTTCTACTGCACAAGTATGGAGACAGATCAGTCTCATTAATAATTCACGCAAAAACACGATGCACGTGTAGCCAATTTCACATGCAAATTATATATTAATAAAAACACATTTCACAAATGCAAAACACAATTTGTAGACTTACAACTGTGCGCAACTTTTGAATGTATAAAATGTACAAGTTCATCCTTAAATGTGAATGTGCAAATCGTCGTTCACGTGTGAATTGCCTTGGATTTGTGTATTTTTGAGACTTTCCTGGCAGCGCTCTTCTCCCACCCGTATCAGTCGTACTCTTTAGCCGATCAAATTTAAGCTCAATCGGCCAATCATAATCACGGGCCCACCTGGTGTTGCGTCATCAGCTTTCGACCACAGTTCAAGTCATGGCTGAGCAGAGGTATGTGCAGTTTGATCGGTTCCTTTCTGTGTTTACTGAAACTAAAAAGTTAGAGATCAGTTGTAGCGATCGTTTATTAAATATTAACATATGTAAGCAACTGCTGTGGTAATCAGATATCCCATATAAAGAGGAAATGATGCTTATTTTGTTGTATTTTAGCTGCAGGTACAGAGCCCCTCAGACAGCTCTTTCAGTTACAAACAAGCAAACAATCATATGGGTGGCCAATAGCTCCCACTGGCCTCATTGAGCTTTTTTTTTTTTTTTACGTAGTGAACAAATATTTTTATGAGCACTCATTGTTTAGTGCTAAAGATATTTTGCCATTTGTGCAACAGTATACCGTGTTAAACTACACACTTATTGTTCCCCTGTATTTTTCAGGATTACACCCCTTTGGCGTGACATCTGGATAGCAGTCACAAACATCTAAATTCATGTTTCTTTATTCTCTTTTATACTTTGTATTAATGTCTTAATCTATTCAATACACGTGTACTTTCATGTTCTATGCTGTATTGTCATCTTAAGGTTTTTAATGTCACAGGACATTGTGAAGCATTAATTTTTACTTTGCCTAGTTTTTTTGCTGATCAGACAAAGGCATATCTTTGTTCAGCAGAACAAAGAAATTCATTCAGGTTTGGAACAAATTGAGGGTGAGTAAATGACAATTTTCATTTTTGGGTGAATTATCCCTTTAATCATGGCCAAGTCATTTCATAAAGGTTTTATTCACAAAGGATTCAGAAACTTTCAAATTAATGAAAAGTATACATCAACTGTAGCAAATGTCCTTGAATCTTTAATTCTGACATAAAGGAAGAACACTTAATAATGCATAGCAGGGCTTTATTCCTTGAGTGTGTACACTAATACAGTAACAATGCAGGACTTTCAACCTCTTGTTGAAACAAGTCAAAATGGATGGCTTGCAACATGACTGTTTTGAACGAATTACAGTAGGAATGGTAAGGTACTGGTTGTCTCTGCAACTTCATACGTCTGTCTTGGAAATCTGAAACAATAAAACTGCATATATATATATGCAGCTTAAAACAAAGCATAGATGAAACATAAATGGTCTCCAATGTATGCACTTCATTACATAAATTCTCATCAGTTGAATGTGTGGTGGACATGACATGCAGGTACAAACACACTGCTGTTTCCTAATTCAATAATGGTACAAAACCACGTGAAAAATATCCAAAAACGTTATATTTTTTCATAATCGTCTATTTACACCATCTCTCATCATTCAAATCATTGTTATGCTTTCTATGGAGTTTATGAATCCAAAATCCTAACATTGTATGGTATGCACATTAATAATTCTTTATGAAGTAACCAAGAATCCATCAATATTTTCACACAGCAGTTAATAAACTATTGCTACAACTGATCTCTAACTTAGTTTCAGTAAACACAGAAAGGAACCGATCAAACTGCACATACCTCTGCTCAGCCATGACTTGAACTGTGGTCAAAAGCTGATGACGCAACACCAGGTTCATGATTATGATTGGCCGATTGATAAGCTTAAATTTGATCGGCTAAAGAGTACAACTGATCAGGGTGGGAGGAGAGCGCTGCCAGGAAAGTCTCAAGAATACACACAAACAAATCCAAGGCAATTCACAAGTGAACTACGATTTGCACATTCACATTCAAGGATGAACTTGTAAAACATTCAAAAGTTGTAAATCTACGAATTGTGTTTTGCATTTGTGAAATTTATGAATATATCATTTAATTTTGTGCACGTGAATTTGGTTTAATGCATGTGAAATTGGCTACACGTGTGCATCGTTTTTTTTGCGTGAATTATTGAGACTGATCTGTCTCCATACACAAGAGGAGTGATCAACGAGCATAATTCAAATGACTCTGTACGCAATTGGATAGTCCTTCAATGAGACCACAAGAGGCGTGATCAACAGGCATCGATCCATCCATTCTCTATCCGTCATTGTGTTAAACCCGCCAATAGCGCGGCAGGTGGATAAGCCAGTCTGTGATTGGTTCCCGCAAAAGTGTGACAGAAGTAGGATAAATTAAAGTAGTAGTAGTAGGGCGAAATCAAATCACCGGCAGATCAGGCTGGGTTTACCCAGTCTAGCTAATTAATCCATTAATGCTAACAAATGAGACCTTGTTGTAATGTTACCAATATTTTTTAATATTGGTGTGTGGCTGTGGTGGTAAACCAGCACCTAAACCAGCACTAACCAGCATAAACCAGCCTCAACTAGCATAAAACATTAATTTCCATCCCAGTCATTTTAACAAGGTTGTCTCTCCAAAATGAGTCCAAATTGTGACTCACGCATTTCTTTGCGTCTCGTCTTTCTCCTCAGGCACAGCTGAAGCGGAGAAGTGGAGTGGTGGAAGCGGACAGTCCAACAGAAGCACAGACGCCTCCGGCTGTTCCCGCACGCTCTCCCCGCACACCCACCATGGCCCTCGGCCCCAGAGTGCTGCCCCCTGTTGACGCCAAGGACAGCGGGTGAGTGCGGCCAGAAACGGGAGTGAAAATATTCACTCTGACTCTTTACTAAATGATCTTGAAAATTAAATGGTCACAATTCTGTTGAATTCATTTCAATTATTTCAATTTGATGATCCATAATTACTTAAGAAGTACATACACTTGCACAAACACAAGCAAATTAAGAAAACATCTTCATCAGTTTGACATCACGTGCTGCAAATACTCACAACGCAACCAAATACAGAAACACGCTGCAAAAGTTCACAACCCTTACAAAAAATAAGTTTTAAGTGTGCAATTAGTATACTTCTTTTAAACTAAAAATAAGAAAGCATACTTTTTATGTAGTCTACTTTTTATGTACTTCTCAGAAATATTCTTTAAATTACACTTAAGTATGACTTATACTGACAGAAAGGTCTATGTATTTTTGGCCTATACTTGTACTCAATCTTTTGATCGAGAAATCTAAGTGTACTTGGCTTGTAGTTGTGTTTACTCTTTTGATTGAGTAGCCTATTAAATGTTGTTTTCACATAGTTTTACATACTGTCTTATAAACTTGAAAATATTGCTTTTTTTTTTTGTCCATTGGTACATAGGAATTTACTTCAAATCTACTTAAAGTACAGTTAAAGGTATTTCAAGAATAAAAAATGAATACCTACATAGGAACATAGTAGTATACTTAAAGTGCAAAAATAATATATAAATAGTAAACTATAAGTGTGACGTTAAGTTCACTTATAGAAAACTTACAAGTATAAGCTACTTTCAGTATAAAACTACTAAACTATTATTTTACTGAGGGAAGACTTCAAATTGTACTTTCATAAACATTTATCTGGATACGCAATGATGAATTTAATGAGAATGATCTGAATCATGTTAAGTGTTTGTTATTTGTGATTTATGTAAATCCAGGTCCGGCTCTTCACCCTCATGGCTGCTTGAGCTCAAATCCAAGAAACGAATGAATCAACCTGAAAGTGAAGCATGAAGTCTGTGTAGCTCAGGTGAGTGTGTGTCCAGTCCTCTGATTCCTCCCTGAATAACTTAGTGTCCTGAATTTTTGATGAGGGTTTTCCTTAAATGTCTCACATAATATTTGCTTCAATGTTCATTATGATTAAAGAGCACATACACTCTTAGAAGAAAAGGTTCTATATAGACGTTTCAACGGCAACAACATAAACAAACGTTACTGCGCATGCGCGCTTTTGTGGCCCAAACTTAACTTCCGGTAGACGTCTGCAAAGAATCAATAACAACAGAGGCTGCGTTATCTTTCTTATGCGCTATCATCTTTCATTTTAATTGTGCAACATTATCTTAATTTCTATGTTTTTATTGTTTCAGCATGTTTATTATAAACAATCTCCCATTTCTGTCTGCAATATAGAGTGGGGGAAACGCCCCCCTTAAAGGGCTAGTTCACCCAAAACTGAAAGTCCTGTTATTAATTACTCACCCTCATGTCGATCCCAATCCGCAAGGCAGAGAAGAAGAAAAATAACTTAATTTGTGTTCCCGAAGATGAACGAAGGTCTTACGGGTTTGGAACGACATGAGGGTGAGGAATAATGACAGAATTTATATTTTTGGGTGAACTAACCCTTTAAGGACCGTGTAAGGACTGTTTTCTGTACAATATCCTATATAAATGCTTGCCTTTCAATCATGCAATGCGTCGGAACAACATGTTTCTTTGTTTCATAATATAAGATTAATGTTGGGAAACTTAAACTTGTAAATTAAGTACCCTATTTGAGATCAATTGTATATGAATGCATCACAAAAACATCCTGTGCTCTATGGGCACTGCCATTAATAGAGGACAAAGCCAAAGTTGTTTTACACTCCGTGATAAAGGCCTATTATTACATACCTAATTTAAACATTTTTGCGGGAAACATAAATCCGATCAGTTATCCAGATGGCGACCACTTGATGTGAACAAATGTAAACGCGCCGTGTCCTGATTGACTGATGAGCCAATCTGACGGTGATCGCATGTTAATGCCAAGTGTAAACGCAGCCAGAAAAAGTTACATGAGTCACACACATTGTTTTTGCGCTGGTGTCATATGCTCTCTGCTTGTTTGTTAATATTTATATCATGTTATCCGAGAGTAGTACGTCAAATGTGTTTCTACTAAGTAGTGCGCCATACTATCCACTAGCCAGACCGATAAACAAACACAGACCGGAAGTTAACTTCGGGCCAGGCGCGTAGCCGTGGCAACGCGCGTGAGTCCGATGAAACCGTCTTTAGAACCTTAAAGGGTTCTGTCAGTCTCGTATATAGAACCTTTTAGGGGTTCGCTTGGTTATGACGTACTGCCTATTTCGTGACGGAATCCCTCTGTCACACACAAACCATCTGCTTCGAGGAGACGCGGTTCTGATGCCTGTACCGAAGTGTGATAGGCAGCAACACGACTATGACGAGAAAAAATTAAGGCAATTTAGGGTTGCATCTTGTCCTGTTTTTTGGGTCGTTTACATGTCTTTGGTCCGTGTTGTGTTCATATATCATTCGAACCGCACGAGAGTTCATTTTGGAAGCAGACTGAGACAGTGTTTACACTTAGACAAATTAACCGCACTAACAGAGCAATCACACCAGGGTTCGTTTTAATCCAACCAAAAATGCCAAATGTGAACTAAGCAAACCCTTAGGGTGTGTGAACACTTGTCATGTTTGGTTGGATTAAAACGAACCCTGGTGTAGTTTCATTCAAACCGCACCAGAGTTCGTTTTGGAAGCGGACTGAGACCCATCTTTTCAGTGGTCTCGCTCCACTTCCAAGCGAACTCTGGTGCGGTTTGAATGAAATATAAACGCAATACAGACCAAAGACATGTAAACCAACCAAAAACAGGACATGATGTCACAAGATGCAACGCTAAAAAGGACAGAATGCTCAAGCGTACCTGTTTTTTCTCATCATAGTCGTGATGTCGCGCGTTACAGTTCGGTACAGGCGTCAGAACCGCGTCTCCTCGCTGCAGATCTTGGTTTGTGTGTGTGACGGAGGAATTCCTGCCGCTGTTTTGACTCCTTTACACATTTTATAAGCTCTTCACGAGTTCTCAGCTGGTCGAAATACCATCATATGAAGCTACACGCATACAACGAGCACATTTATCCCAGCACACAGCATTGTTTTGGATGTTCAGTAAGTTCTGTCGCGAAATATACGTTATAAAAGCCGACCAATCAGATTGTGAACATATCCCTATGCCTGAGAGCGAAGAGCTGACAGACAAGGTCATTGAAGGTTTGGTTTCAAAGCGAAATGTAAAAACGCCTATTTAAGGGAGTTTGTCATTGTACCGTTTTGTTGTTGTGTTTTTCATTAAGAATAATAGGCTAATGAACCCACAATTCAAGCAACCCGCCCCCGAATTGGTGCTAATTCAAAACCGAAACTAAAATGAGCACGGCCGCCCGGCATTCATTCACAGCCGCAGTCATTCACGGTGTGTGTGCACTGGCGCATTTTCAGTTCATGCATATGGAAGCTTAACTTTCATAGGAATTCATTGAAAACACTCGCTTTGCTCCGCACCGCTCCGTTATGAATGCCCGGCGGCCGTGCGCATTTACATTCTGTGAGTGAGATCCCACCCCCTATGGGCGGGTTGAAATCATGCGGAACTAGCTCCTACTACTAGCTGTAGTCTTTGTGCTGCATTCCAGTTCGTTTTTACTATGCCCTTCACTTGCTAACTTCCCTCCGCCTCGTTCACTCGGATGTGCGTCATTGCTTACGTTGCATGAGTGCCCACTACTGGCGGAACATTTGCAATGGACTGAACTGGAACGTCCTAAGCCCTTGATCACTTGGAATCCACTATGGAGTTGATTTTATTATTTATTTTTTTCCTTTACGAAATTGTTTAATGCAGCATTCTATATGTATATAGGTGTGTTTAGGTTGTTTTAAATGTTTTTAAAAAGAATTAAAATATCAGAGTTGTTTGTGGTGGGGTAAATTAAACACGATATGCAGTGACGTCACAATCGTGTTGCATTGTGGTATATGAAGCTGCCTGAAGTGTACATATGAAGTAGGGTCTGTCCATATAAACTTCCCTCGTCCACTTCACGAAGTGGAACGCACTTCAAAATGGCGGCAGGGATTCCCCTGAGGGGAAGTGCTTAGGGAAGTTCGCAAGTGTGTGTCTAAAAGTGGAGTGGAACACAGCACTAGCCTCTGGCCAAAAAAGCCTCCGATGACGCGAAATGACTATATTTGCGTCATCGGAGGCTTTTTTTCCAGACATAAAATACATAAATCTCTCGTCTCGGGGGGATATGAGGGGGGGAAAGCACGATCATTCGAATATACTACCGGGTTTCTACTGATACAAAGCTTAATGCTAATCGCTGAAGTAACCCTTTAATTAAATTTTATGAATTAAGCAGCTTGTAAACATACTTCATCACTAGAATTTTTTTTAAATCTGTTAAACATGAAAGTATTATGCAATCATTTCTCATCAAGACATTTCTCCTTATATACTTTTTGGTTCTTTAAAGTTTAGTCAAGAGCCCTAAGTTTCTATAGAACCCTACTGAAGCGTTTGTTCTAAGAGTGTAGGGTGGAATATTCATGCATGTTGCTCCCTTCATCCCCAGTAGAGGGTGACAAAATCCACTTTTATATCACTTTGACTTTTTTGTAATTTTGTTGCAAATGTTTCTTCTTCCAGTTTTAGAAGTGTGTTTACCCTGCTGTCTTTCTTCACAGGTCTGATGCAGTTTGTTGAAAGGAAATCCTCTGAAAAGGAAGCTTGTGTGCTGCCACTAAAATGCCAAAGGAACTGACATGCATACATGAGAAGTGCAATGAGCCTTTCATTCTCATTCTGACTGACTATCAGATATTTTTTCAAAAATGTGTCCTGGACTAAAATGTTTGTAAAAGATGATGTTCTGTTATGCACCTTTTTACTTTTTACATGAAAGTCTGTCATAATGCAGCATCATAATCGGCACGAGATGGTGTCTTTGAAAAAGCATGAGCTGTTTACTATCAGTCTAGGACCCAAATTCATTTGAATTCTGTTTACGTTTATTCATTTAGCTGATGTTGAGGATGGTAAACCAAGCAATTCATCTTAAGAAGTTTCCTCTGGTTCAAGCAGGGGCCAAATGCATTTGTGTCTTCTGTCCATCTCTGATCATGGGGAAAGCAGATATCAGTATAGCTTCATGCTACAATGCACTTTAAATGAGTCGGACCACTGGAAATGGTGCCTTGGGGTCTTAGGCATTACTTTGCATTTGATTTAGATTTTTCTTCAAATCATTGTGTTTCTAAAAGTCTGATCCTAAGATATTCATTATGGCATTGCTATAAAAAAAAACACCCCTTTTCTTTCTCTTAATTGTTTTGTTCTGTTTACAATGTGCCATTCCTTTAAGACCAATTTATAAAACATCATTTGATGGTAATTTGATCTCATTCACTTTTATTCTCTGTATTTCTACTTGAATTGACGCTATGAGAGAGCATCAGCTAATGCGCTTTAATCGGGCTGATTATGTTTTATTCTGTCCTTACAGTCCGGCCAAGAACACTTTTACAAAACGGAGACACAAATCCGAGTTATAATAATGTATAATAAGCTGTGTTTTGAATGTTTTTCAGCCATTTTCAATGTTTGTTTTTTGTCTTCAGCTGTGTAAATTGCTGCTTGAGGAAAATGTTGCCTGTTTAATGCTGGGAAACGGGAGTTGTGTTTTATATATATATAAAAAAAATGAATTATGAATTACAATCAAGGGATAGCTTCATTAAATATTTTTCTAAATGGGAAGCAAGTTTGTCTTTGTGTATATACTACTTGCTTAAGTGTTCCAGGACTGAGATATCATACAAGCACAGGGGTTTGAAAACTTTTCTAAAAGTGAATTTACAGTGATAATATTGATAATATTTTGTGGGAAATGGCTGTATAAAAAGTTTATGAATTACAAATTTAGGTCTTAGACACTTGCCCAGTGAGCTGTAAGACCTCTAATAAACACGATAATTGTAATGTGCAGTGCGAGAACCATCAATATCTACTCTTTCAATAGTGTTTTAGCACAAACTTTGGCGTTTAATTTAAATACAAGTAGCAGGAGGGTTATATGGTGTTATACAGTTCTATAAAGATCTGTAGCCTACAGTTTATTGATGTTCATTTTTCAAAGGTAGGTACACACTAGCCTAACTTTTTTAAACTAAATGTAAATAATGTGTCAATACGTCATCAATCCTTCTTCCAAAACGCGTTTTTGTCTAACCCTGGTTCACTGTGGTAAGCCTAAGGGTTTATTTACACCGGTCAGGATGGTTTTCGCGGGAAATTGCGTCGCCCGTCAGTGTTTCGTCATATCCATAAATTAAGAAAAGTTGTT
The DNA here is from genome assembly GCA_039654625.1 of Rhinogobio ventralis. Lineage (NCBI taxonomy): Eukaryota > Metazoa > Chordata > Actinopteri > Cypriniformes > Gobionidae > Rhinogobio > Rhinogobio ventralis. The sequence continues at coordinate 4,851,712 of CM077194.1, forward strand.
CCGGCTACTTTGACGCGTGTACGATGTGAGTGGCATAGGTTAGTTGTCAGAAGGAGCGACATGGAGCGATAAATCTCCAACCTCTGGGGAATCTCCCGTTTTGTTGTTGTTTTAAACTGAACAGAGGAGAGTGAGAAAAAGAGAACGCGACAGAGCTCGCAATAAAACGTCACACCAACATTGACTTGGCTTTCAGAGATGGCGAGAACTGAGGGATTTGAAATGTTGTAAAAGCATTTTCGATTATGATGATGGCGTGAGTAAGGTATTTTATTGAACCCATACATTGCCATATGTAGTTCTCTAGTTCATTGCATTATCTATTATGAAGGCTCATTTCATTATGGTTGTTGTGCTGGAATTTATTATTGAGGAAGTACCTTGTGTCTGTATTAATGGGTACAGTAACATCTTCAGCTAGTCAGCTTTACATCCTATTTATGATCAGTAGGATAACCATATTCATTCGCACAGTCACGAAGAGCCAAAGCACAATCAAAACAATATTGCATGCAGTTTCGTTTTTTAACCGCTAGAGGGCTAAAAGTTACATAGTGTACCATTAAATTAGTTTTATTTGAATTGAACGGACATAATGTAATAAGATCATGCACTGAAAAAGTTTGTTACCGCAAGAATGTATATCATAACACATAAATTACTTTTGTGTTTGTGAATTTACAGTGCCAGCTTTTCTAACCATTTCTTGACTTATTATGTACTACATAATAATGGAGTTCAAAAGTGTCACATGATCCTTCAGAAATCTGCCGATTTGCTGCTCAAGAAACATTTCTGATTATTATCAATGCTGCTTCATATTTTTGTGGAAACTGATACATTTTAGTGAGGATTCTTTGATGAATAGCAAGCATTTATTTGAAGCAGAAATATTTTTGTAATATTATAAATGTCTTTACTCTCACTTTTGATCAATTTAATGTGTCCTTGCAGAATAAAAAGTATTACTTTATATTTAAACATTTTTCTGAACCCAAACTTTTGAATGGTCTTGCCACTTTAAAATAAAATGATTCCATATCAATTTATTGAGTAAAAAAATAAACATGTAAAATGCTGAATATTTTGTAATGTAGTTTTTTTTATCTGTTAAATTTAACTACATTAAAAAAAACTTTTACTATTTATTTGTCAATTTGAAAAGTGATTTTATATTGATTTGTGATCTATATACACTCACCTAAAGGATTATTAGGAACACCTGTTCAATTTCTCATTAATGCAATTATCTAATCAACCAATCACATGGCAGTTGCTTCAATGCATTTAGGGGTGTGGTCCTGGTCAAGACAATCTCCTGAACTCCAAACTGAATGTCAGAATGGGAAAGAAAGGTGATTTAAGCAATTTTGAGCGTGGCATGGTTGTTGGTGCCAGACGGGCCGGTCTGAGTATTTCACAATCTGCTCAGTTACTGGGATTTTCACAACCATTTCTAGAGTTTACAAAGAATGGTGTGAAAAGGGAAAAACATCCAGTATGCGGCAGTCCTGTGGGCGAAAATGCCTTGTTGATGCTAGAGGACAGAGGAGAATGGGCCGACTGATTCAAGCTGATAGAAGAGCAACTTTGACTGAAATAACCACTCGTTACAACCGAGGTATGCAGCAAAGCATTTGTGAAGCCACAACACGCACAACCTTGAGGCGGATGGGCTACAACAGCAGAAGACCCCACCGGGTACCACTCATCTCCACTACAAATAGGAAAAAGAGGCTACAATTTGCACGAGCTCACCAAAATTGGACAGTTGAAGACTGGAAAAATGTTGCCTGGTCTGATGAGTCTCGATTTCTGTTGAGACATTCAGATGGTAGAGTCAGAATTTGGCGTAAACAGAATGAGAACATGGATCCATCATGCCTTGTTACCACTGTGCAGGCTGGTGGTGGTGGTGTAATGGTGTGGGGGATGTTTTCTTGGCACACTTTAGGCCCCTTAGTGCCAATTGGGCATCGTTTAAATGCCACGGCCTACCTGAGCATTGTTTCTGACCATGTCCATCCCTTTATGACCACCATGTACCCATCCTCTGATGGCTACTTCCAGCAGGATAATGCACCATGTCACAAAGCTCGAATCATTTCAAATTGGTTTCTTGAACATGACAATGAGTTCACTGTACTAAAATGGCCCCCACAGTCACCAGATCTCAACCCAATAGAGCATCTTTGGGATGTGGTGGAACGGGAGCTTCGTGCCCTGGATGTGCATCCCACAAATCTCCGTCAACTGCAAGATGCTATCCTATCAATATGGGCCAACATTTCTAAAGAATGCTTTCAGCACCTTGTTGAATCAATGCCACGTAGAATTAAGGCAGTTCTGAAGGCGAAAGGGGGTCAAACAGTATTAGTATGGTGTTCCTAATAATCCTTTAGGTGAGTGTATATGAATTGACAATTGATTTCTTTAAGTGGCACCTGTAGTCTTCCATTCATGCTTTTCTTGGGCAAGCACTTACAAAAGTTTGAGAATCCATCAACCAAGGATCAATGACCCAAATGTGTGGAGTGGGTTAAGGCACACAGAGGCGGCTCACGGGACTGCAGTGACTAGAGAGAGAGAGAGAGAGGGACAGTGAGCAGGGTTGTGATGACAGCAGCTGATCCTGTCTGAATCCTCTTGGCTCGCGCCCTGTCGGTGCCCGCTGTACCCATGCTGGCAGCAGAGCAGGCTGGCGGCTGCGGGCAACTCCTGCCAACTCGCGGCCTATTGAGAGGCAGTCTGATGGACACAAATGCGAACGACAGACTTGCTGCATCAACAGCAATCGACGCCCAACCCATTTCTGCTGCTGTGGACGGAATTAAACCATAAATACCCCCCAGGTCCCCTCCACTCGCCCGGCACACCCTCACCTCCACACACACTCACACACACTCTCACACACACAAACACACACACTCACGCTGAGAGAGAGTGGAGGGGTGAGAAGAACTGCTGAAGGTGACAGACAGGAGAAACAGGTAAAGATGCATCTTACTTTTCATATTTATTTATTATTGACATAAAATCTTAGTTTTTTTGTTTGAATATCTAATGAATTGCTTTATAATTGAATCTAGAAATTGGTATAAAAGAGGAGGGAAAATTCTTTTCAGAAAGCATGATCCATACGCTTTGCCTGGCCAAGAACTCTTTTGCAAACATCCGTGCAATGAACATTATTATCTGTGTTTAATTCTGTTGCTTTTGGATGTTTTTCAGTCATTTTTCAATGTTTGTTAAACCTCAGCTTGTGCATCGTTGCCACTTATTTTGATGTTTTATCTGGGGGGGTTTTTTCGTTTTGTTTGGTCAAGAACACTTTTGCAAACACAAATCCTTACAATGAACATAATTATCTGTTTAATTGTGTTCCTTTTGGATGTAAATTGCTGCTGTTTACATATTTCATGTAAATATGAATTATGTTTTATAAGAATTAATGTTCATATCAATTACAATTGTTTTGCATTAATAGCATGCTTATGCATCTTTCTTCAAAATAAATGCCACCTAATTCAATATTTTGTTTTGATATTATGCAATGCCATTCAGGTTTTTATAAGTGTCTAACTAGCTGCCCACTATAGATCAAATCTCGAATATTTTCTCTGTTTAACTTTTGGTTTGATTTACTTGCTGTTCTCATATATTCAGTGCTCATTCGTATGCATTTATTCAGAATGGCTCTTTTCCGTGTGTTTTGTGTTTGACAGGCAGAGAGATGTCGGATCAGCAGGGAGTCCCAGATCAGCAAGTCGCTGGGAAGAGCCAAGGAGGAGCAGGAGCAGTTTACAAGGTCCAAATATGCATATTTATACAGCTATTATTCACAGAGGAAAGCCCAGAGGAAACTTTTTTTTTAGCTCAGAAATTGCTCTTTTATATCTTATGAGACTTACTGGATTCTCAGTTAGTATTATGTATCAATTTCAACTTCAAATGCATAAATAAACAACAATAGAGTCAATAGCTGACACATTATTGAGCTATAAATGAATGTGGAGCGTCTCGCATCATTTGAACAATTTGAGTTCATATTGAGATCTCTAACTTTTGATTGCACACTTTGATATTGGCAAATCTGAGCGCCGTTGGAGACATTATTGAGATCTCTTCTGACAGGATAAAGGAGACTCAAGCAAATGTCTCCATTTGGTCTATATTTAATCTCATTGCTGCCTTGGAGAAACAGTTGAGATGTTAGAAAGTTTTTAGGAAGATCTTCCCTGTGATGATGCAAATATTTAGGATTTGATCAGATCCTTGATCTATTGGTCAGCACGCATTATCTGAAATTTTGAACTGAGGCAAAAAAAAAGGCAAAATGGCCTCATTCATGAAACAAGAGAGGAACTCATTATTGAAATGAGTGTGACAATTTGCATAAATGGTTTTACACGTTTTAAATGTTTTCAATGCTGAAACCCAAACAGTTTATGACTTAAAATGTATTGAATTGTCTTAACAGGTCTCACTGTATGAATTCGAGAACTTCCGAGGAAAAAAGGTCGAGCTGTCAGCAGAATGCAAGGACTTGCTTGAGAAGAAATTGGAAAAAGTTGGATCAATCATAGTTGAGTCTTGCCCGTGAGTACATGTTCTCTATTGTCTGGCTGGGCGAGATCCACTTTCCTGCAAAGTTTTGCTACAACCCTGATCAAACCTGAACCCGTTAATTAAGGGCTGTGTCCGAAATCGCCCCCTAAATAGGGCACTATTTGAGGGGACAGCCATTTGTAGTGGTGTCCGAAACCATAGTGGGCGTTATTGAGTGCACTCATTCAAGTCCACAATGCACCGCAATAACGAGTGTACAACCGATTTACACTCAATGGCTAGAGAATACCCATAATGCACTGTGAGAGTTGCACGCCGAATGAATTCCCGTGTCTGACCAGAAGATGGCACCCGCAGCTGAATCATCCATCCATCCATTTTCCAAACTGCTGGTCTAATGTGTCTACAGCATAATATCATAGGTATAAATTCCTTTTTAATTGATCATTAAACAGTTTAATTAAGGTTTATACATAGTTTCCATGACAGAGTTCAAGATAAATCTTTTCATTAGGCTACTACTGGAGCTGCCAGTTTGCTTAGTTTCAAATGATTATTAAACAGCAAGCACAAACTCTGCAAAAGCGGCAGCCCTTCTGGTGCACTCAGGGCCCTACCATGCATCCGGCTCAAAGTTATCATTTTCATGTCCAGCGGCACGTTGTTTAAATAGCAAATGCACTCGTGCCCATCTGTTCGCCCATGGGCAAGCTTGTCTGAAAACGAGGTGTGTTCAGGTGCATTGTTGGCGCGTTGCTATTTTGAGGAACTGAAAACGACTGGCGTGTTAGTAATATGCACCTATAGGCGGGTGCACAACACGTGTACACTCTGCTTATTACACACACAGGGACACGCAGCAGCACACAAACATGCCAAATATTAAAAATAAAAGGGTTACAATGTAAAAGATTTATTATTATTGTGTACATAAAGATAAAAATGCCTACATGTCATATATGGATAGTCATTGCATGTATCAGAATTACCTATCTGCAGCAATGACGAATAAAACTGGCTACTTATTTAACCAATCGTGGCAATACACACATGTATTTAAACTGACTCGTCAGGTTGAGGGTGTCTATATTCCACCATGTAAATAGCGAATCCGCCATGGTGCAAACGCAACTGGCTTTTAAAGGGAATGGGAGATGAGACTCTGATTGGTTTATTGACCATTACACCCAACACACACCCTTGACTCATTAAGACAAAATAATCCACAAAATATATATATTTTATTTGTTTACCTCAGGGTTATTATTGTTAACTAAAACTAAACTTTCATTACTTGAAATAAAATAAAATAAAATATAAAAAAACCTGAAAATTATTTTATTTAAGCCAGTTTCCAAGACAATATTGCTCATTTAAGTTACTACTAAAATAAAGTACTAAATAACTGCAAAAAATTATGTTCTTCCTCAGTATTTTTGTCTTGTTTTCCAGTATAAATATCTAAACATTCTTACATCAAGATACATTTACATGAGAAGTAAAATAACTTAAGATATATATATTTTAGGTCAAAAAGGTTCGGCTGACAAAAAAGTTTGTGAATCCCTGCTTTAATCAAAAGGAATCGTCCATTTATCCATCATGAGCTTGTCTGTAAATGTGTTCTTCACAGATGGGTCGCCTTTGAGCAGAAAGGTTTTTTGGGAGAGCAGTTTGTTTTGGAGAAAGGCGAATATCCTCGCTGGACCACCTGGACCAACAGCCAGAGCAGTTACTGCCTCCTGTCCATCAGACCCCTGAAAGTGGTGAGGGACACATTCGCACCACACACTCTCCTAAAGATCGGAGCTACCGTCACAGTCCATTGAGTCTTGTGTTTATGGTCCATTACCAGGACAGCGCCGACCACAAGCTACATCTGTTCGAGAACAGCAGCTTTGCCGGCAGAAAGATGGAAATCGTGGATGATGACATTCCCAGCTTGTGGGTTCATGGCTTCCAGGACCGCGTGGCCAGTGCAAAAGCTATCAATGGAACGTGAGTTGTTATCCAACCCTTCATTTTTCAAGATGGTCTTGATCTTCAAATTTTTGGGTCAGTAAGTTTAATTTTGTATTCAGTCAGTTAAAACTTTTATTCAGTAAGGATGCATTCGTTCAAAATTGGCAGTAAAGCCGTTTATAATGTTACAGAACTTTTTAATCATCAAATAATCCTGAAATATATCATGGTTTCCACAAAAATATGAAGCAGCTTTTTAACATTGATAATAATCAGAGATGTTTCTTGAGCATCAAATCAGCATATTAGAATGATTTCTGAAGGATCATGTGACACTGAAGAAAATTCAGCTTTGCATCACAGAAATAAATTACATTTTTAATTGTATTACAATAGAAAGCAGCTATTTTAAATTGCAATACTATTTCACAATTTTACAGGTTTTACTGTATTTTTTTATCAAATAAATGCAGCCTTGGTGAGCAGAAGAGCAAATACCTGACCCCAGTCTTTTGAACGGTAGTGTACATAGGCAATACATTTTATCAGTTCTTGCTTTCCGTGAAAACTGAACACATGACCTTGCCGTTCTTAGCGCCATGTTTGACCCACAGGAAGGCTGAGGTTGTGACCTTTCTAAAATCTAGCACACAGTAATTTATTGTTGATTAACATTAATCTAATAAGGTTAGAGCAATAATAACAAATAACTATAGACTTTCTCTTTTTTTTACATTTTATGTTTGTTTTGATCATAGGTGCACAGTCATATAACATATTTCAATTTATTACATATAGTGCTCGATGCAATCATAAAATGTCTTTACACTATAAAGACAGATGATTTTTTTAAATGTAAATTGTACTCCAGAGTTCTTAAATTGTTTCAAAGTATAACCTTTTTTTCCTTTTTACTTTCTAGTAACTATATACACTGAATGTTGATTTTCTAATCATATTTTTTCCCAGGCACAGTTTACCAATTCCGAACCACATTAATCTTAATAACTACTATTAATTTGGTATTTAATCATTTATAAGTGGTGTATAATTGTTCATAAAGGCTGGAAATTAAAAACACCTTATATTCAGGTGTGCATAATTATTAGGCATGTATTCTCTTACAGATAAAATGAGCCAAAAAAGAGATTTAACTCGGACTGAAAAGTCAAAAATGATTAAATGTTCATGAGAAGCATATAATACTAATGCAATACTAGACATTGCCGTTAAGGCATGACCATTGGACAGTGAAATGCTCATTGGGTCAGCAGGGTCAGACAAAAGCAGGTGGTGAAGAAAAGACACAATAACTGCGAAAGAATTAGGAATTAAAGAGAAGAATTAAGTGTGAAACCATCAGGAACCCTTTAGTCTCCAGCGCCACCATTCGCCACCAACTGCGACCTACCTGGAGTCTCCAGAAGGTGTCGGTGTCAGGATCTCAGAGACTTAAGTTAGGTAAAGAATCCTAAAAAATGACAGTGTTGTGAATACAGAAGACTTTATAGACAGATAGGTTAAGAGTGACTCTTGAAGGACCAGCACCACATCCTCTTGTGCCACTGTTTGAAGAATTCATCATCCAGAATCTGGCAGTAAGTTTTGGGAGTTCATTTTTAGTCCATCTCTTATCCTGAAGTCCGTTTTGCAGAGATGGACTAAAAAGGAACTCCCAAAACTTACTGCCAGGTTCTGGAAGATGAATCCTACAAGAGGATGTGGTGCTGGTCCTTTAATCATAAAATGAATTCTGGTGATTTTCTTGTTAAATATCCTGTTTCACATGACAAAAGTCAATTTGAGTGTCTCGGGTATGACGTCAAAACCCGGAAAGACTAATTCACCACTGGTTTCCTCGAGATTTTCCTGTTGGGTTTTATAATGGGGATTTTCAATTTATGAGCAAAATAAGGTCTGTAGTAAACGATACTTGTACGTTTTGTTCTACAATGTAAATTGCACCCACTCACACCCTAAACGTTCTTGTCTAGTTACGCATTAGAAACATGGTTGTTTTTTTTTAAAATAGGCTAAACATACCAGTTTCATAATTCATGTTTTCGAAATAGGTGTGTCATTTATGTTGTAGAACAAAACGTATCATCAAGCTATGTTTACTTATATCAAGACTTTATTTTACTCACCCCATTATAAAACCCCATAGGAAAATCAGTGGGAAATTAGTCTTTCTTCCGGGTTTTATTGTCATCCCTGCACCACTGGATTGGATTGAAATATTGTTTTACATATGTTGACTTTTAGTCAGACAAGTAAATCACTGTCTTCCATCTTTATTTTTATTCATGTAGAGATAGCCTGAATTAATGTATTACTTAAAAGTTTATAAATTTATAAAAAGGTTCTTTATTGGCATCAGTGGTTTTCATGAAAAAAAATCCTTTACAAAAATGCTTTGTGCCTTAAAATAGCTTAGATGTAGCTCTACACCCTTGCATCATTTAGTATGCGTGGAGCCATTTACTCACACCAGCTCAGATCCACTCGCTCAATTTTACTGTAGTAAACGCTGCACAATGGCATAGTTTAATTCAGCCATATATGTTTGAATCAGAAACTGAAGAGTGGAAGAGTGAATTATACAGGCTCGTATGCAAGTCGATGTGTCAGAATGGTAATACAACTTCGGACGTGTAACGGTAATTAATATAATTAGCGTTTAGCTTGACTACATTATCAAGCAGCTAATCATGTGTTGCTAATGTTACACAAACCATGTTCCCGTCCGCCATTTCAGTCTGCTTTCAGTATCAGTCAGTATCGAACGTCAGTGGAGAAAGACATAGTTCATCATAATATACACCATATACATAATTCACCCGCTATATTTCTAAATGTACCTGACCATATCAACAGAAAGATATACTGGGATAACCTGGCTTCTCTTGAGACTTTTCTGCTTCAGAGCGGTCAGGGTTAATGATATGCTAAAGCCCGCCCACACAATGACGTAATTGGTTACAAGGTAGTTTGTGACGGCAGAAACACCAGTGATTTCAAACCGCGTTTTTGAGACTGTATTTATTTCACTGCAGTTTTAAAGGAACACGCTGACTTTTTGGGACTTTAGCTTATTCACCGTATCCCCCAGAGTTAGATAAGTCCATACATACCATTTTTATCTCCGTGCGTGCCATAACTCTGTCTGACGCAGAGCCGTTTACCTCCAGTCTTTGTGCTAAGCTAGGCTAGCGGTGGGTGCGTCAGACAGAGTTATGGCACGCACGGAGATAAAAATGGTATGTATGGACTTATCTAACTGTGGGGGATATGGTGAATAAGCTAAAGTCCCAAAATGTCGGCGTGTTCCTTTAAGGATATAATACTCAGCAATGGTGTTGACTTATGAATTTGCACATGGTTTGTCATAAAGCATATTCAAAACACCACATTCACATAAAAAAAATGATTTTTAAACATTTATGGAATCTGTCCATTGCACAAAAGGTTCTTTAAAAGTTTCTTTAGATTATTAAAATGTTCTTCACACTTCACACAAGAAAAAAGTGGTTATTTTAAGAACTGTTGACTGAAAGGTTCTTTGGGGAACCAAAAATGGTTCTTCCATGCCATCAAGGTGCAAAACTTGCTTTTGGAACCTTTTTTTTAAGAGATTATTTCCTTTAAGAGATCTTTTTAATTGCTATCGTGACTTTTTTTCTGGATCGGCAGGGCAGATCCCAGATTGGTTTGCAGTCTCAAGTATCACTCCGATCTGTTTTCTCAGGTGGGTGGGCTACATGTACCCTGGCTACCGCGGCCGGCAGTTCGTGTTTGAACATGGTGACTACAAACACTGGAACGAATGGGGAGCCACAGAACCACAGCTGCAGTCCATCCGACGTGTACGCGACATGCAGTGGCACAAACGGGGCTGCTTCCCCGTCCCCGACCCGGCTCCCAAACCCAATCCCAACCCAAATCCAAACCCCAATCCTGCACCCAATCCCGCTCCTCCTGCCCCATCCGCCACGGCTGCCAGCAGCTGAAGGAGGGTGGGCCGCCCCGTCGCCGATGACCTCTGCCCTGCACCTGCTCAGATGGCCGCGAAGAAAGCTCGAAAGCAAAAGTGACTGCCTTGCCTCTTGTGTGTCTATCATTGGAAATAAAGGCCTCGGCCCCAAGGTTTGATCTCTGACCTTTGGCTCGTGTCTGCTTTTATTTGCTCTGCTAGACTGATAATACACTACTGTTCAAAAGTAGATTTTTTTTATGCTTTTGAAAGAAGTCTCTTCTGCTCACCAAGCCTGCATTTATTTGATCAAAAATACAGTAAAAACTGTAATATTGTGAAATATTATTGCAGTTTAAAAGAACTGTTTTCTATTTGAATATAATTTAAAATGTAATTTATTCCTGTGATCAAAGCTGAATTTTCAGCATCATTACTCCAGTGTCAAATGATGCTTCAGAAATCATTCTAATATGATGATTTTACAGAGTACACAAAATATTTTATGCATTATTATTTAAATTTTAAGCCATACTTCCTTAAAAGTCAACACTGACCTGACATAATCTTTCTTCAAAACTCACTTCAGAGACAACTTTACTTCTGAGCTTTCACCAACCCTGTGTACTGTTTACTCCAATCAACTCCATTATGGTACATAGCCAGACAATCCCTTTTTAATACCTTTTTTACTCATAAATACATCTGATCACAAAGGTAAAAGGAGATGCGAATGGCTTTTCATGTTGACTTCATGTTGTCTATATTTCTAAAGTCAATAAATAGGCCAGCTATTGTCCATATTGTTGTGCATGTGTGTGTAATTCTCTTTATCTCCTCTCATCATCTTTATGTCTTTCCTGTCTCTTTGTCAGTCATTCGCTCTTGGCAGGAGCTCAGCTGAGTCATGTGAAGGAGAACAAAGCGCGGCAGCCTCCAAAAATGACAACTAATGAAATAACTCCAGTCTGATGTGGCCAGGTCAGGGCTTGGCATGGTTTGGCATTGCTATCATGGTTGATGATGAAAAAAATATGGCAAGCTTCCACTGCCGGTCCAAATTGCCTATCCATGGCATACCTATGAGGTTACCAAACCAGACTAGGCCACGTTACGCATTGTCAAACTAGTACAGGCAGATTTTGGTAAGAGAAAAGCAGATGAGACTCTGATATATTCACTGTAGATGTTGAACTGTCTAAGTATTTTGCCAGCTATTGTGAATCTCACATTATTGTGCAACAGACCATTATTGATAAAATATAACATCTTGCAGATCCACTAAAATATTAACAAACTTGACCAGCTTAGGTTTAGTTTAAAACAAATTATTTTAATTAACTATTATTTTTCATGTTATTATTTATTATTAAAACTACTACTATTAAAAAAACTAAATTATTATTTATATATACACCAATCAGGCATAACATTATGACCACCTTCCTAATATTGTGTTGGTCCCCCTTTTGCTGCCAAAACAGCCCTGACCCGTCGAGGCATGGACTCCACTAGACCCCTGGAGGTGTGTTGTGGTATCTGGTATCGGACTTGTTTGTTCAGCACATCCCACAGATGCTCGATTGGATTGAGATCTGGGGAATTTGGAGGCCAAGTCAACACCTCAAACTCGTTGTTGTGCTTCTCAAACCATTCCTGAACCAATCTTTGCTTTGTGGCAGGCCGCATTATCCTGCTGAAAGAGCCACAGCCACCAGAGAATACCGTTTCCATGAAAGGGTGAACATGGTCTGCAACAATGCTTAGGTAGGTGGTACGTGTCAAAGTAACATCCACATGGATGGCAGGACCCAAGGTTTCCCAGCAGAACATTGCCCAAAGCATCACTGCCTCCGCCGGCTTGCCTTCTTCCCATAGTGCATCCTGGTGCCATGTGTTCCCCAGGTAAGCGACGCACACACACCCGGCCATCCACGTGAAGTAAAAGAAAACGTGATTTATCAGACCAGGCCAACTTCTTCCATTGCTCCGTGGTCCAGTTCTGATGCTCATGTGCCCACTGTTTGCGCTCTTGGCGGTGGACAGGGGTCAGCATGGGCACCCTGACTGATCTGCGGCTATGCAGCTCCATACGCAACAAACTGCGATGCACTGTGTGTTCTGACACCTTTCTATCAGAACCAGCATTAACTTCTTGAGCAATTTGAACTACAGTAGCTCGTCTGTTTGATCTGACCACACGGGCCAGCCTTCGCTCCCCACATGCATCAATGAGCCTTGGCCGCCCATGACCCTGTCGTCGGTTCACCACTGTTCCTTCCTTGGACCACTTTTGATAGATACTGACCACTACAGACCGGGAACACCCCACAGGAGCTGCAGTTTTGGAGATGCTCTGACCCAGTCGTCTAGCCATCACAATTTGGCCCTTGTCAAACTTGCTCAAATCCTTACGCTTGCCCATTTTTCCTGCTTCTAACACATCAACTTTGAGGACAAAATGTTCACTTGCTGCCTAACATATCCCACCTACAAACAGGTGCCGTGATGAAGAGATAATCTCAATGTTAAGTGGTCTCTTAATTTTTTCCAGAGCTGTATATATATATATATATATATATACACACACACACACACAGACACACACACACAGACACACTCTCACACACACACACATATTGTATATACCAAAGCTAAATATCTGATTATTTTATTTAAAATCCACATTTTCCATGCTTTTATCTTGTAAATGAGTGAGAACATTATTTTCTCTCTGAAATGGTTTGTAGATGGTGCCGCAAACAACCTCTGTGTAAAAGAGAACAGATGTTTGACATTTCTTCAAATGAGTTTTTAAATAAAAGCTTTCCTTCTTGCCTGTGTCGGCTCAGTTGCCGGCTTTAAGAGGAAGAAGAGTTTTTCCGTGGAACTGACTGCAGTTGCTAAAAACAGCAGAAGAACAGAAACACGTCATGTTTTCAGAGAATGATTCTATTTTAGAATCAAATGATTTTTTGACATGTTTCCCCAGGAGCCTTTAATAACCCTATTCTATCAGTTTTCATTTGTGTTTTTCTTTTCTTCTGTCTGAGAAGGTTCATATGATCCAGGTCATTGTAGGGTTTTTTGTTTGTTTGTTTGTTTGTTTGTTTTTTGGTAAAGTTAAATGTGCTCTGTTGCTCAGAAGGTTTTGTTACTCATCCATTTGGCTTCAGCAGTTGGTAAATTATGAGATTTTTCTGGCATTTAAAATCATTACACACAACATGATGTCATAAAAGAGTTTCTTCTACTTTGCTGTCCTGAATCCAGCATGTGTAGAGCAGTGAGTCATTCTACAAAACTTGTGCACATTCTTTCTTTTGCTTTTCGCTTTTGCTTTTTAATCAAATTTTATGGTAGTCTGATTAAATAATGACTGAGAAAAGAGATGTTGAATACAATGGCTGATATAATTTACGGCACACTGGAAACCAATCAACGTGGTGACAGTAATTAAATATTATGGTTTACATTTTTGGCAATTAAATATATTAAATATTATATTATTTAGGCAATTATAGCAGCTCATCCAGGTATTTCATGCATTCATTTACATACTGCACACAAGGTTTGGGTAGTACGTTTTTTTCTCTTATGCACATCAAGGCTGCATTTAAAAAATACAGTAAAAACAGTAATTTTGCAAAATATTTTTCTATTTGAATTTATTTTAAAATGTAATTTATTCCTGTGATCAAAGCTGAATTTTCAGCATCATTACTCCAGTCTTCAGTGTCACATGATCCTTCAGAAATCATTCTGATATGATTTGATGCTCAAAAACATTTTCTTTTATTATTGTTATCAATGTTGAAAACTATTGTGCCGTGATGCATTTTATTCAGGCTTCTTTGATTAATTGAAAGTTCAAAAGAACAGCAGTTATTAGAAATAAAAATCTTTTGTAACATTCACTTTTGAATGATTTAATGCATTGCTAAATAAAAAATTGTACAGCACGTGCATATTTATATTATCATTACAAATATATGCGATTTCTTAGATGCTTGATGAGTAATTATTTACATAAAAGAAACCAGTTATGGAACAAGTATGAAATCCTATCTTAATCCAGTATTAACATGCTTGTTTTCGAGTGCAGGATAGCACAGCTGTGACTGCCGCTCACTTCAGAGATGGAAATGAATGTGTGAATTTAGAGTGTGTTCAGTAGATTCCCAAAGATCCTGAAGCTTTCAGCAGCCCATTCACAGCTGTTGAAACATGGGATATCCCAGTGTCTAATGATAGCCAATAGCTCCCCGCCACAGGCCCGCACACCAGCACACACAATCTCTCCCTCAACATAACAGAATGAAATACTTCACATTAAATAAAGGCTAGTGGGGTGTATACCACTGAAATACATTGCATACCTGTTGTCATTGCTGGAACTCTGCACTGCAGAATCCATAACATGTTGAAGCTGTTGTGCAATGCTCTGATGTCTTGATATGTATGAACGACGTGGGGTGACATTTCATCTGTGGACGATTACTGCCGTCCAACTGAGCTAAACACCTGGGAAAGAGAAGCAAAGACAGCAAATGTATTACGTGATTCCTGCAGATATACCATACATACTGTATATGCATAACTTCAATCAAATTGTGTTTCTGATCTAGAATTTGAACGAAAAATGCTAAATTTAGACTTAATAGATATTCATTAGTATTTTGATAGTCTGTACACGTTGTCTAAATAAATGTTTTATTTATTTTATTATTTTACATTTTGCCTTACTAGATGTACTTAATATGTATTTTATCATAAATTGTGTGTTATTTTATTTTTTAAATATTAGAATATATTATATTTAATAACAATATATGCTTGTATTTGATATATTGTATGGATTGTTTCATTATAATTTGAATCATTTTAAATATTAAATTAAATATTAGCACCCATTATTGTTTGTTTTATTATTATTAAATTGTAGTATTTTATATATGAATATTATATTATTATATATTATAGGTTTATTGTTTTACTAAAATGTATTGTTTGAATATAGGACACATTATTATTTGTAATATTTCTTAAATTACACTCACCTAAAGGATTATTAGGAACACCATACTAATACTGTGTTTGACCCCCTTTCGCCTTCAGAACTGCCTTAATTCTACGTGGCATTGATTCAACAAGGTGCTGAAAGCATTCTTTAGAAATGTTGGCCCATATTGATAGGATAGCATCTTGCAGTTGATGGAGATTTGTGGGATGCACATCCAGGGCACGAAGCTCCCGTTCCACCACATCCCAAAGATGCTCTATTGGGTTGAGATCTGGTGACTGTGGGGGCCATTTTAGTACAGTGAACTCATTGTCATGTTCAAGAAACCAATTTGAAATGATTCGAGCTTTGTGACATGGTGCATTATCCTGCTGGAAGTAGCCATCAGAGGATGGGTACATGGTGGTCATAAAGGGATGGACATGGTCAGAAACAATGCTCAGGTAGGCCGTGGCATTTAAACGATGCCCAATTGGCACTAAGGGGCCTAAAGTGTGCCAAGAAAACATCCCCCACACCATTACACCACCACCACCAGCCTGCACAGTGGTAACAAGGCATGATGGATCCATGTTCTCATTCTGTTTACGCCAAATTCTGACTCTACCATCTGAATGTCTCAACAGAAATTGAGACTCATCAGACCAGGCAACATTTTTCCAGTCTTCAACTGTCCAATTTTGGTGAGCTCGTGCAAATTGTAGCCTCTTTTTCCTATTTGTAGTGGAGATGAGTGGTACCCGGTGGGGTCTTCTGCTGTTGTAGCCCATCCGCCTCAAGGTTGTGTGTGTTGTGGCTTCACAAATGCTTTGCTGCATACCTCGGTTGTAACGAGTGGTTATTTCAGTCAAAGTTGCTCTTCTATCAGCTTGAATCAGTCGGCCCATTCTCCTCTGACCTCTAGCATCAACAAGGCATTTTCGCCCACAGGACTGCCGCATACTGGATGTTTTTCCCTTTTCACACCATTCTTTGTAAACTCTAGAAATGGTTGTGCGTGAAAATCCCAGTAACTGAGCAGATTGTGAAATACTCAGACCGGCCCGTCTGGCACCAACAACCATGCCACGCTCAAAATTGCTTAAATCACCTTTCTTTCCCATTCTGACATTCAGTTTGGAGTTCAGGAGATTGTCTTGACCAGGACCACACCCCTAAATGCATTGAAGCAACTGCCATGTGATTGGTTGATTAGATAATTGCATTAATGAGAAATTGAACAGGTGTTCCTAATAATCCTTTAGGTGAGTGTATATGATTATATTAAATTTTTTTATATTATTATATATAATTTTATATATTTAATTATTATATATTATTATTTAATTAACATTTATTGTTTAAATAATTGTACTATTGCATTAAATATTTGCATCCATTATAATTATTTGAGTTGTTATTA
This sequence comes from Rhinogobio ventralis, assembly GCA_039654625.1. Taxonomy (NCBI): domain Eukaryota; kingdom Metazoa; phylum Chordata; class Actinopteri; order Cypriniformes; family Gobionidae; genus Rhinogobio; species Rhinogobio ventralis. The sequence continues at coordinate 4,868,641 of CM077194.1, forward strand.
AATAGTAGTATTTTATATAAAAATGTTATATTATTATATATTATAGGTATATTTTTGTATGAAAATCTATTGTTTGAATATTAGCACCCATTATTGTTCGTTTTATTATTAATAAATTGTAGTATTTTACAGTGGTGGTCAGAATTATTGGCACCCCTGGTAAATATGATCAAATATGGCTGTAAAAAATAAATCTGCATTGTTTATCCTTTTGATCTTTTATTCAAAAAATTAACAAAAATCTAACCTTTCATTGAAGTAAAAGAATTGAAAGTTATGAAATAAATGCTTTTCTCCAAAACACGTTGGCCACAATTATTGGCACCCCTAGAATTTTTTAGGAGTAAAATATCTCTGAAGTTATTTTGAAACTTTAGCACACCAGGGTGACTAGGAACATGAAATTGTCCAGCTATGATGTCTTGTTCCACAGGAGTATAAATATGAGGAAACACAAAGGCCAAATTCCCTTAATCATTCATCACAATGAGTAAAGCCAAAGAATATAGTTCTGATGTGCAGCAAAAGATTGTTGAGCTTCACAAAATAGAAAATGGCTGTAGGAAAATAGCTAAAGCATTGAAAATTCCCATTTCCACCATCAGGGGAATAATTAAGAAGTCCCAATCAACTAAAGATGTTAGGAATCTGTCTGGAAGAGGACGTGTGTCTATATTGTCCTAATGCACGGCGAGGAGGAGAGTTTGAGTGGACAAAGACTCTCCAAGGATCACAGATGGAAAATCGCAGAGATTAGTTGAGTCTTGGGGTAAGAAAGCCTAAAAATTGGGGTAAGAAAGCCTAAAAACCTTCTTGCTCATCCAGAAACAAACTCCAGCATATTCAGTTGTCAGACACGACTGGATCTTCAAACGGGACCTGGTTCTGTGGTCAGATGAAACTATAAAAAGAGCTTTTTGGCAGCAAATCCACCAGATGGGTTTGGTGCAAACAGGGATAAAAAGTACCGCTGGATCTTTAATGTTTTGCGTGCCTATTTTTTTGCTGCAGGTCCTGGACACCTTGTTCAGATTCATGGTATCATGGATTCTAGCAAATACCAACAGATAAAAAAAATCAAAACCTGACGGCCTCTGCTAGAAATCATATAATGGGCCGTGGTTGGATCTTCCATCAGGACAATGATCCAAAACAAACATCAAAATCAACACAAATGTGTCACTGAGCACAAAATAAAACTTGTGCCATGGCCGTCCCAGTGCCCTGACCTGAACCCTATAGAAAATGAGTGGGGTGAACTGAAGAGAAGATCTGGGAATCTGAAGGATCTGGAGAGATTCTGCATGGAGGAATGGTCTCTGATCTCTTGTCAGGTGTTCAGGCATTATAGGAGAAGACTCAGAGCTGCTATCTTGGCAAAAGGAGGTTGCAAAAAGCATTTAATAAAAGGGTACCAATAACTGTGGCCAACATGTTTTAGAGAAAAGCATTTATTTCATACTGTGATTTACCCCCCACTTTCAATTCTTTTACTTCAATGAAAGGTTAGATTTTTGTGAATTCTTTAAATAAAAGATCAAAAGGATAAACAATGCAGATTTATTTTTTACAGCCATATTTGATCATATATTTACCAGGAGTGCCAATAATTCTGACCACCACTGTATATATAAATATCATATTGTTATATATTATAGGTATATTGTTTTACTAAAATGTATTGTTTGAATACCCATTATTATTTGTAATATTTCTTAAATTATATGATTATATATAAAAACATTATATTTTTTAATTATTATATATTATTATTTGATTAACATTTATTGTTTGAATAATGTTATTATTGCATTAAATATTTGCACCCATTATAATAATTTGGGTTATTATATTATTAAAGTATTTTATATATAAATGTTATATATATGTCGTTTGCATTGTTTGAATATTATTTTATTACATATTTGCACCCATTATAATTATTTTGTGCATTATTTGTTTTTACTCATACTCATTATATTTTTTAAATATAGTTTTAGACGCGTTTTTTAACGCCTTGCTCTCGGTCAGCAGGACCGCGAGCGGGCGCGGCGTGTGCTTGACTCATCACGGGCTCGCGCAGCTCGTGCACTCGAGTTGAAAACTTCTCCGCGTGCGATTGCGGAGCGCACACGAGACCCGAAACAGAGCCGAGCGGTAAACCGTGGGCTCCTGCTCCCGTTGCCGAATTAAAACATGGACGATTTAGGTAAGTACGAGCTGCTTTGACGTTTTACATCGGATAATCGTGAAAGGAGAAGTTTGACGCGACGCTAGAGCGCTGAATTGACACTGTAGGAGCGGATGGAGCGCGGTGCTGTTGCCAACGTCAGCGCGCGCCGATGCTTGACTGCAGCAACATGCTGAAAAACACACGCTCGCGCGCCTGGGTGGCTGTTTAAAGCTGATTTACACGTTATATGCATGCATCTTCAGGTGTTTGGCGCTCTGCGTTGATGCTGCAGGGTTGCAAGAGTCAGATCGATTCATTTTTTACAGCTGCTGTTCTTGCAACACTGCGTGATTGATATCAGACCCTTACTAGTGCTAAACCACTTTGAGCTTTATATTAGTCCCTAAATGCAGAAGTGTAGATTATACTTATGTGCATTTATAGTTCCTGTCTGTGCAACTTCTGCAGTGTGTCAACAAAACAACGTGTCATTTCTCACCCGACCTCCAGACTTCACAAATATTGACCAAAACTTGCTGTTTGTCTCGATTGCATTGGGTTTAATGCAGTGACTTACATTCCAAAATCAGCAACAGAACTGCTTTGTTGTTGTCAGTTAACTAGTGTGACTTACTATAAGATAGTTGATCCCATAAACTGCAGCTTGATGTTGTAACTTGTTGACTTGTTGCCCAGGGCAATGAGGAAAAAGCACAGTGTAATCTAACTAATCTCAATATTAGTGCCTTGAGGCTGTTGAGTTGAGCCTTCATGAGTGACACGTTGTTTAGTAAAGTTATTTTCGTTAACCTGTGATGGCGAACCACAAGCATTTGTTTGTCTCTGAGAGTTTAGGGTCAGAAATTAAAGGGATAGTTCACCCAAAAATGAAAATTTCATCATTTACTTGCCCTCATGTTGCTCCAAACCTGTATGAGTTTCTTTCTTCTGTTGAACACAAAGAAAGATATTTTAAAGAATGTTGGTAATCAAGCAGTTGACGATAGCCAGTAGCCGCGTTTCCATTACAGATTTGCGCAAAACTTGTGCGATATTTTCTAAATGTCGATAAAAAATGATTGCGAAATGACAGCGTTTCCATTAAAGGAGCACGCCGACCTTTTGGGACTTTAGCTTATTCACCGTATCCCCCAGAGTTGGATAAGTCCATACATACCATTTTTATCTCCGTGCCATAACTCTGTCTGACGCACCCACCGCTAACCTAGCTTAGCACAAAGACTGGAGGTAAACGGCTCCAGCTAGCCTACTGCTCAATAAGTGACAAAATAACGCCAACATTTTCCTATTTACATGTTGTGATGTGTATAGTTACATCGTGTACTAAGACCGACGGAAAATGAAAAGTTGCGATTTTGTAGACCGATATGGCTAGGGACTATACTCTCATTCCTGTGTAATAATCAAGGAACTTTGCTGCCGTACCATGGGTGCAGCGGCGCAATGATATTACGCAGCGCCTGAAAATAGCACCCAGCACACTCTCTGTGCAAGCAGGTTGTCAGGTTGGTTATGTTGACGGAAGTTAGCCTGTTTTCAGGCGCTGCGTAATATCATTGCGCCGCTGCACCCATGGTACGGCAGCAAAGTTCCTGGATTGCACATCACAACATGTAAATAGGAAAATGTTGGCGTTATTTTGTCACTTATTGAGCAGTAGGCTAGCTGGAGCCGTTTACCTCCAGTCTTTGTGCTAAGCTAGGCTAGCGGTGAGTGCGTCAGACAGAGTTATGGCACGCACAGAGATAAAAATGGTATGTATGGACTTAACTAACTCTGGGGGATACGATGAATAAGCTAAAGTCCCAAAAAGTTGGCATGTTCCTTTAACTGATGTTATGCGACTAAAACTAATTTTTCCTCCTGCATAAGTCGTTACAAAAAATATGCCAACCTTTGTTGGTAGGTTTATGTATATCCCAGCCACCGCACTAGCCATTATTTTTAATAGGACACGTAGGCGTGTTATCCAAGGGATATTAAAGGGATAGTTCACCCAAAAATGAAAATTACCCCATGATTAACTCACCCTCAAGTCATCCTAGGTTTATATAACATTCTTCTTTCAGACGAATACAATCAGAGTTATACTAAAAATGTCCTGGCTCTTCCAAGCTTTATAATGCCATGCGTTTGTGTAAGAAAAATATCCATATTTAAAACTTTACAAACTGTAATCTCTAACTTCCGCTAACTGTCGTACGTGCATTCACGAGAGCGCTGGTGTTCCAGCGTATGATGTAGGTCGCAGGCATAGCGTAAGTTCCGGTGACGAACGCGGAAGCGCAGAGGATAGAGCAAAACAAAACTTGCTTTTATGAGTTTAATCTGATGAGTTTTATGTCTTCTGTCCAAACATACCGCGTCATCTGTAAAGAATGATCGACTTTTACGTGTGCCAGGTGACCTGTAAATGCGAAAACAACTGGTTCCATTGCAGTTTAGCGCAAATTTCCTTGTTCGAATTGCTTGAAAAACCACGTCATGTGAGCGTAAAAACTTTTTTGCGATTTTATGGGAGTTTTTGTGAAATTGACGCATTTCCATTGGACGTATTTTCAGTTTACAATTTCAATTTTCGCAATTTGAAGGGTAATGGAAACGCGGCTATTGACTTCCATAGTATTTTCTTCCTACAATGGAAGTCAATGGGTGCCGTTTGATTACCAACATTGTTTAAAATATCTTTGTGTTCAACAAAAGAAAGAAACTCATACAGGCTTGTGGAACAACTTGAGGATGAGTAAGTGATAACGTTTTCATTTTTGGGTGAACTATCCCTTTAAGGACTTGGGGCTAAAATGCCAAAATTAAAGCAACTAAACTGCTTTTGGGTGTCGTATTGCAACTAAAGAGTCTTGCATGTTCTAATCGTCATGTGATTCTAAATATTTTCACCAAATGACTCAAGATGCTTTGCAAAGCCTCAGTCTTTCAAACACACACAAACCTATTTTTAGCAGCAGTATGTATCATCCTGACAGCGCTTTAGTGTCCGTCACACTTATCTGTCCTGTGTGAAACGTCTGTTCGCTTGCTGATCACAGGCACCTTTTAAACTCTGTAATGTAGATTGGCATAAATGGGGCGTCTTTGCGTGTCTTTTTTTCATTGCAAGACTTTTCTGAAACTTAATAATGCTTTTACTCCATTGATGTTGTCTGCTGGTAATCTGGTCATTTAGCACAGATTGTCTTGTATGATAAATGCATGCGCTTGAAGCAACAAGGAGTCACAGCGCGCCGCTCCGTCCGCATTGAGAAGTTCAAAACACAAAGGGAAGAGATCGCGTAGTGTATCTATCTATGCAATATTTTATTGAGCCGTTTCTTTTAACCGTTTAACATTTCAGTTACCGTGTGTGAAGAACAATACAATCTCTAGTCCAGTGTTGTGATCTAACAGACGCCCGGTAGAAAGTAACACGATTTACAGCAATAAACTCCAGCCAGATAAAGTCATTTTATGTGAAACCATAGAGCGTTATCTACAGATCAAGCATAATAACAGGAACATTGAATCATCTTTGAGAGTTTCATCGTGTTGACTGTCGTAACCGAACGCACACGCAGTTTGAAAGCTGAATGGAGAATGACTGACAGACGTGGAGGGAAGCATTTACGTGAACTTGAATTTAATGACTTAAATATTAATCTGGACCTTACATTAACCTGTTACCTGGCCCATCGGTGGGCCCATTTGCCACTGCATGTTTAAAACAATTATATCCTATATTTATCCTGATCTAATGTTGACGAACTTTAGCGAAAGCTTATGAACTCAAGATTCATCCTGTGAAATTGGACCTTGTGTTACCATGGAAACGGTACTCTAAATTCTTCTAGGGCTCCTCCACCACGTTTCATATTACAACATTTATTTTAACTACTTTATAATAAACTTTTTCTAATCTTGACAAAACACATATCGCCAGAAAGGTCTGAGTCTCACGGTTCTATATCTGCTTTGTGATATTTGGACAAAAATATATACATTTGTTACAGGAGATTGCATAAAAAAAATCAGTGGAATTTCAAATGACTCCCGGTGGCTATTTGTGGTACAAAATCACATGGGAACTTCAATTTTTTTGATATCAACTTCAAATTTGGAACACAAATTGGTTAGACATATGGCTTTGATTAGATAGTCATTTTAGAGTACAAATTATTTAGTAACATATATATTTTATATAAAATATTTAGTACAGTACATTTGATTTGCAGTAAATGTAAACTTCCATAACTTTTTCATACTTTCATTTTTTGAAGTGATTTCACTTGAGCAATAATCTGCTGACTGTCTTCTTTAAAATGAGACCATATATCTATATTCCAAAGCATTCTTGAATTACAGCCATTTAGGTTTGGATAGTGCATTTTCATGTATATTTTCAAAAAGGGGGGTGACAGTTAACAGGTTAAACTATGGAATAGCTTCAGAACACTTATAATATAGTGCACGAAGCGTTGATGATGCTTTATAATGTTTTTGTGGGGCACTGGGGCTTAACAATAACACAGAATATTATACGCACAGTATCGGATTTGGATCGGTCTTGTCTGACCAATACTTGATCCGGCAAATAATGGGGGATCGGAGCCGATACCGATACTGAGTATCGGGTCGGTGCATCCCTAGTCTATTTAAGTTAAACGTCACCAAGAGATGTCCGATAAATATTAGTGACATAAACAGGCCTCTAGAAACGCCAGTCTTTAGTGTCACCTGATCCTTCAGAAATCATTCTAAGATGCTGCTTTCTGCATTTTGCTGCTCAAGGAACATTTCTGATTATTATCAATGTTGAAAACAGTTGTGCTGCTTCATATTTTTGAAGAAACATTTTTGAATAGAAAGTTCAAAACTACAGCATTTATTTGAGATGGAAATCTTTTGTAATATTATAAATGTCGTTACTCTCACTTTTGATCAATTTGATGCACCCTTGCTAAATAAAAGTATTAATTTCTTAAAAAACATTCTTACCTACCCCAAACTTTTGAACGGTATAGTGTATAGCCTCTTTCACACAGTGCGTTGATCCCAGACAATTGCCATAAAATTAGGGATCAATCGATATGAACATTTTGGCCGATACCGATAATTCTTTATATTTGAACGCCGATAACCGATACATTGGCCGATAAATCTAAATCCAAATCCAAATTTTATATAATTTTTAAGAGACTAATCACAAAAACAAAAAATCTTATCATTAAAAGCCATGTCCCTAACACACACAATTATAATGTTCTCATCGTAATTTTATGTAGCATATGACAGACTTAATTGTTAACTGTTTTTTCCTTTTTTGAAGTGATTCCAATCATATTTCAAGCCATTCAAAAGCATCATGGCGAACAGTGTGTATCTGAAGTAGGGCTGTGCGATTAATCGAAATCGTAATAAAATCGCGATGCGAGTACGTGTGATTTCTAAACCGCAGAAAAGGTAGATTTTTCCACCATCCCCCTAAAGGTCCGTTCACATGTCTTGTTTAAAAACGTGTGGAAAACGCAGCCCAATGCCGCTTTCTCATTTCAAAAAGCGTCCGGGACCGGCATGCGTTCTCGTGGTGTCATGAGTGGCGCTCTCCATGAAGACGAGGAAGCAATAGACAAATGGTTTTCCAGCCCTTGCATGTGCTCTGCTACTAGATATAGTTATGAACCCCCCCCCCCTTCAGACTTCAGGGCAGAGATGATGTATCAGATACAGGTGATTTGCGAGACCTGTCAAACTTTCACTGTGGCAAAAGAGAATTAAGGACCATTCACACAGAACACATTTTTGCGGTTAAAAACACGAGACGCTGGTCTAGAGATGTGTTTTTTAAAAGTTGAACTTCATGTGCGAGATGATGCAAAAGACACGAAAAAGATTCTTCCAAACCACAAAGAATTTTTTTTTTAATAAAAACACGATAATACAGGCATTTGTGAACTGCTCAACATACAAAAAGAGTTCAAAAAAGCATAAAGAAATAACCATATCACAATATAATTTATGCAAGGATATTGTGCCCGCAAATATTGGCAATAAAGCCAGCTTTCAAAATTATACACACAAGTATGTGTGTAAGAAAATATTGTTTCAAAATCGAGATATATTTTTTTTGTCCATATCGCACAGCCCTAATCTGAAGTGTCTCAGCTGAAGGAAATAATCCATTATTTATCGGCTTTAATATATCGGCCAAATGTTCTTATCAGGCTGATAATGATAATATTAAAAATTAATATATATCGGCTGATACCGATATATCGTGCATTCTTACATAAAAGTGCCTTCTGTGTTCATTTTGGGTGCGTCATAAATAGAACGAGCATCAGTTTACTGTCTGGGATTTGTCGTGTCGTATCGCGCCACATCCAGTTTAGACAACATCACTGATTATAATGGGTTATATTATCCTTTGTCGCGCCGCTCGTGTCCGGATTAGGCATGGTGTTACTTACTTCACATACTTTTGAAAACCCAGCCTTTAGTTGATCCTGGTAAGCGCTCATTGTCACAGTTGTAAACACGATGACGCTCTTTTTCCATTAGGGGGTTTGGCTTTGTTTCCATGCGGACCGTTAAAGAACGCGACACACACGTCTCCCGGACATCCTGTAGAATTCAACCAATCAGATGACGACTTCAAAAAGTGTGCCATATGCATCAGACTCAGCCAGCGGACCGTGTGTGTGACGTGTGAGGCTGAGACTACTTGGCAAATAATGCTTGAAGTGCACTTGAAATGCTGTTTGCAGTGGCAGTTTGATTCAAGGCGCCACAATGTGATTTCAGTGCATCTCTGCCCAAGTTTTCAGCAAATCTTTATTTAGTTCTGTGCATATTGTGCACAATATGACTAAGAGCGTGCATTAACAAAGTAAATATGCTAAATTTGACTTGAGTGCACTTTCACCACTTCTCATCAGGCCTGCGTGGATGTGTCCTAAAGGGCACACAAACAGTGGTGGCTTTATTATCAGCAGTGAAGCGTAGATCGAGGCAGACATTGAGATCGCAGGTGTGAGTGTTTCTTTTTGCCAGGCCATTCTCCTGTAACCACAAGCCTGCATTGTGGGCCGTGGACGACTGTTTGAACCTAAAAAACCTGTACGACAGCATCCTTTTCAGGGATGGTGCATTGTGCCTTGAGACTGTTGATGTAACAAATAAATATGTCCATGTATGTCTCTTAAAGAAGTGAAATCTAATTCACTGTAGCAAATTGCTACGTTCAGCTAGGTTTTTGCTCACAGAGGCTGCATTTATTTGATCAAAAATACAGTAAAAACAGTATTGTGAAATATTATTGCCTTTTTAAAAGAACTATTTCTATTTGAATGAATATATCGTAAAATGTAATTTATTCCTGTGATCAAAGCTGAATTTTCAGCATCATTACTCCAGTCTTCAGGGTCACATGATCCTTCAGAAATCATTCTAATATGATGATTTGATGCTCAAGAAACATTTATGGTTATTATAAAGTTTTTTTTTATTTATTTATTTATTTTTATTCCATTTCAGTTAACATTTATTTTATTTTAAGATTTAAGTAATAAAAAACTTTTTTTTTTTTTTATGTTTTAGTTAACTATAGTAGTCCACACAAAATTTTACAGTAAATTTACTGTATGTAATGTCAAATGTAGCTGTATACTATATAGTCATGACTGAAAATGGTTGATTTGTATGAGTTCATTTGGCTGGGCTTGTACAAGATGACTTGTAATGGCCAGTTGGCCACTATTAAAAAAGTGCATTAAAATCACCACAATATTGTTGCCATAGCTTAATTTCTTATCTGCAGCAACATAATATTAAGATGAAATGTATAATGTTATAAAAGATTTCCATTTCAAATAAATGCTGTTCTTTTGAACCTTCTATTCATCAAAGAATCCTGAATAAAATGGTTTCTACACAAATATGAAGCAGCACGAAATGTTTCTTGAGCAGCAAATCATCATATCAGAATGATTTCTGAAGGATCATGTGACACTGAAGACTGGAGTAATGATGCTGAAAATTCAGCTTTGAGCACAGCAATAAATTACATTTTAAAATATATTCAAATAGAAAATACTTATTTTAAATTCTAATAATATTTCACATAACTTTTTACTGTGTTTTTGATCAAATGAATGCAGCCTTGGTGAGCAGAAGAGACTACTTTTCAAAAACATTAAAAAATCTTACCAATATATTGAATACATTACCCTGCCCTTTTATGAATTATAACAGTATTTGTCCTAATGTACCCGATGAATGTCGTCTGTTCTTGTACACTGAATTTGTAATCGTCCTGTCACTCGGATTAGAGAGCGATCTGTCAGTTAGTCCAAGCTTTATGATCAAGCCCTGCGATGTTTAACCTGGCCGCCCATGTGTGCGCAAGATGACATTTAGCTAAATTATCTGGTGAGAATCAGAAAGGCTTGTGTGTAATTAAGCTTTATTTTGTGCCTGACCTAAACCATCTTGTGAGTTTGCTGATGTTTGTTGCACTATTCTGTTGCTAAGTGTGAAATTGTGGTTTTGTCTCAAAAACACATATGTGAACACATCACTCAAACCATTGTGTTTGTTGCATGCATTAAAATGCAACACTGTGGTTTGACGATCTGATATCTGTGAGTTAGGAATAGCTCACATAAAAATGAAAGTTCCTCATTTACTCACTGATGTTGTTCCAAACTTGTATTGTTTTCTTTCTTTCTTTTCTAGTTTCCATGTGATGAAAGTACATGGTTGTTTTTGTCCTGTCAGACAAAAATACATGACAGTAACATAAAAGTAGTCCATATAACTACTACATGATATTTCAGGTATTCTGAAGTCACTTGAATGTTTTCACTGAACAAAGATTTAAAGGGTTAGTTCACCCAAAAATGAAAATTGTCAATAATTACTCGCCCTCATGTCGTTCCAAAACCAAAAGACTTTTGTTTATATTTGGAACACAAATGAAGATATTTTAATGAAATCTGAGAGATTTCTGTCCCTCCACATATTCACATACACCGATCAGGCATAACATTATGACCACCTTCCTAATATTGTGTTGGTTCCCCTTTTGCTACCAAAACAGCCCTGACCCGTCGAGGCATGGACTCCACTAGACCCCTGAAGGTGTGCTATGGTATCTGGCACCAGGATGTTAGTAGCAGATCATTTAAGTCTTGTAAGTTGGGAGATGGAGCCTCCATGGATTGATCTTGTTGTCTCAGATGCTCGATTGGACTGAGATCTGGGGAATTTGGAGGCCAAGTCAACACCTCAAACTCGTTGTTGTGCTCCTCAAACCATTCCTGAACCATTTTTACTTTGTGGCAGGGCCCATTATCCTGCTGAAAGAGGCCACAGCCACCAGGGAATACTCTTTCCATGAAAGGGTGTACATGGTCTGCAACAGTGCTTAGGTAGGTGGTACGTGTCAAAGTAACATCCACATGGATGGCAGGACCCAAGGTTTCACAGCAGAACATTGCCCAAAGCATCACACTGCCTCCGCCGGCTTGCCTTCTTCCCATAGTGTATCCTGGTGCCATGTGTTCCCCAGGTAAGTCACGCACCCGGCCATCCACGTGATGTAAAAGAAAATGTGATTCATCAGACCAGGCCACCTCCTTCCATTGCTCCGTGGTCCAGTTCTGATGCTCACGTGCCCACTGTTGGTGTTTTTGGCGTTGGACAGGGATCAGCATGGGCACCCTGACTGATCTGCGGCTATGCAGCCTCATACGCAACAAACTTTTTTGAGCTACAGTAGCTTGTCTGTTTGATCGGACCACACGGGCCAGCCTTTGCTCCCCATGTGCATCAATGAGCCTTCAGTCTCTGCTCTAATTCATCCCAAAGGTGTTCTATCGGGTTGAGGTCAGGACTCTGTGCAGGCCAGTCAAGTTCCTTCACACCAAACTCGCTCATCCATGTCTTTATGGACCTTGCTTTGTGCACTGGTGTGCAGTCATGTTGGAACAGGAAGGGGCCATCCCCAAACTGTTCCCACAAAGTTGGGAGCATGAAATTGTCCAAAATGTCTTGGTATGCTGAAGCATTAAGAGTTCACTGGAACTAAGGGGCCAAGCCCAACCCCTGAAAAACAACCCCACACCATAATTCCCCTCCACCAAACTTTACACGTGGCACAAGTTTACACTTCAGGCAAGTAGGTCTGTAGCTATTCTGCCGAAAGTTTGGCGACTTTTGTGCACTTCGTGGCTGAGTTGCTGTTGATCCCAATTGCTTCCACTTTGTTATAAAACCCCTAACAGTTGATCGTAGAATATAGTTAGGATATTTCACGAATGGACTTATTGGAGGGGTGTCCCAATACTTTTGGCAATATAGTGTACATTGACCAGCGAACATGCATATAGCATTCAATTTTGCGTTCATTCTCGTGTTACGCAGCACGTTTGAGCTTCCGCAAGAACCAATGAGATTCATTCTCGTTTTTTGTTTTTTACATTGTATAAAATCCATTATGACTTAATGCACAAGAGTTTGTAGTATTTAAACCAATCATAAAATTGTTATGAGGAAAATATAGGACGAAAAATTATTGAATAGGCCTGCAAATGACTGGTAATTGATTAGATTTCTTAGCCAATTAAAAGCAAGAGATAAGAGAGAGAACCTGTCAGTCACTTGACATTTCTGCCCCCCTCACTTCTGAAATGATGGCTACGCCCCTGTTCATATGGATATATTTTATGATCTCTTTATGAATGTTTTGAAGCATCAGAGACAGAGTTTTGGGTGAATATACTTTCAGTATAAGGACAGAAATATCTCAGATTTCATTAAAAATATCGTTATTTGTGCTTTGAAGATAAATGAAAGTCTTATGGATTTGGGACGACATTTTCATTTTTGGGTGAACTATCCCTTTAAATTTCAAAGTGTTCCCCTCACAAAGCTATTGTATGACTTCACTTTTATAATGCTTTTTTTTGTACTTTTTGGCATGTGGCCGTATAAATCACCATCTGTTTTCGTTGTAGTATGTGAATAACTATCCTTTTAAAGTAGACTAACACTGATCTGTCTGGATGAGTAAAAATGACTGTATGAACTTCTCTTGGTGATTCTTAGTCACATTGCAAATGCTCTCGCAACGGTTCCTTTTCTGGGAAAGAGCGTTTGGTTGTGAACTTGTGATGTGTAAACACAGAGTGTTTGGTGAATGTTGAAACGCTCCAACCTCAACACACACACACAGGCTTTATGGTGAAATGTACATGCTCAAACTCTGATGTGTTTGTATGTATTATGGTGAGAAAAAGCAAGAAAAAAAGACCTGTCTATGAACACTAAATTAGATTTGGTGTAGAAACAATTTTCACTCAGGACATTGAAAAACATACTATACAAATGTATTTACAATTTATCTTTCTCATGTAGCTGAGTTTGTTCTGTTTTTAAATGGTAAATAACTGACTTGAATTTATCAAGAGTATCACCTATTTGCATGGTAGATACAGTCACATCCTATACAACACATAGGCCTCGTGTTTCTTACGGCTGAATGCTTATCTTGTCTTTCTTGAGGATACCACATACTATGCTGTTATGATAAACAATAGGTACAGTAGATACAATACTAAACATTGAATTAGGTTACTGTAAGTATTAGCACAATTAATATTTATTATTATTTTAAGTAATGCTGCAAGTTAGGTAGATTAAGTAGAAAGAAATAATGAAAGTAAAAATGATCAGGAGTTTGACCTTTTTTTTTTTTAAAAGTTGTATTTTTTTCCTTAAAGGTGAAGTATTTAGTTTCTGCGACACTAGTGGCACCTACAGGAATTACAAAAAGGAAGCATGTTTTGAAACACTTGAAAACCCTTTCGCACGTCACGCCTTTCCTAACTCAAACATCACAAACACTGCTCCAACGGGTGCTTGTGGAGGCAGTAAAAGGTCTAGCATATTAGGAATACGTTTAGCTGCATATGTGTCATGAGTAAGCAACTAAGCAGGATAACACGCTGTCTAGAGCTTGTAACAAACCCATCCAGCGTGTCCGTATGATGCACCACTACTGTTTGAGGCTGTCTACACTGGACACAAAGTAAACATTATAAATGGGTACATTTGTTTTTCTGAACCGGTGTATGATGCTTAATCTTTAAAGGTCTAAATGCAGTTAGTTTTGGCTTGCACTTCTGTAACCGAAGCTGAATGTCTTTTCTCATGTAACATGTCAGCCATTGTCCCACACCGGCTAACTCTCTCTGGCTCCAACTGCTACAGTAGCCATACCCCAAACTCTAAGCTACAGTATAGGTTGAGCTGGAAAGTGTTTGACGGATCTGAGTGAACCGCTTTCAATGCTTTGGTGGGAGGCTCAATTTTTACACTTTTGGGGGTAAAAAATCCATGAATGGCATACTAAGGCCACGCGCACACTGCAGCTAAATTTGGTTGTCAATTCACCTTTTAGTGCTTAATCCTGTTCTGTACACACACAGTTCAGTAATTTACTGGAGTGACAACCGCATTCTACAACCGAATTATCGCCCGAAAAATGACAACCGCATTTACAAAAATACTACGCAGTGTGTACAGAACCAAACTGAAGAACTAGTTGTTAATGACGTACGACGAAAAATATGAGAGATGACATAATATAATATAATATACTGATCAGGCATAACATGACCACTGACAGGTGAAATGAATAACAGTGATTATCTCTTCATCACGGCACCTGTTTGTGGGTGGGATATATTAGGCAGCAAGTGAACATTTTGACAAGTTGATGTGTTAGAAGCAGGAAAAATGGGCAAGTGTAAGGATTTGAGCGAGTTTGACAAGGGCCAAATTGTGATGGCTAGATGACTGGGTCAGAGCATCTCCAAAACTGCAGCTCTTGTGGGGTGTTCCCGGTCTGCAGTGGTCAGTATCTATCAAAAGTGATCCAAGGAAGGAACAGTGGTGAACCGGCGACCTCATGGCCCGTGTGGTCTGATCAAACAGACGAGCTACTGTAGCTCAAATTGCTCAAGAAGTTAATGCTGGTTCTGATAGAAAGGTGTCAGAATACACAGTGCATCGCAGTTTGTTGCGTATGGGGCTGCATAGCCAAAGACCAGTCAGGGTGCCCATGCTGACCCCTGTCCACCGCCAAAAACACCAACAGTGGGCACGTGAGCATCAGAACTGGACCACGGAGCAATGGAAGAAGGTGGCCTGGTCTGATGAATCACATTTTCTTTTACATCATGTGGAGGCCGGGTGCGTGTGCGTCGTTTGCCTGGGGAACACATGGCATCAGGATGCACTATGGGAAGAAGGCAAGCCGGCGGAGGCAGTGATGCTTTGGGCAATGTTCTGCTGGGAAACCTTGGGTCCTGCCATCCATGTGGATGTTACTTTGACACGTACCACCTACCTAAGCATTGTTACAGACCATGTTCACCCTTTCATGGAAACGGTATTCCCTGGTGGCTGTGGCTCCTTCAGCAGGATAATGCGCCCTGCCACAAAGCAAAAATTGGTTCAGGAATGGTTTGAGGAGCACAACAACGAGTTTGAGGTGTTGACTTGGCCTCCAAATTCCCCAGATCTCAATCCAATCGAGCATCTGTGGGATGTGCTGAACAAAGAAGTCCGATCCATGGAGGCCCCACCTCGCAACTTACAGGACTTAAAGGATCTGCTGCTAACATCTTGGTGCCAGATACCACAGCACACCTTCAGGTGGATGGATCAGGGCTGTTTTTGCTTTCTTTAGTGAACAAATGTTTTTTCCAGTAGTTGTTTTTTTCCAGCTGACTAAGTCACCACATATCTGTCCTGTCATTTAAATTGCTTAAAAAAAGAATGGAAGAATTAAGGTCTTTTTAAATGCATCTCATCACCCAAAGTAAAATTACAGTATAACTGACATGCAAAGGTTGGATATGTCATAACCTAGTTAGATAAATGTAACATGCCTCTGACAAGTCCTACTGTAAGGAAAATCACTAATGACTCCATGAACTCCTATGCTCAGGATTAACCTTGCATTTTCTCGTAATCTTAAGTGATGCATTTGGCAGGACGTTCAGAGACGTCCTGCACTAGTCTAAACAGGCAGAAGCATTTGAGGAATTCCCAGCACACCTTTCTGCCCATCAGATAGGGAGATGGAGGGATTAGGAGGGTGAGAGAGCTCATGGGAGAACGGCTGGATGCAGGAATGTTAAGTAGAGACTTGCACATTTATCCTGTGTTCCTTCTTTGTGTTTTTCTTTTTTATTGAAAGTGCAATTACTCTCAGGTCAGGTGATGCCTGCATGTATCTTGTCTTATCTGTTGGAATAGGCCTTGAATCCAGGCATATCGTGACCAGGGTAAGAAATGAATGTGCTTAACCATCTCTAAGTGTTTTCTGTTTTTCCCATGAATCCCGTAGGTTAGTTTTGGCCTTTTCACTTGTGTTCACTCCGATAAACCTGTAGTTGGCAGCTGGAACAATTGCTACTTTGTGTACTTTGACTTCCCATCTAATGAGAACTTCACTATTTTAACTTCCTATTTATTTATATTCCTATGTTATATATACACTCACCTAAAGGATTATTAGGAACACCATACTAATACTGTGTTTGACCCCCTTTCGCCTTCAGAACTGCCTTAATTCTACGTGGCATTGATTCAACAAGGTGCTGAAAGCATTCTTTAGAAATGTTGGCCCATATTGATAGGATAGCATCTTGCAGTTGATGGAGATTTGTGGGATGCACATCCAGGGCACGAAGCTCCCGTTCCACCACATCCCAAAGATGCCCTATTGGGTTGAGATCTGGTGACTGTGGGGGCCATTTTAGTACAGTGAACTCATTGTCATGTTCAAGAAACCAATTTGAAATGATTCGAGCTTTGTGACATGGTGCATTATCCTGCTGGAAGTAGCCATCAGAGGATGGGTACATGGTGGTCATAAAGTCAAGTCAAGTCAAGTCAACTTTATTTATATAGCGCTTTTTACAATGCAGATTGTTTCAAAGCAGCTTCACAGTGTTAAACAGGAAAATAATGAACAGAATTTGATTCGGCTGTACAGCCGCTCTGGAGAAAACGGTGATGTCATCAGCTCATTTCAATTATCATATATATTCAAGTAATGTAGTTGATATAATTTAGTTTAGTAATTAAATTTATTTGGATATTTATTTGAAAATTTTGTGTCCCCATAAAGGTATGGACATGGTCAGAAACAATGCTCAGGTAGGCCGTGGCATTTAAACGATGCCCAATTGGCACTAAGGGGCCTAAAGTGTGCCAAGAAAACATCCCCCACACCATTACACCACCACCACCAGCCTGCACAGTGGTAACAAGGCATGATGGATCCATGTTCTCATTCTGTTTACGCCAAATTCTGACTCTACCATCTGAATGTCTCAACAGAAATCGAGACTCATCAGACCAGGCAACATTTTTCCAGTCTTCAACTGTCCAATTTTGGTGAGCTCGTGCAAATTGTAGCCTCTTTTTCCTATTTGTAGTGGAGATGAGTGGTACCCGGTGGGGTCTTCTGCTGTTTTAGCCCATCCGCCTCAAGGTTGTGCGTGTTGTGGCTTCACAAATGCTTTGCTGCATACCTCGGTTGTAACGAGTGGTTATTTCAGTCAAAGTTGCTCTTCTATCAGCTTGAATCAGTCGGCCCATTCTCCTCTGACCTCTAGCATCAACAAGGCATTTCCGCCCACAGGACTGCCGCATACTGGATGTTTTTCCCTTTTCACACCATTCTTTGTAAACTCTAGAAATGGTTGTGCGTGAAAATCCCAGTAACTGAGCAGATTGTGAAATACTCAGACCAGCCCGTCTGGCACCAACAACCATGCCACGCTCAAAATTGCTTAAATCACCTTTCTTTCCCATTCTGACATTCAGTTTGGAGTTCAGGAGATTGTCTTGACCAGGACCACACCCCTAAATGCATTGAAGCAACTGCCATGTGATTGGTTGATTAGATAATTGCATTAATGAGAAATTGAACAGGTGTTCCTAATAATCCTTTAGGTGAGTGTATGTATGTATGTATGTATGTATGTATATGTGTATACACACACACACACACACACACACACATATGTGTATGTATGTTTTTATTTTTTTTCCTTTTTTTAAATCTAATTTATTTATTTATTCTCTGCAGATTACTTTTTTTTTTTTTTTTGCTTTTGGAAGTAAAATAGCCTGGGAATACCTTTCCATGTTCACATTAACGAGTCAAAATCACAATCAAAGGAGTCAGTAACACCTTTAGACATATTTTTGAGATAAGTCAGAATAGCTGTTGTTGTCTGGCGACGTTCAGGATGGATCATGCTTCAGCTCACAGTCCCTGTCCATCTGTGTCTTCACTTCCACCACATTATGACTCCACATCTGTGTCATCAGCTGCATTGCTTCATCATTGGTTTATGGTTAATTTCAAGATCTTTTGACCACATTTATTGTAGACTGAAGCAGATTCTCCTCATGAGAATGAGGAGGCTATCATTTTAAATTACATTTAACTTATAATTCTCGGGTTATTAATGTGGTGGTCTTCTGATATAAATAGCCGTTTTGATAATGATACTGGACTCTCACTCTCTCTTTCTGTCTGTGTGTTTCACTCAGAGCTGGTAATTAGTCCCACATGGCGTCACACTGACAAAATAATAATTAAACACATAGCCTTAAATATATGAGGAGCCAGAGGATGCAATCTCCACAATCTCTTTCTGCAGATTTTAAAGGAATTAACAGGCCTATGTTGAATGTTTGCTTATTTAAGCTGTCGCATATTATAAGTGGAGCAATCAATGTCGTTTTGGTATATATTGAGAAATCGTTTTTACTCTTCAATGCATTGATAATATAATTGATTGCTATTTTATTAAAATTATAATTTTTTTGTCTTTTTCATCTTATGGTAATCAATAAAATGCTATAAAAACAATTTTTCAAAACGTTTGAAGCATATGAATTAGTGCTGCTGATAACTGAAAACTTTAAAAATGAATATATACAAGTATAAATGTACAAATAATAAAAAAAAAAATAATAAAAAAAAACATGAATTGCTACTGTTCCAGTTAAATTAATGTCTCATAATGTCAATCAATATAATGCATTCTTTGTGAATAGAAGCATATTTTTATTTTTATATATATATATATATATATATATATATATATATATATATATATATATATATATATATATATATATATATATATATATATATATATATATATATATATATATATATATATATATATAATAATATATAGCTTAGAAGCTATATAAGAAGATTATTATATATAAGAAGCTTAGACGTTCTGCTAAATATCTGTTTTTATGCGAACTGTCAATATGTCGCCTCTCTACTCTTGCTCAGTTGTGGGAAAACAGATTGTGTAATTTCCTTAATGTGTATCATTCTTGCTGGGTTGACATTTGTGTCACATGTCAAGAACCGAATGCTCAAGAATTCGGGTTATTAATGCTTTACTCCCTCGGATCTATCAGGTTTTTGCAGCGTGGGATGCATTTCATCGTCTCTCTGTGGCAGGTTTAGGACTGGAGGCTTCTTATTTTAGCATAGAGTTCTTGGGTCTCCCTGCTTGGCTGACCACCCTGGTGGTCTCAAATATCTGAAGGTCAGGACTTAGGAAGGACAGTATTTTACTGTCATAAATGAGTCTTCTTGTGGCCAAGACGCCAAGTGGCCAAATTTAGACACTTTATCTATCAGTTTTGATCTGTCTGTGTAGATTGAGTTTCCTGCAATTAAGACTGGAGTTTGTTGGGAGTCATTTTAAAGACTTGTTTCTCAGCTCGAGTTTTATTGTGTCTTTATGTGTAGAAAGTGTTATCTGCACTTCCACTCGTTGACCAGATAGGGGTGTACAAGTATACATGTGAGAGTGGAGATGAATGGATTATGAAATAAGCATTGATAACGAGCCTTTAAGGCAAAGAGATAGCAGGTCTTGGCACCTTAGACTCATATTTCCAGCTTTGTTATTCCCTTTATATGGCCGACCGCAAAGGATTTACTGACCTATGGCATACAAATAGTGCTTGTAAATAATTATACTTGTAAATAGTGGCAGGTACAATTTGCACCTCAGTGTTGTTGTACATTTAAATGGTATGCAATAATAATGGAGAGTAAATAATTATATTTATTAAAATTATTAAATGGATCCCTACACCTTCTCCTTACCCTAAATACTTATTTTTAAACATACGTTAGACACTTTTTATTTCTGTTTTTATAGTATTTTCTTATTTTTATTGAAAATAAATGCTCTTCTGATCTGATATTTGATGGGAAAAGCGAGTAGCTTGAGTTCGGCAAAAGGCGGATTCGAACTCAGGTTGATTTGCGTCAATTTCCTGCCCCAAAATTCCGTAATTTTGTCTGGCCCAACCAGACGTCAGTGGGTGGATTTAGTGTAAATAGCCTCTGTCAACAAGGCGGGCTATTTGCAATTAGTGTAAATTAGGGCTGCACGATTATGACAAAAAATCATAATTGTCGATTATTTTCTTGAAAAAACAGGCTGAAAACACTCTTCCTGAAAAACTTTTATTGCTTTTCTATAGCATTAAGCCTCAAATGTCAACTATACATTGGTTTTGTTTCTTCTTTAAATAATAATAAAAAATAAAAAAAAGAATTAAAAATATGCATGGTACAATAATAGGGGCTTTCTCACTGGGTAGTTCTAGGAACTTAGTTATAGTAACTATAGTAACTAGCTGTGCAGTTAATCACAATCGCAAAACAATCACGATTTGACCACGAGCGCATAAAGTTGCGATTTTCTTTTTTTTTTTTTTTTTTTTTTTTTTTTTTTTTTTTTTTTTTTTTTTAATATATTTTTTTTTATTTTATTGATTTTTTTTATTTTTATTAATTAATTAAAATGTATTTATTATTATTATTATTATTTTTTATTTTTTTATTTATATAATTTAATTCAGAATACTACAACGTTCTTGTGCGCATATTTAAGATGTTAATCAATCAGAGCTCACTTAGCGCACCGCAGTTCTCTCACTGCAGCGGACACGGCGTAAGAAATATGGTGGTGAGTGAATTAGGCTAATAATTAATTATATGCATCATGCGTTTGGAGCTTTTATAAGCCCTAAGTTCCCGTACGAACTGAAAAGTCCAATTATCAGCGCAACATGACTGAAGCCCGGTTTATTTAATTGTGCACGAGTGGCGCGCGAATCAACGTAGCATACACTGCGCGCGCTCCAAAGTGTGATGAGATTTGTGCAAACCGATAAATGTGTGACCCATTTAAATAAAAATTTAACACTTTAAAACGCTATGGAGAAAGTCAAGCATTATCTAAAACATCGACATGAACTAAAAAGACAGAAGAAAAGAGGAGAAAACATCTTGCACCAACATTTATTATAAAGCTTTTTTAACTATTCTTGACCCCCTTACTAGAATTTATCACGTCCTGTTGTATTTATTGTGGTAAATGTTGACTAACTTGTAGAATTGATCATTTATAATATTAAGGGGATATAGTTTTCACTCTAGATTTATATTACAACTGTGACATATAGCTATTCTAAATGTGTAGGTTGCTATTTTTCATACTGTAACAAAGGCTATAGTAAAAAAAAGAAAAATGTTAAATAAAGTTAGTTTGACTTATTGAAGTAGAAAGCAACAGTCTCACGCAGACACGGCATGCAGCGCAGGGTTCTTGACGGAAAGAAGTGAGAGGTTTTACAAGCGAGGGAAGCTGAGGGAAATTAGTCTATATGAATTAAAGTATGAATAAATTCTATGAATGTGTCTCTGAAGGGAAATGACTGCCTTGAGAAAAGTGTTGATGGCATTTTCTTTTCATCTTCCCTCCGTGTAACAGTGTTTTATAAGCTTACCAGGGAAACGGCTCTCTTTCTCTTGTTTTATAAGCGCCACCTACTGACAGAGGGTTTTCATTCAGCCTGTCTTAGGTTTTTGTTTGTGAAACAAAATTTTTGCCAGCTAATGCTAATAAGCTAATGTTCAAACCATAGACTGTACCAAAACTACACCCTTGGATAATCAGCTTTTATATTGCCACTAATGCCAAAGCAAATATTATCTGGAAATATTTATTTCATATTCAGTTTTTTTCCCACCCACTTGCATAAAATCACTTTTCACAATGAATATAATTCCAAAGCAACATATTTAAATTATATTCAGAACTGTAATGCGGTCAAAAATAATCTATCAACCAATTTTAGAATGCACTGTATTTATTTGTTTTTAATGAAACAAATGTTAGTAGTGAACAACAACATAAAAACACATTTACTACGCCACGACCACAGATATGTGGTCCAGTAGAATGATGGAGCCGTATATGAGTTTAACGGTTTTGAAGCTTATTTATTGTTATGACTTAATATATTTTATGTTGTCTGTTTTTAAAGACAGTTTATTGCAGTTTTGTTTATCAAGCTGTTAATCGCAATATTCATTAAAAAAATTGCAATATGATTATTCTGTCTATATAGCACAGCCCTAGTAACTAGGCATCAGGGTGGTTCCCGGGAACTAAATGTTCCCCTAGGGTAATTTTTCTGGTTGCATTCGCACCGCCAGTAGGAACTCTGAAGTGCTTAAAGTGCCGCTTGCTTGTTGTGACTTATTTTGAAGGCGCTGAGAAAACCAGAGCCTGAGCACACTGCACTCACATTCTCCGTCTTGATTAGCTTACGCTCTGTGTTACAGTCCTGTCTAATATGTTATTAGGTAGAACTGTAATACAAACAAAGTAGACAGTATATGAAAAAGTATTAGCATTTGCCATGTGGTTGATAACTGAGCAGAAATACATAATCATGTTTTGCTTCGTCCCCTCAAAGGTTGAGAGGTCCACCTATCACTGTTTTCCATGTTTGTTCATGGAGTTAA
Organism: Rhinogobio ventralis; assembly: GCA_039654625.1. Taxonomy (NCBI): domain Eukaryota; kingdom Metazoa; phylum Chordata; class Actinopteri; order Cypriniformes; family Gobionidae; genus Rhinogobio; species Rhinogobio ventralis. Next base: position 4,891,779 of record CM077194.1, read on the forward strand.
TATTATATAGGCTGTTTACACAGCTTTTTAAAAATGGCGGGTGCTGGTGCATTCGACCAGTCAGTGTACACTTACGTCACTGGTAGTGCTGGGCTAGTCCCTACTCTGAAGTAGTCGTGGTTCGCCTCTCATTAATTGTGCAGCCGTAGTGTAAATGTTATTCAACATTTTTTTTTTACGATATGTAATCATTGTGTTTCACTAATAATCCCAGTCGTTGAATTTTGTACTAGCTCTTTCCTACCAGTTTGAATGTTTTAAAGTTTAAACAAGTGTTAAACACATAGACTGTATAAAACAGTGGATGTAGTGTCCGTCACCTGTAGGTTTCTTAAGAGCATTTTTTAAGTCCAAAGTGGGCGGAGCCGGCCATCGCCATCTTGGCAGCGTGTCATTCCCGGATAACCGAAAATGGGCAAAGAGGCGGGACGTGGGTGGAGCTGAGGTGCTTGGTTGCTGAAACCACACCCGCCTAGCTCGACGTGATCGTTACCTTAGGCTAAGAAGCTAATGCTATAAACTTTACACAGACACATAGATGGTTACCTCCTTCACAGACTACTTTACATGCAAACAATACAACTTAAATTACTACTTTTAATTTTTTTAAAAGGTGGTGGATATCACAGTCCTCATTCTTTTCCGTTGCACTGTCTATTCTTGAGTAGTTACTGGCCTATTTTCTACACATATTTTTGAGGACATGTCAACAATTAAAACAAATACTTCCAATATAGTCTGTGTTAGTAAATGTTATGCTATTTATGAAATGCAGGCGTAACATTATATGACAACGTTTCAGACTCTTTTATACAGTCTGTGGTTTCAGCCTTCAGCTAATCAGTCTGTCGGATTCTGGAGTGAATTTTCTAAATAAAATAATAAATAATAAATAAATTATTTTAAATAAATTAATAAATAAAATTATATTTGAATTTCACTCCCTCTGAAAAAATGGAGCCCAGACTTCTTGGACGGTCTGTTAGTACAATTAACCGTACAGCAAGCCATATTATTTGATAATTGTATGAAATAATCCCGAAAAAAGCACAAACACGACAGAGATGCCAGTTAGTTATGCGTAAAGTTATGTTTGCTTTCCAGTGTAGCTAGCTGAACTATATGAGTGATAGGTGTTTAGTGTTATTTATTTCATGTCTTTTCAATTACATCAAGTGAGGGGTGTGCGATATTACCAAAATCTTGTAATGATATAAAAAAAGCTTCTCTTTTGTTGATAAATTCTTCTCATTACAATCTTGGGAGTATGGTTGGTTGGTGTGTTGCGTTCCAAAGTTTGGTATAAGCGACTAGGGCTGGGTAAAAAATATCGAATTCTCATTTTTACGAACCGACTCTGAAATGTTATATTTTTATAAAAAAATTATATTTCTATATAAAATAAATTATATATATTCTTAAATATATACATGCATGTGTGTGTGTATTTATATATATATACATAACAATTATACACAGTACACACACACATATATTATGTAAACACTAGGGATGGAACAATTACCGGTTTCACGATAAACCACGATAAAATGTACTGACGGTTAGTAATATCGCTTCAAATTTAATTAGCATTAAAACCGTGTTTGATTATCACGATTTTGAAAACTCGCGGTAAATCCTGTCCAGCCAGCATCTGGCGCAGGCGCAGCACGCAACGCTGTTTTTTTGAATGAGAAGAAATGGCGGAAGGCAGTGACAGCGCTCGGGAGATTTTTCAGCCTTCTACAAGGACCAAATCTGAGGTGTGGTCATATTTTGGCTTCTAAAGTCCTGAGGAAAACTTAATCGACTATGCTCACCCTTTCTGCAGAACATGCAAAAATAAAGTCGCTACTATAGGGGCAAACACTTCAAATCTGCGAACGCAAGGCAGGTGGACTTTGACCACAATACCAAAACTACGTCTGGGAAATAATAACGGGAAGCTTCCACGAAGAAAAGTTCGCAGCAACTGGCTTTGAGCCAAAGACGAACGAACAAGTTCAGGCAAGACTAGGGTGACATTTAAGGGATAATAATGTATATTCACCGTACACTTATTACACTTTACCGCATAAATAATTACGGGAACATATTGAATTGAGAACTTCTTTTATAAAACCATTTTGTACAGTGTACAAAACAATCGTCCAGACAAGATGATCACAAGAAGTTATAGTAATAATTATAGTAGTATTAATAGTAAAGTCCTCTGATTTTATTTTCAATACAATCACAAACAGAGATGCAAGACGCAAGTTTTATTTGAATGAAACGAGAGCGCACGTCGGTTGTGATACATGGATGTGCGCTGTTATAATGCGTTGCTATTGACGACGGTCATTATAAGGAAGGAAAGCCACAGAATAGAATCTTGCTTAAAGTGCACAGAGCTGCTCGTTTTATTTGTTGTTTGTTGATTTTCAAATATAAAACTTGTTGAAATGTTTTCAGTGTGTGCATGTTCTTTTTGAACACTTTCATCTCATTTGAACAAAACCGTGATAATATGGATAATCGTGATATTTGGGTCACTATAATCGTGATATGAAATGTTCATACTGTTCCATCCCTAGTAAACACAAACTTTTATTTTGGATGCGATTAATTACGATTAATTTTTCCCCAGTACTAAATCAAATGCATAAAAAAACAATGCATAGTCTTTACTGTGTACATTTAAATATTAATTTATTCTTGTTACAAAAGTGATTTTTTTCTCTGTTTTTGTTGTTTGATTAGCATTAATAATGACAGCAGGTAAATGTGGATGTTGTCACTTTAAGACCGGCTGCACAGAGCCAATATGTTCCTGCATTGTTCTTTCTCAACTGTTTACATTGACTTAAGACATAAATGACCCTGTTTACTTGCAAATACATGTCACTTTGACACATAGGTATGTATATTTAACTGTTCAAGCCCAGTTAGGCGGCAAAAGCACTCTATGAGCAGCGGCTTCATGTAGTGATGTGTGGGTCAGCTTTTATGAAATTATTTGGCCCGCCCCAGCCCGCCCCAGCCTGCCCCGCACCACTGTATCTATTTTTACAACCCGCCCCGCACCCACGATTATTAAATAGACATACTATGCATTGTAATGTAAATGAAAACAGCCTTTATTTCAGCCTGAAAGTGCTTGGAAACATCGCCCTGTAAACTGGCAACAACATACGATTATGAATATGAACCATAAATCAGGTCATATTAATAACGATAAACATTTTTATATTTTTATTATAACAGCCTATATGCTACATAACCACTGAACTTTTGTTTTATTTAACACACGGAAATGTTCATTTAGCGTTTTTATATTCACTGTGCAAAAAAAAGAATGGCATCCACTGTACCCGGGTTTAATCTATACTTAGCCGATGTATGTAGCCGATATTGCTGTTGTCTCCTGCTGCAACTATTTCAATTTCTCCCGCACCTCGTCTTCCATCTTCACTTTTATTTCTCCGTTTTTGTTGTCGTGGCTGGTGGCGGGAGCTGCTTGGCGCGCTGCATTCGTGACGTGTCACATGACTCCAAAGGTTTGGGGACATCACGCAAGTTACATTGCTACGGCCTTCGTATTGTAACCTTACTTGCTTCCACTTGTTAGCTTAGCACTTGTTTCCAAGAACCTAATAAAATATAAAAATAGATATTCCCAAATATTTAATATAGGCTGTAGGGAATTGCACACAACATACATGGATTTTTTTTTAAACATTTTTGTTTTTAATGACCCGGCCTAACCCGCCCCGTAAATAAAGTGACAATTTCTTTCCCCGCCCCAACCCAACCCGCGGGTTAAATTAGGGTAACGCTTTACAATAAGGTCTCATTTGTTAACATTAGTTAATGTATTAACTAACATGAATTTACAATTAGCAATACATTTGTTACAGTATTTATTAATCTGTTAATGTTAGTTTATAAAAATACATTGTTTGTTCATGTTAGTTCACAGTGCGTTAACAAATACAACTTTTGATTTTAATAATGTATTAGTAAATGTTGAAATTACCATTAACTAAGCTTAATAAATGCTGTCTAAGTATTAAGACTAATGTTAACTATTGAAACCTTATTGTAAAGTGTTACCGAAATTAGATACACTCACCTAAAGGATTATTAGGAACCCCATACTAATACTGTGTTTGACCCCCTTTCGCTTTCAGAGCTGCCTTAATTCTACGTGGCATTGATTCAACAAGGTGCTGAAAGCATTCTTTAGAAATGTTGGCCCATATTGATAGGATAGCATCTTGCAGTTGATGGAGATTTGTGGGATGCACATCCAGGGCACGAAGCTCCCGTTCCACCACATCCCAAAGATGCTCTATTGGGTTGAGATCTGGTGACTGTGGGGGCCATTTTAGTACAGTGAACTCATTGTCATGTTCAAGAAACCAATTTGAAATGATTCGAGCTTTGTGACATGGTGCATTATCGTGCTGGAAGTAGCCATCAGAGGATGGGTACATGGTGGTCATAAAGGGATGGATATGGTCAGAAACAATGCTCAGGTAGGCCGTGGCATTTAAACGATGCCCAATTGGCACTAAGGGGCCTAAAGTGTGCCAAGAAAACATCCCCCACACCATTACACCACCACCACCAGCCTGCACAGTGGTAACAAGGCATGATGGATCCATGTTCTCATTCTGTTTACGCCAAATTCTGACTCATCAGACCAGGCAACATTTTTCCAGTCTTCAACTGTCCAATTTTGGTGAGCTCGTGCAAATTGTAGCCTCTTTTTCCTATTTGTAGTGGAGATGAGTGGTACCCGGTGGGGTCTTCTGCTGTTGTAGCCCATCCGCCTTTAAGGTTGTGCGTGTTGTGGCTTCACAAATGCTTTGCTGCATACCTCGGTTGTAACAAGTGGTTATTTCAGTCAAAGTTGCTCTTCTATCAGCTTGAATCAGTCGGCCCATTCTCCTCTGACCTCTAGCATCAACAAGGCATTTTCACCCACAGGACTGCCGCATACTGGATGTTTTTCCCTTTTCACACCATTCTTTGTAAACTCTAGAAATGGTTGTGCGTGAAAATCCCAGTAACTGAGCAGATTGTGAAATACTCAGACCGGCCCGTCTGGCACCAACAACCATGCCACGCTCAAAATTGCTTAAATCACCTTTCTTTCCCATTCTGACATTCAGTTTGGAGTTCAGGAGATTGTCTTGACCAGGACCACACCCCTAAATGCATTGAAGCAACTGCCATGTGATTGGTTGATTAGATAATTGCATTAATGAGAAATTGAACAGGTGTTCCTAATAATCCTTTAGGTGAGTGTATCTTTCGCTGCTAATTGCACTTCAATGGTTTAAAATCCCAGATTTTAAACTGCAGTGCTTAAACGCATGCAAACGATAAGCTTTCGTGACTGTGCAGCACAGCAATGTCACCTGAGCGAAACCACGATAGAGACTATAGTCCAAAATCTCTACTGGTTGACAAATCCGGTATACGCCCACCCCTAATGTACATCATCATTATTTTCTTTTTTAATTCATGCATCCTTGTAATCTTTAATCAATATAACTTCCCTTGCCTCTCTTCTCTGTTGACGAGGGCGGGGCAACCTGTCACTCATTTGTCCAATCAATTCCCCATGGACTAAATCAAGTCCCACCCTACATTTGTTCATGTTTCATGTATGTTACAATAGGAAGGAAAAGACTGTCACAACTTCTGTTTAATGTGGACTTTAATTATGCATTGAGAAGGGAATAGGATTCAATCTATGGGAGGACCGTTAGACCTGATTGACTTGATTTGTACGCTCATAACTGATTTTGAGTGGACTGTCCCCCTTTTGAAGCTGAGCAGAGATCGTGTGACGAGTTGTCAGTGATAAACGATGTTTAAATAAGTGGCATCCTGTAAAGGCTTTCAAAGGAATGAAGGTTCTGTGCTCGTTTTTACAGGGTTTTCTAGGGATTTTCAGAATAACTTTCTTTCTAGATAACGTCTGGGAATGTTTAGTTCCGTAATATGTTTTTGTAGACCCTAAAACGTGGTCATATATGGGTTTGTGTAGCGTCTATAGCTTATGTAAGCAAATCCCCTTGAGAGTAACCGTTATCTAGCGAACTGCCGGCTGTATACATAATCAAGCCCTGTGGAATGTTTTGAATGCTTTGGAATGGGAACGACCCTTCCTTTCCTCATCCCACTCTTGAGTCCAGACTTTTCCGGATCCTGTGCCCAATTCATTCGGGCGCGGTTCCTTTTTTTTTGTTCCCCGATGGACGAAGAAACTGCATCAGCATTTGCCGTTGAGGAGTTTGAAAAGGTTTTATTGGAATTCGAAATGAGGGATTTCACACCAGAAGCGGGACAGTCCCAAGACACTGAGGTGCCCGAGACCAATATATCAACTTCGGCAGAGAAGACCTCACCAGATTTAACCGTGATTGATGATTTCGTACCCGTTTCGTCTTCTGTGGCAGATGCCATTGAAGACATGTTAGTAAAGGAGACTATTTCTGATTTAGCCGCTGAATCTGTTTCAGTTTCAACTTTAGAGAGGCATTCAGTTGCTCCATCATTAACATCCGCTCCTGACCCACATTCAGCCCCAGATTCAGCTCTGGTGGAGGCGTCAGAGACGCACAAAGCTCTGGAAACTGAAGGAGCGCATGCTGGAGAGGCATTGTCAGGTTCTGTTGTTCAATCGACCAGCATGTCTGATTCAGACGGGACGTACATGATCCCAGATCCAGATTGGGTGACAGAGAAAGGTAGGATTGGCTCTTATTGTCTTGACACTGTGCAGTTATGTTAATATGCATATTTATTTCCCCAAAACCAACATATGCTTGCAGATCAGTCTGTTTGAAGTGTGAGTTTTTGCTCATCTGCGATGAAAATGGGCACAAGTACCTCACTATTCAGATTGATTGTGAAAATGATTATATGAGCTGAGGTTTCTTTTAGCTTTCAGACATTTCACACCAACCAAAGTTTAGCATTAGGGATGCACCGGTCGATCAGCCATCAATCATGTTTTTTTTTTTTTTTGGCAGATCTCTGTTAAGGACTTACACACACACTGCATTACAATCATTGCCAAAGGCTGAAGAGATGCTTAAATTCAGCATGTGGGGGAGGGATTTCTATTATCCATGTAATGGATGCAGATAAAGAAGCAGCAGAGAGAGAAATATGGGTTAATGTTTCCTTTGCCACTCCCTCATCAGGCCGAGTGCTGAACAAACAGTCGAGATACAATTAGAGACAAGTCTCAAAGTCTTCCTGCTTGCTTCGATGCTTTCCTTTCTGTAGTAATATTCACATTTATTTAGCAAATAACATAATTGTGATCTTAAAGTATTATTGACTGAATATTGAGTTCATTGAGAAAGTTAATCTGTTTGTCTAATGGTAGCAGTGTCTTTCTCTCACTTGTCCAGATTAGTGACCTGTTGGAGACAGGTTATATACTGCAACCTTTTTAGTATCTGGTATGTGAAGGGGTAGTTAAAGTTAGCACCTGCCAAAAAAGAGCCCCCCCTCCCCTGGGACTGCTCCACAGTCGCTGCAACTGAACGCAGCAGAGTTTACGATACTTATCCTGTCTTGAAGTACGCTTTCCTTCTGTTTCTTCTCTCTCTCTTCTTTCTAGATCTCTCTTTCATATTCCATTCTTATCCTATCTGTTTTTTTCCCACTCCTTGTCGTAGCTCCTCCTGTCTGAGATAAAGTGCGAAGGTAAAGACACACAGATCAGCAGGGCGTTACTGTCTGTCCCTCTCACAGTGTAAGTAACCGGCTTCACTCTGTTGCTGTTGTTTGCCTTTAGTTGGTTGTTTCTTGGGAAAGTGTCTTTCATGTATTTGTGCCTGTAAGGGTGTTTTTTTGGAATCTGCTTTTATTGTTGGTTGATATTGTGTGATTTAACGGTGTGTTGTTTGTTTGTGAACTGAAAAAATGTATCTTGAGCTTAAGTTTGATGTTTTGTTGCACTCGTGTGTCTTGTGTAAGTTTTAGATTGAATATTATAACATATATGGTACTAGATAAACCTAATTCCTAACATCTATAAGTTTACACCGGACATGAGCTGCTTTTTGAGAAGCGTCAAAACTAAATCGCTCCACTTACAATCAATTGAAATTACAAACACTGACAAATGAAGCTTCATTTAACATGCACCCCATTTATGTTATCTATACGCTGCATGGCTACTTTAGCAATATTTATTTTTCCCATTTGTCTATCTATATCTATCTATATATATATATATATATATATATATATATATATATATATATATATATATATATATATATATATATATATATATATATATATATATATATATATATATATATATATATATATATATATATATATATATATATAATATAATATAATATAAAATGAGCATACAAAAACATACGAAGTCCATTTTTATACCGATAGATTTCCATTATTTAGAAATGTTTTAACAATGCATTTCTCATAGTTTACCGTTTAGTTTACCGTTGGCTCACTGGTTTAATCTGACAAACAAATTGAGATGATATGCTGCTTTAAGTATCGAGAACCTCGAGCTGTCATACTGCAGCGTGTCATCAATCACTTCCTGTGTAGACATAACCGACTTGATAGAACGGATGGTGATACAACCCGAGATCCAAAGGTGCCTTATCACAATTGCTATATAAAGGTGTTTTAAACCAGAGATGTTTATATTCACCTAAGAGCATGTTTTACAACATTACTTAGTTGTGTGTGGAAGTGCTTTCTGTTCTATTCCTGAGGCTTATGGCTTTTGAATATTGATTTGTGTGTGCATTAAGAGGTGTGTCCGTTTATGCACATTCATTTTGGGCTTTACTTCCTGCTGAATCTATCCCTTTAGGCATGCAGTTTTAGAGCAGTCTTTACATGTGAGGTTGTCACTCTCACCACACCCCATATGAGTGAAGCCTGCCGTGATTTCACCATCCCGATCATGTGATTTATAATAACCGCTCCAGGATCCGATCCAGCCGAGGGAGCCGTGTTTTGAACAGACTTGACAAAGTCACGTTGAAACAGGGTTATTCAACAACAGCCCGTTTGATTTCTAATAGATTTATGTTCTTCACGCGCAGGGAATGTGAATCTGAAGCAAACATGAATTGAACATGAATTCATGAGGTTATGGATTTGAACAGACCTGCAAATCCATAGCTTCAGATTTTTACATTTACTTTATGCATTTGACACACACTTTTGTCCAGAGTTTTATCAGTACATGTTCTCTGAGAATGAAACCAATCTGTTTTTTTACAGATGCTCTTCTTGCGGATTTGGAGTCCACAACCTCCCAGATTTCCAAGCAAGCTGTTTTTCTGTCAGAAGAGACGCCATATTCCTACCCCACAGGAAGTGACTCTTATCAGGATGTGTCCTCCCCACCTCGAGTAACTTCCCCTCCTGCTGAAACACTGAATGGATCTTGGGTAGAAAAGCCAGAATCAAAGCACTCATCAACCCAGGTAAAATGCACCATTACTTCCCGAAGGGTTTCTTTTTTTCCACAGGGTTTTTGTTGGCCTTTATATGAGTCTACTCAGTTATCCTTTAACCTTACAACAAATACCAGATGCCATCCTGTTCTACTTTCTGCCTGTCATGCCCTTTAGCAAAGCACTTCAGTTGTGCCATTAAGCATGTTCAACATATTCAGGGTTTCTTTAATGGCACCATATTCTACATTATTTGTATCATAAAAAAAAAAATGGTTTTACTAGAGATTTTACTCAAGCTTTCTTGGACTAAAAACAGTAGAAGTTTAGTCTTTGATGACCATTTTCCACCCTCTCAATGATCCTGAGAATTAATCGGACTGTTTATGCTGCTGTACCTTTAAGACAATAATGAATATGCATTGATATTACTGATGCACCAAAATGAATATTTTACCAAAGTTTTAATTTAGACCAGTCTAAAATTGTTTCTGAAATAATCTATTAATTTATCAGATTTATTTAATAACACTCAAATAAAAACTGAGTTTTACAAATATATAAATTGTAACATAAGGCCAGTTTTTATTTTAACCCTCTGAACGCGCCCACACGTTTTGCTGGATTTTTCCTCATGGCAGTGTAAAACAACTTAAAATATTCCATCATTTTTGGCCTCACAGACATGAACGATATGTCTTTACAAAGCTTAAAAGTGTCTACTTTTATTTATGTGCACTCAAAATAAAAACTAAATATTGTGCTTTTCGCTAAATAAAGGAAACAAACAGGATGCGTGTTCTTCCGTCTGTCTCCCTGTGAAGTCCATTCTGAAATGCGTCTGAAAATGAACTCAGAACTCAGAGAAAACTTGCCCCACAGACACGACAGATATCTCGTTATAAAGCTTGGAATGTCTGCTTTTAAATTAAGTCATTTATATAAAAAACAAATATTCTCTGTTTATGTAATCTGTATGAAAACAGCGAGAGGTACAGTTCCTCCAGTGGAGCCTTATTATCTTTAATGTGACCACACCCGCGCGCAAAGCGATTCACATGCAAATCGTCCACGAGGAAGGAACGCAAACCTGTGAATGCTCCCCATCACCTCAAAACAAAGAATCAGCTTCATTCTTCTGCTTTTCATCGAGTTCGGAAGACACAATGTGAGTTTACCTTGGATTTACCCCAGAAGAAACAGAACGTGAGCGTTAAAATTCTCATTTTAACATGAGAAACATTTTTTTCTAACTTATATTAGCGTTATTGATGCATAAACTTCACATTGTAGGCTACTAGTTGAACTATTGCCAGACTAAAATGTGTGAAATCAATGGAAACATGATGAATTATGAAATATAGACAGGTAGGCAACATTTCAATGCTAAATAAAGATACACGTACAACATGGGGATATTTTTATGCTCTGTAATATTAAACACAGCATGATATAAACGTAGGGTTGCCAACTGTCCCGTATTAGCCGGGACGTCCCGTTTATTGGGCCTAAATGTCCCGTTTATTGACTGGTACGCTGATGTAACCATGCACTGACTAAGGGGCCGTTCACATATGTTGCGTCTTTTGCGTGCTCAAGTTCGTTATTTTTAAAATGTAGACGCGCTACAAGCACGCTCAAATAGAGAGACTAATTCGTTTTCGTTCATCTTGCACTGTCCCTGTTTGCACTTTTGCCCTGAATGTCTCTTGCACTGTATTTTTTTTTACCACTGCTCTGTGTTGTTTTCATGTGTAAATCCAAGTATACACAACCGTTCAAAAGTTTTAGATTTTTTAATGTTTTCAAAAAAAATTCTTCTGCTTAACAAGGCTGCATTTATTTGATCCAAACTACAGCAAAAACAGTGATATTGCGACGTATTTTTATAATTTAAAATAATTGTTTTCTATTTGGATATATTAAAAAAAAAAAAGCAATTTATTCCGGTCTTCAGTGTCACATGATCCTTCAGAAATCATTGTAATGTGCTGATTTGCTGCTCAAGAAACATTTTTTATTATTATGAATGTTGAAAACAGTTGTGTACAATTTATTTTAGGATTCTTTGATAAATAGAAAGTTCAAAACAACAGCATTTCTGAAATAGAAATCTATTGTGACTCTACCATCTGAGATCGAGACTCATCTGACCAGGCAACATTTTTCCAGTCTTCAACTGTCCAATTTTGGTGAGCTTGTGCAAACTGTAGCCTCTTTTTCCTATTTGTAGTGGAGATGAGTGGTACCCGGTGGGGTCTTCTGCTGTTGTAGCCCATCCGCCTCAAGGTTGTGCATGTTATGGCTTCACAAATGCTTTGCTGCATACCTCGGTTGTAACGAGTGGTTATTTCAGTCAAAGTTGCTCTTCTATCAGCTTGAATCAGTCGGCCCATTCTCCTCTGACCTCTAACATCAACAAGGCATTTTCGCCCACAGGACTGCCGCATACTGGATGTTTTTCCCTTTTCACACCATTTTTTGTAAACTCTAGAAATGGTTGTGCGGGAAAATCCCAGTAACTGGGCAGATTGTGAAATACTCAGACCGGCCCGTCTGGCACCAACAACCATGCCACGCTCAAAATTGCTTAAATCACCTTTCTTTCCCATTCTGACATTCAGTTTGGAGTTCAGGAGATTGTCTTGACCAGGACCACACCCCTAAATGCATTGAAGCAACTGCCATGTGATTGGTTGATTAGATAATTGCATTAATGAGAAATTGAACAGGTGTTCCTAATAATCCTTTAGGTGAGTGTATATCAAATCAGCATATTAGAATGATTTCTGAAGGATCATGTGACACTGAAGAGTCATGATGCTGAAAATTCAGCTTTGCATCACAGGAATAAATTATATTTGAAATATATATTCAGCTGGAAAAAAGTTATTTTAAATTGTAATATTTCACATTATTACTGTTTTTCCTGTATTTTTGATCAAATGAATGCATCCTTGGTGAGCAGAAGAGACTGCTTTTTTTTTAGGTCTAAAGTCTTTATGTAAAGAAAATGTATAGTCAGATTACTTCTTTTAAATTAAACATGATTTTGTGAATAAGCTACAAACAATACATTCAATCATTAAGTCTCCTCACATTCATTCTCTATAGTTCCCTCTGTCACATTCCTCATTGATATTTAGAAGAGGATTCGTTGATGCCTCAGGTGTGAATCACAGCATTATTCATGATGATCCGCACCCTCCCCGCATACAGCCATTCTGACAATAAGTGTCTTACAAAAGTTAAATGACTATATTGTTTTGTATGAATGAGTGATCAAAATGGTTTTCACATTGTTTTGAAGAAAAAACTCTAGGCAACAACATCCAGTTCTGAAAAGCCTTGTGAACAAATGTTTAAAGTGTGTTATATGGCCTGATTTCAGTGATTTTAATTAAACATTATTTTCTCAAAACTACAAGCTTTTATGTACATGTTGCTCACATATAACCGTAGCCCTGTTTGTGCTGAATACAGTATAATCAGACTTTAGCCATTAATATGCTTTAAAGCAACTGAAAAAAACAACTGTCAGAGCATGTCAAACTTCTTCAGGGCCACAAAATATCCTTAGGGTCCAGAGGGTTAAATTAATAACAGAATAACGTTTCCACTCCAATTTGTTGTTGGAAATAAGTTATTTAAATGTTTATAATTCATGACAGATTTATTCAAACACATTAAATAATAAAGACAATAGGTTAAGTAAAAAGATATGTTATATACTGCATATTTTGTTATGAAAGCCTGTGCGGACGTGCACATTTTACTTTCGGTTTAGAATTAGCGATTTAAAAGAAAATGTCCTCATTGTCTCAGCCCTAGCGTCAAACCACATATATTGTTTAAATTCTGTGATTTTAAAATTGACAGAATTTGAAAGCTGAGACTTCATGTTAAAGGTGACAAAGCACAAAGCTTATTGCTCAGATAAACGCTAATTAAACTTCACTGTTTTGGTCAATGATTTCAGCCCTCCAAAACCCTTTAGACCGAAACCAAAAATTGCTGTTTCGGCTCTAAATTTTGAGGTGCTGAAATTTCTGTGCATCACTATTTGGTATGTTATATGTTGTGTATGTATGTGATTTATGTTAATGAGCCCACACGTTGGGAGCTGTATTTGTAGCTTAGTTTCCGTAAACGTTCTGGACATCAATATTTCTATTTTTATTTCTATAGCGCTTTATACAATATGAATTGTTTCAAAGCAGCTTCACATTGATAAACAGAAAAATAACAGTGTTAATGTTGTAAAATTCATCAATTATAAAGCAAGTTCAATTTCAGCTGTAAAGCAGCTCTACAGAAGACAATAGTTTAATTATTCAGATCAATTCAGTTCAGTGTTGATTCAGTACAGTTCAATAACAGTAGCTGCGTTTACATTGACCTTACTAATCCGATTGTAATTGTATTGACGGCTCAATCGGACTGAAAAGCCTTCATGTAAACACCTTGGTCGATCTGATTGAGCTTGAGCCGAATGAAGTTTCGAACCGATTGGAAGGAGTGGTTTAAACCTTTTCTAATCCGATCGAGAGAACATGTAAACACTTGACCGACTGAAAACCGGAACTGGAAACTGTGCATGTGCAATGACGTAAAATGGCTGTTGTCTTCTAATCAGGACCCGAAATAGGTAAATATTAAGTCTGCTCTTTAAAACAAAGAAAAGAAGCAATGTAGGAGAATGGTATGCGCAAACAGTGGAAAACTCTGTTTATTCGTGCAGTGTGCGCATGTCGAAAATCAATTCTGATTAGAAGCTTTTGACATTTTAGATGCGCACATCAACCCGATCACTTTGTGGTGTTCATGTAAACACTAGATTCAGATTCTTACATGGACAAAAAGTGTCCATGTAAATGTAGATACTGTCGATGCTGCAAAGTTAGTGTCATTATCCAATGATTAGTGTCATTGATTATGAATAGTCTTTTAAACTATTAAGCGGTTCTTTGAGACCCCAGGTGTATCGTGATGTTTTTTTTTTTTTAATTGTTTTTATATTTTTGCTATTTCTGCTCTCATCTATAGTAAATAAAAATGCTTAAATAAACAACTTTATTTTCTTTCCTCAAGTCTTTCAGCTCGGCTCCGAAAAGCGCCAGTCCTCGCGTGTCACAGTCTGACGAAGAGCACGTCTATAGTTTCCCCAACAAGCAGAAGACTACTGACTCCCCTTCTGCCGCCATGAGCTCATCACTGGGCAGTAACCTGTCAGAGCTGGACCGTCTGCTGCTGGAGCTCAACGCCGTACAGCACAGCACACCCTCCTTCGCTACTGAAGGTGAGCTCTTCAAAACGACACTTGTTAAAGCACTACAAACATCATATGCACATTTTGACTGTTTTCAAAATGTGGATGCTTTCCCATTTTATATTTCACAGAGACCTACCCACCCAAACCGGCCAGCAACGCCCAGCGCTATGTCCCAGAAAATGGTGTTTCATCAGTTGTGAAAGCGCCTCCTCCCAAGATAGAGAAACCCAAACGCAATGCACCCAGCCGGGGGATAGAAGACGTCAGACCCAGTGTGGAGAGCCTGTTAACCGAGTTGGAGAGCTCTGTCCCTGCGTAAGTTTACACACTGCTGAAAACATTTCATTTAGTAGTTGTATATATTTAATATTTGTGTTTTATAATTTAAATATTTTATATTTGTTTAACTTTTTAGTGAGAAATAGGAAACAAAATATAATTTTTTTTTCCCTAAAGTTGATATGTAGGACTTGACATTAGCTTTTTTGCTCACCACTAGTAGTTTTCCAAAGTTACTATCCACTCAGAATTTTAACTGGCCACAGTTTTGACATCGATACCATGGTGAAAACTGCCATATAGATATTTTTAATATTATCTCATAATTTGTCAGCAGGTATATTACTGTCACTTTAAGACCTGACACACTGATCCATTATACTGTTACGTCTGAGTTTTCTTTTTCCTTTTCTCTTTCTTTTTTACATTCACTTAAAACATAACTGACTTTGCGTACGTGAATCCTAACCAAGACCGGCATTTTGACATTATTTTGTGTTTATTTTACTTTACTTTGTGCACGCACTTTGGGTGTGAGCACTAAATCTGTGGGAAAGAGTAAAATTAAGCGCAATCCCGTGCTGAAATTCAAGCCCTGTAATACCAACAATATTCATTCCGGATGTCTCTTTAAAAGACTAGAATTGAAAATGTATATATTATATTTAAAATTCAACCCACCAAAGTGCCTAGTAGGAGTGACTGCATTACATGCCACTGCTTACATGCAAATGCATACACCCGCATTTGGCAGGTTGGCAGGTGTTAATGTCAAGCCCTGGTTGTAGACTGGGTAAACCCAGCCCGATCTGCCAGTGATTTGATTTCGCCCTGCAGCTCAGGCTGGAAACCTGTACATTTTTCTATCATGCTTCCGTTACAAATCTGCGGGGACTCCGGGGACCAATCACAAACTGGCTTATCCACCTGACGCGCTATTGGCGGGTTTAACACGATGGCGATAGAGAAGCTACGGCAAGCATCTTTTTGTTTCAACATGGCGGCCACCGAAGCGCAGCAACCCATTGATGCTGCTGTTTTAAAAGATTTCAAAGGCAAGTTTTCTTTGAAAACGGAGCAGAAACTTGCCCTGGAACAATTCCTACAAAAAAAGAATGTGTTTGCCTTACTACCGACCGCTCTGCAAAGTACGTCACCTGGATCGTTGGTCTGATTGGTTGAAGGACTATCCAATTGCGTACAGAGACATTTGAACTATGCCTGTTGAACACGCCTCTTGTGCAGTAGAAAATACAGAGCAGACTCCCAAGACTAATGGTCTGGTGATAGCCAGACAAGGGCTGGGCGGTATGTCGATATATATCATGGCAATGATATAAAGTGTCTATTGTTAGAGATTTTGCTATATCATTAAGTAAATATATCCGCATAGCACAGTATTGCTTTAAGATTGACACTTTAGAATGATAAAGAAACATGCATGAATGAGAAAATAAAGAGCACATGATGTTAAAAGAAATGTTAAATGCAATAAGCCTCAATGCACAAGCAGAAAGCCGCCTCT
Source organism: Rhinogobio ventralis (assembly GCA_039654625.1). Classification (NCBI taxonomy): domain Eukaryota; kingdom Metazoa; phylum Chordata; class Actinopteri; order Cypriniformes; family Gobionidae; genus Rhinogobio; species Rhinogobio ventralis. The sequence continues at coordinate 4,908,319 of CM077194.1, forward strand.
CAGACAGCATGCAATTCCAAAACCGTTTTGTGCTTGTGCTTGAATGGTCAAATACACACAATTATGTCAAAATGTCCATTTGTCTGGTGTATTCATGTAAACACAGGTTATGTTTTAAGTTAACATAAACGGTTAAGTGAAAACCAGATATGTGAAATGTGTATTAAATCTGTGCATTAGGTCTTAAAATGACAGCACCCTAATATAGCTCATTTATGTTAGTCAAACTACAAAAGACAGAGAAAACTTTTTGTATCTTTAAAAATAATCACTTTATATATTTATTTTATATATGAATTCATTAATATTATTTATTTTATATTTAAATTGTATATTTACATTTTAGGTTTATATATTTATAATTCATTTACATTTGATTTATTACATTTGTTCAGTATTCTTTATTACATGTTAAATAAACTTTCTGTATCTTTGGACTATTATATTTGTCCTATTGTTTTTAATTTGCTTTTTAAGTTTAAATTATACTTTGAATCCCAGATTTTATTTGTGGTCTTTTGGACTCCACTGTAGTAACCATTGATGTTTAAATGAGCAGAAATGTTGTGAACAAGAGAACTTCACCAGGTGCCTTATCTGTGCGCTACCTTTTCTTACATCCCATTTTTTATATTGTAAAATGTATAGACCCGCCCCATCAGTGCCGATGGTTCCTGAGGTGAGAGAAGTTCAGGATGAGACCCCCAACCAGCAGCAGGCCAGAATCTCAGCCTCCTCAGCTACGCGAGAACTCGATGAACTCATGGCTTCACTGTCTGACTTCAAAGTTCAGAGCAATGTAAGTCTTGGAGAAAGAGAGACAAATTACATTACATTATTTTTCACATTTCCTGTAAATGTTACCTAAAAAAACAAACTTCCTAAACTATGATCCATTGCTTTGCCACACAGTAGAATGAGTCTTATAAAAAAAGTTTTTATTTTTGAATACGCTTTTATTGGCAAATAATCTGGCCTGTAGCATTACAAGGGCTGTTTGAATGAGTTCTTATTTAATGTTGTGATTTTATTATATGCATGTCTGAGTGCTGATAATGATAATCAGATAGTAAACAATAGATTATTATCAATCAAGGCCTTTGAAATGAATAAATGTTTATATGCCTGTATGAGGGCATTCTCTCATGGGTCGATTATGAAGGTCTTGTTAGCATATCTGTCTTGGACATGAGCCACACTGCGGTTGAAAAGAGAGAATCTGGAATGCTGTGTTTGTGGTGTCATGTTATATCTGGAAATTCTGGTGATCATATTTGCTTTCAGGTTGGTAAACCAAATATCCGTCTTGTACTTTCTTGCATTCTTAGAATACATTTTTATTGACTAAATAAGCCAAACTTTTTGAGATTACATAACTCATTGCATTAAGCCACTGGTTTGCATGCATGAATTTTTTTATTTGAGATAAAGGATAATTCCCAGCATGCCTTCATGATTATACTCAAATGCTTTCCTCCCTTTCTCTTTGATTGTTGTTGTCTTACTGTTGGTTGTCTAGTCTAGCTCTGTGTCGGTTAAGGAGGACTCATTATCCACTAAAGGGTCAGAACTTTCCAATCTTGAGGTGACTGAGAGCCTCACAATCCCTTCTGTCCCAGAAACAGAGGTATCTCATCGCAGCTTTCCTTCCTCTAATTGCGCTCCACTTCTGCTGGAACTCCACATTGTTGAGGAATCAACAACTGTAGCTCCAGTGTCCAGCTCCACGGTGCGCTACACTTCCTCCAAGACCCATTTGGATAAACTACTGGTAGTTTCTAGCGCAAAGAGTCCAGTCCCTGAGTCTCGTTTATCACCAGAACCATCTGCAAAAACCTCAAGCCTTCCGGCATCAAGTTTAAACAAACGTGAAGTCAGGACCGTCAACCTGAAAACCTCAAGTCCAATTTTGGTTTCCAAAAACAGTCCACCTGTGGTAGCAAAGGTCTCCTCACCAGTTATAAATCGAAGGATTTCTAGCCCAGTGGCTAAAAGCCCCAGTCCACCAGAGGTTATGAAGAGCTCAAATCGAATTGTCGATGTAAAAAGTTCTAGTCCTGTAACAATTGCTAAAACCTCTAGTCCAGTCGTGGTAAGAAAGAGCCCAGGCCCCATTACAGCTGTTAGAGCAACCAAAAGTCCTGTCCCTGGAGTCCTTGCCAAGAGCCCAAGTCCCGATCCAGGGATTACTAGCAAGTGTCCAGTGCCAACTCTCATTTCACTACCCACTACTCCAGTTTCAACCCTAACATTAACTCCCAAGCCTTCCAAAGTGAAACCTGAGAACTCTGGACCGGGCATATTGGGAATAAGTCTTCCTTGCCCCAAGCCTCTTCTGGAAGAAGCTCTGGACAAGCTGTTGACGTCCAGTCTTTCCCAACCAGAGCCGGTGAAACTGCTTGAAGGAGATCATGCCTCACTAGAAAAGAACGATGACATTCTGGCACTTCTTCATCAATCGACGCCACAGGGTGGCTACAAAGACACACAAACCCCCTTAACTGAGATCAGTTGGACAGATGACTCCTTAAACCCTGGAGCGTCAGATGTTTCTCTGGACCTTCCACTTCTTCAGCCAACAGCAGTTGAAAGGCTCTCTGCTTCTGGACAAGTATGAGGCGCACCAACTCTGTCTCCAATTTGCACCCCTAAATTTAGCGAGCATGACCGAGAAGCATGCTGAACCACGTATGGCTGTTTATGCTTTCTCAAATACACGAGCCTGATCCTTGGGTCAAGGGGCCTGTTGATATCCAATCTGAACCTTTCCATCCTGCTCAGATAGAAGCCCCAACCATTAGCAAGTTAAATATGCCTCTCAAAAACCTGATACTCAAGTCACTTAGTGCTCCTAAAATTGGAGGGCTAGTCATTTTGTTTGGTTTCTAGCTGCTGTATACAGTTGCATTGCTTTTATATCGTGTTTTTGGAAAGGTTGAGAATTGAGGAATCCAAAGTATGTGTGGTGCATGAAATGGACAAGATTCTGTGGAAGGGATGTTCAAATGCATGCCCTGACGCGCTTCCTTAATGAGGCGTATGGCGCTAAATGGACAAGGCTAGGCTTGCTTGTTTCTTTGCAGTTCTGCAATGGAGTTTCATTGTGCAATTGCATTCCATCTTCACTTCTTTCTTTCTTCAGGGCACATGATGCTTTTTAGATCGCTGCAGGAGATGTTCTGCAAAGTGGTTATTTACTGTGGTCCCATATTCTGATGGTCTTGCATGATGCAAATTTTTGCAGTTGCTAAATTTGATGTGTGAAGTCTAAGTCAAGTCAAGTCAACTTTATTTATATAGCGCTTTTTACAATGCAGATTGTTTCAAAGCAGCTTCACAGTGTTAAACAGGAAAATAATGAACAGAATTTGATTCGGCTGTACAGCCGCTCTGGAGAAAACGGTGATGTCATCAGCTCATTTCAATTATCATATATATTCAAGTAATGTAGTTGATATAATTTAGTTTAGTAATTAAATTTATTTGGATATTTATTTGAAAATTTAGTGTCCCAGTAAGGGTGTAACAGTTCAATCATTTTCTCAATGCATTAAAATCATGCAGATTCACATGCATCATTAATGAAATATAACTTTTAAATCATAAATTGTTTGCGTTCGTCAGTAACTAATTTAAAATGCTAAAAATTTAAAGAATTTCAGTTTGTTGAAACCGAGTGTTCAACATCTGGGAAATATTGATTCCATCTGAACTTCCATCTAAACTTTTTCCAAAGTAGCTTGTCTCTCATCACTTGCTTAAGAAGGGGGAGTATTTAAATAATACTAGACATGCATTTACAAATATATTGCATGTATTTGTTGTTAGAGTGAATACATTCAATTCAGTACAAAATTTTATTTGATTGAAGTTTTGAATAACATTTGAAAATTGAATTGCAATGAATTGAATTGATTTTTAGTAGTGATGTCAATTTCAATCTTTTAGTCCAATTGAAAATTGCTTTGACAATTTTGCTTTGCATTGCTTTGGCATGTTGTGTTTGCTTCATAGTCTTTATACCTGCTCTTGCATCATTTCAGATTGTTTGTAGAAGGTTAGAGATGTTACTGTGAGTCACGAAGAGGATGCTTCAAGCTACGCATTGCATTGGCCCACATTTGATGGGTGTGAGGTTACAGTACTGATTTTCATCATGTTGCCTGCTTTTTAGAGGCCTTTGAACTGGATATGTGAGTTCTTGAATGGCGTTTGCAAAGAAAGCATTGCATGATCTAAACATTTAAAGTGGTGACTTCATTAATGCTGCCTCTCTGCAGCTTAAATCGGTCATCAGACGCACAAAGGAAACGTCCAACGTTCACCCAATGTTTCGTGACGACCACTTGCGCAGAAAAACAGGCCCGCTCATTCTCAACAAGAGTAACTCGCAAGATCTACTCATTGAAGAGCTGCAAGGGAAACTTGGAATTGGTCGCACTGAGCGGCCACCAAAACGGCCAGATGATTGGCTTACAGAAGGGGTCATTGTCTGTTCCAACCCACAGCGCTTAAGAGAGGAAGGTGGTGTATCACCAACGGTTGATAAGGTAGTGTAAGTCACAAGATTACTGGTGGAACTAACAAAAAGCTTGCACAAAAACATTTCTTGAATTGGTTTGTTTTATATAAAATGTGCTTTTTAACCTTTATATGACGTTTTCAAATGGAGTGCGTGTCCACATTTTTCATGGCGTTAGTTCTGAAATAATTTTTCCATTCATTTTCCCATAGGAACGTTTAAAAAAAGTCTTTGTTAAAGTGTTATAAGTCGTGAACCAAACCAAGCAGCTACGAGGTGAATCACAACGTTACAAACTTTAATTTGAAGCAAAAAAGTATTTTAAAATCAGACAAAAATACAAAGGTTCAAGACTGTACTTATCGTCTTTACTCAGGTAAAGAACTACAATCCTATCAACCATTATGAATGACAATCCAATGAAAAACTATGGAGAAATATTATATGATTAATTTCTGTTTAGTTTATTATTACATGCATGCATACATGCATACATGCGTACGTACGTACGTGTGTGTGTGTGTGTGTGTGTGTGTGTGTGTGTGTGTGTGTGTGTGTGTGTGTGTGTGTGTATACATACATACATACATACATACATACATACATACATACATACATACATACATACATACATACATACATACATACATACATGGCTTGAGCAAAAGCATTTACCATTGTTTAACAAGAGTTAAAGAGTTTTCAACAGGCCTGTCTTTACAGGTTTATAAGTTATTGTAAAAAAAATAAAAAATCTTCCTATGGAGAAAATGAATGTGATTTTTACTTCTGGAACCCGATTGTTTGCACAATATTATGCATTGTGTGCCCATTTTACTTCCTATTATGTGTTTCACATTTCTTTGTCCATCAGATCATCATTCCTCCAGACTCACCCACTCCTCCGAAAAAAGTCCTAACCCATCCTGTCCCAAAAAAGTCAGTGTCTGTGGTACAGATGCCCGCTCCTCTCCCCCAACCACCTCCACCTCCTAGGGAGCCCTCTCCACCTCCTCCTCCTCCTCCTCCTCCTCCTCCTCCCCCTCCCCCTCCTCCAGTTCCGACTCTGCCTCCACCTAAAGACCCTACCCCTCCTCCATCTCCTCCACCCAAACCTGCGTCCCCGCCCCCTCCACCAAAGGTTTTATCATCTGTGGGCTGCCAAACGGAATACGAACCTCTTTTTCCACCGGTACAGACATGAACTTGCTCTCTCCGTTTATCTGCATCTTATCCAAGCTTGCATCTTTGTGACAAAGATTTGCATGGTTATGGAAAGATCCAGGAATTTGTGAGGCCTGGAAAAGTCATGGAAATTTATTAAAGGTCATAGAAAACTGGTTGTATATTGGGTTAGTGTAGAGTAAAACTGGTTCACAAGCCATAGTGAATCAAGTCACATTTATTTATATAGCGCTTTATAGACCTTATGCGCCAGAGGAACAAGCGCACAGACATCTTTACAATTTTGTGTTTGAACTTAAAATTTTGTGGTAGCTTTGTATATTTCTATGGCATCACTGTCAAAGAGTAATTAGCTTGTGAAGTGGATTTACTTAGTGTAGAGTTAGCGAAAGTTATCATGAGCATTGTAATGTTTGAAGCGGATGTCATAATAAATGTTGGTAGACCAGGAAGAGGTTAAAACGAGCGGTTCATTCATAAATCCGTAAGATCTTACCTTCATGCTGTGGAAATACAAACCGGAAGACCGAACACAACGAGTGCAATGTTCTTGTAAAGATATTTTTGCAGTGTTTTGTCATCAGAACAATCCAAAAACGTTAAATAACAGTACAACCCACTGAAGAGATGTATGTCTATCCCTCACAGCCTCGCTTACAATCCCGTTTAAAATCAATGATGGCACTGTTGTAAATAAGGTCTGAACAATACAGATTGTGTTAAAGCATCTTCAGATTAATAAACAGGAAAGTGTTAATGATGCAGAAGTCATCAGTTATGAAACGCATTAAATTTCAGCTGTAAAGGAGCCTAAAAAGACAGTAGTGTCATTATTTAGCTCAAGTCAGCTCAGTGTCGATTCAGTTCAGTGTCGATGTTGCAAAGTTAGTGCTTGTTCAGTTAAAATTTTGTTCTCATCTTATAGTGTCAGTGCAGTTGAATCGATAACCCAACTGACCTGAAACTGAGCAAGCGAACTCCACCAGGTGACCGTAGTGGAGAAAACCTTGGGAGAGACCTAAATAAATGATCAATGTATGAGCGGATTCTTTTCAAGTGAATGAATCTTTAGTGAATCATTCTGAATTTGAATATGAACGTAAATGTGAATGATTCCTATCCAGTAATCACAAACTACTGGAAAGGCCATGAAAAACATTTAGAAAATTCATTGGTCAGATAGTGTGGGAACCCCGTGCCCTTTCTATCCATTCTTTCATAGTTTCTAGCATGTTGCTTATTGAGCGCATGCTGTTATGTGTTTGACCTCCAAACAGCGCTCACACTAGGAGTGTCTCAGCATTTATTAAATAGTTTACTGGTGCCAACATGTCCCATGAAGACAGTCTGTTTTCCCTTGTTTTCCCTCTAGATTCCTGGTATGTGAGCAAATTCTGTTGTTAACAAAGTTGGTTATCAATTACAGTTGCCTTGTAAAGTAGAATTGAAGCAGTCAGTCGTTAACATTATTTAGTAAATGGATTTCCACTGTAATAAAAAAATATAGGTGACACTTTAGGGCCCAATTCTCACTATTAAGTTGCTTATTAGTATGCATATAACTAGGATATTGGCAGTTTATTAGTACTTATAAAGCATGGGTTAGGGTTATTAATGCCTTATTCTGCATGACTATATTTTACATCCTTAATCCTACCCAAACTTAACAACTACCGTACCAACTATTAATTAGCAGTAATTAGGAGTTTGAGGCAATAATAGTCATAGTTAATAGTGAGAATTTTACCCTAATCTAAAGTGTGATCAAAAATTATATAAGAAGCACAATAAATGTAACCATTTAAAAGAAAAACAAGCTTTTGTAGCAAGGGCTACCCTTGTCTTGCACTAAAACCTGTGACGTCATGGGGTTGGTTAGCTCTGTTGGATTAATGAAGATTATTATAGTTTTGATTCTGGTCGTTGATTTTTCTGCCTAGTTGCTGTAATCGTTACTAGTAATAGATAAACTCATAATATCTGTCACCAAGTAGATGACAAACATAGGGCTCCAGTGGTATTTGCAAGGCAATTCCAGGCTAATAAAAAAAATGGTGAACAAAAAATCAGGAGTCCAGTAGTGAAGAAAAAGTTGGTTATCTTTATTACACAGAATGCAAAATGATCAATTAAGATGATAACAAGGAAGATGACAGAATCAGGGATAATGTTTGGAGATTAGCCAACGATTGGTAAAGAACTATTTATTTTGCGGTTTGCATCAGCTTTGGTCTTTGTATGTTGTGGAATGACAAATGGGTGTTTATAATGGTTGTGGTTTATTTTCATTTCTGACAGTCATCTTGGCAATATATTGTATATCCAAGTATAACTATGGAAATCTTGAGGCAGTGGGACTTTGTCTGGATGTGTATCTGGAAGCGAAGCAGTACTGTTAGAGATGCGCTGACTGACCGGCCAGGGACCGGAATCAGCCGTCTTTCTGATTCCGAGCCGGTCCGTTTTGTTGCCAGCGGCACAGGCAGTAACATCAGCTGCACATTCTCGATCTCTTCTCTCAGACAGAAGTGACACACACCCGCCTCCTCTCACTCACTCGTCTCATTTGCTCTGGTTAAATAGTGCTTGCACTACGCATAATTTTAGTCATTCCCACAGGTTTCGTGCTCGCACCGAAAGCATGCACACCACTCAAACAGCTTGTGAGTCCCAAGTACCAAAATGAGTGGCTTACTGTGCTTAAATGGTCAAATATACACAAAATGATGACAAAATGCCTGTCTTGGCTGTCTATTCAGTTTAACACAGTCAGTTTTGGAGCGTAAATAGTTAAGAAAGTTAGTGTAACAGTGTATTGGATCCGTTAATAAACTCTTAAAGTGACAGCAGCCTAATATTCCTGCTGCTGTCTGTCCTTAATGTTAATCAAAGAACAAAAGTCACTCTCTGCTCTTGACTGAATAACTTTAATTGTAAGCGTTAATCTGTATTTTTACAATGAAGACTATCCAGTGTTATTTTACATTTGATTACTTTAATTTCTGTAGTATTTCTTACCTGAATACTACAGTGAGACCCACCTGAAAAACTTAAACCGTGTTTATTTTATATCTCTCTTTATTCTATTGCATTTATTTGTGCTGTTGTTTGCAATTTTTTTTTGTTCTTTATTCATTACATTTTTTTGACTTGTGAATAAAATTCTGCATTGAAGAAAAGTAGATATTTGTTTTTATATGCTGTGAATTATAGATTTAGAAAGAAAATTGGTATCGGCAGGTCACGCTTACAAAAAAATTGCAATCGGTGCATCTCTAGTTTTTAAGTCTGCCAAAATTGTGTAAAATGAACCAAGTCAAAAATCGGGCTGCGCTGGAGTTCTTCAGGAGTAGCTTGTTTAAGTGTGAGATCATAAGCAGAAATAACAGAGGATGTGTAGGTTGCTATTTTTGCTTTGTGAATAATGCTTCAGTGTCACGGTTCTTTGAATTGAGAGCTCAGAGATGGGGTTACTGTTACACCAGCACTTTTTGACCCATGGCCTTGCTTGGTCTGTCATCTGATTATGTATTTAACACCTTGGTCCTGTTGTATTTAGGGAAGGTTACGCAGGGAGCATGAGATTGGTTTCCTTTGATTAGTAAAACAGACATGATTCAAAAGCCTTTCCATTTATGTGAAATAAACTGAAATATAAAATTGCAAATGTTGCATAATATCTAACCAGATTTGGTGTTTATATATAATAACTATTGCATGTGTGCAGGATCATGTATCTCTGCTGGCTGTTGATTGCTGTTTGCTTTCAAGGCTGTGAAATAAGACAAATGCAGTAAACATTTCCATTACATGCATTGCTATAAATTCAGTTAATTCAGTTAATTCCACATAAGTGATGGAGTCTTTCAGCGAAGCTGAGAACTACTTTAAGTGTGTAGTTTATAAACCACTAACATCCTGTAATGGATTGACTAATAAATGATGCAAGTAAATGTGTGCAGTTCAACATCTCCAGTCCTGTTTGTTTGAAGGAAGAAGCTCTTAATGCACATGCTGAGTAGGAGTTTGAAAATACCCTTTTCACGTGACAATGGTTATATCAAGAGAGTTTTCATCTGAGAGAGACTTAAAAAATAAAGTTATAAAATAAACACAAAGTTGATTGACCATAGTCATGATACAAAGTTGATCATCAGTTGTTGAGCACACAAAAATATCTGAACAACTACACTCCATATAGAGTGGTGCAGGTATGACGTCACTTTGTAGGCCAACCCTCGAGGAAAAACCCAATAGGATTTTCCCATAGGCTTTTGGATTGTAGCAAAAAATAAGCTCTGTGATCAACAAACGTTTAGGATACTTACACGTTTTGTCCATCAAGATAATTATCACAGATGAACACAACTTTTATGAATTTTGAAGCCTAAATGCAGTCACCAGAAATAAAAAGCTAAAGGTAGGCTATAAACGGACTACACCACGGTCCCGCGATTTCAACGTCACCATCACTAAGCTTCGACAACTCTTTCAGTTTTTATCGAAAAACGTTTTCCCAGAACGTTTGAGTTAGACTAGTTTGTAAGAGCACAATTATGAGCATTATGAGGCTGTAAAAGCGGACTGAGTTTACCTGCTCGGCGTGATGGCGTTTAATCTCCTCGACAGCCTTTGTAGTCCCATTTAGCCACTTGTTAGCAATCGCCTTTTTCAAGACACGTAACAGCTTCAAAAAATCACGAGCGGGGTAATACTGATGTATTTTATTTCATAGAATAAAACATGAAAGTGTCTTGAGCTTGTGTTCACCACAGACCTTATTTCAGCCATTTAAACAAAATCCCATTTTAAAAAAAACATTGATTTTGGGACGAGGGAACTGGAAGTGCTAAAATGCTAACTCGCTTCTGTGTTTTGGCCTACAAAGTGATGTCATACCTGCACCACTCTATTAGAGGTAATTTATATTGACGTCTCAGTGTTGAGTTCTCCAAAACAAGTCAAGTATCAGTGGATGGTGTGGCTTCAAATCCTGCATGCATTTAGTTATGAATTATAAACATCGATCCATCGATCAAGGCACTAAACCTCCGGTTACTCCAGGGAGATTTACCTGGTAAAAAATGTGTTGAAAGATACATTTGTTAAATGATTCATTGGTAGTAATTAGTTATGTGTACCAAGTAGAAAGTGTTTAACATAAACAAAGCTGCTTGTTTTGTGTCTGCGTGTGCAGAGTGGGATTTGCATCCACGTTCTCTTTGCTTTATGAAAACAGACTTTAAAACATGAAAATACTTTTCCTTTTGCTGTAGATTATGGCTCAGGGCAAGAGCTCCCCCACCAGCGTTCCAAAGCAGGGGAATAAACTGGACAACATGTTGGGAAGCCTGCAGTCAGACCTCAACCGCCTGGGTGTCCAGACTGTAGCCAAAGGCGTTTGTGGAGCCTGCAAGAAGCCAATCGCTGGCCAGGTAAAAGATCTGTGGATCATCTGTCCATTTACTGCCCAAATCATTATCCTGAACTACGTTCCATTTGGATTTTTAGGATATTATTCTCTAGAGCGGAAGCTCTGTTCCAAAACAAACCAAAATGCAACCAAAGGGTCTGTGTGTGTATATAAAGCTTAGAGATTTCAGATTTTTAAAAGGTTTTGTCTCTTGGGGTGTGTTCACACTTGACATGTTTGGTTAGATTAAAACAAACCCTGGTGCAATTTGCTCAGTTAGTGCGATTCATTTGATTAAGTGTTAATGCTGCCATCTGAACAGATGGGTCTCGGTCCACTTCCAAATGACTCTGATGCGGTTTGAATTATATATGAACGCAACTTGGACTAAAGACATCTAAACGAACCCAAAACAGGACATGATGTCACAAAATGCGACCCTAAAAAGGACAGAATGCTCAAGCTGTTTTTTTCCCCCGTCATAGTCATTGCCCATCACAGTTCGGTACAGGCGTCAGAACCGCGTCTCCTCGCTGCAGATCTTGGTTTGTGTGTGTGACAGAGGAATTCCTGCCGCTGTTTTGACTCCTTTACACATTTTATAAGCTCTTCACGAGTTCTCAGCTGATCGAAATACCATCATATGAAGCTACACGCACACACAACGAGCACATTTAGCCCAGCAACACAGCATTGTTTTGGATGTTCGGTAAGTTCTGTCATATATACGTAATAAAAGCCGACCAATCAGGTTGTGAACATATTCCTAGGTTCGGTATCTTTAGGTTCAGTGTTAAAATGCCAATGTGAACGGTTGAACGCTAAGCGGACCAGGACTAAATGTTTTTTGTCCGAACCATGCGAACCAAACTACAAGTGTGAACACACCCTTATGCTCACTAAGGCTGCATTTATTAGCAAAAAATCATGTTATATTGTTAAATATTATTACAATTTAAAATAACTATTCTATTTGAATATATTTTCCAGTCTTCAGTGTCACGTAATCCTTCAGAAATCATTATAATATGCTGATTTGCTGCTCAAGAAGCATGTTGAATGTTAAAAAATGCTGTTCTTATTCATGAAAGAATCTTGGGGGGAAAAATCTATTTATTTCCACACATGAATAAATTACATTTTAAAATATCTTCAAAAAGAAAGTTTTTTTTTTTTATTGTAATAATTTAAAATATTACTGTTTTCACTGTATTTTTCATCAAATAAATGACTTAAAAAACATTTAAAAAATCATAATGATCCTAAACTTTTGTAGCTTGTATAGAATCAGTTATGTCTTTTGTTGTGAATCTGTACACTTCCATCCTCCAGGTAGTGACAGCAATGGGTCGGACGTGGCATCCAGAACATTTCGTGTGTACTCACTGTCAGGAGGAAATAGGTTCCAGGAACTTCTTTGAGCGAGACGGCCAGCCGTACTGTGAAAAGGACTACCACAGCCTCTTCTCTCCACGCTGTTACTACTGCAATGGACCCATTCTGGATGTAAGGAGGATTATGCTTCCTATCACCACTTTAAGCGGTCACAGACAGGGCATTCACAGGCCTGTGTGTGTGTCTCATATGTCACCACCCAGTCGTGATGGTGCTTACTATAGCTGCTCATTCTTTACCTATGGCTTCAGGTTTCCTGTAAACATAAACAGTCCCTCAAATACAGTCTAAATGGGTCTTTGCAGTCGAACTCAACAAATGCATATAGATAGAGAGTCTGCTGGGAATGTAAATGCATAAAAGAAATCATTAAGGAATACTTTTTGAATAAAATGATTAAGCATCTTAAAAACAAGATACAAAATTGTCTACAACAGCATAATACAAAGGCAATAAATACACATTTTAATTTATTTTTATTTTATTTTGAATTAGTATGCAAAAACATACAGTGCAACCAGTGTAGTGTGATTGATTGACTAACGGATGATTCTTATGAGAAGGTTTTTTTTATTTTTGTTTGAATCAGTTATGAATTTCTGAATTAACATTTGACTCACTTATGACTGTGTTTATATGATAACGTAGATAAAAGATTTTCCATAATATAATTTTGTTTTCTATATACATATACTGATCAGGCGTAACATTATGACCACCTTCCTAATATTGTGTTGGTTCCCCTTTTGCTGCCAAAACAACCCTGACCCGTCGAGGCATGGACTCCACTAGAAGGTGTGCTGTGGTATCTGGCACCAAGATGTTAGCAGCAGATCCTTTAAGTCCTGTAAGTTGCAAGGTGGGGCCTCCATGGATCGGACTTGTTTGTTCAGCACATCCCACAGATGCTCGATTAGATTGAGATCTGGGGAATTTAGAGGCCAAGTCAACACCTCAAACTCATTGTTGTGCTTCTCAAACCATTCCTGAACCAATTTTGCTTTGTGGCAGGGCGCATTATCCTGCTGAAAGAGCCACAGCCACCAGGGAATACCGTTTCCATGAAAGGGTGAACATGGTCTGCAACAATGCTTAGGTAGGTGGTACGTGTCAAAGTAACATCCACATGGATGGCAGGACCCAAGGTTTCCCAGCAGAACATTGCCCAAAGCATCACACTGCCTCCGCCGGCTTGCCTTCTTCCCATAGTGTATCCTGCTGCCATGTGTTCCCCAGGTAAGCGACGCACACGCACCCGGCCATCCACGTGATGTAAAAGAAAGAAAACATGATTCATCAGACCAGGCCACCTTCTTCCATTGCTCCATGGTCCAGTTCTAATGCTCACGTGCCCACTGTTGGTGCTTTTGACGGGGGACAGGGGTCAGCATGGGCACCCTGACTGATCTGCGGCTATGCAGCCCCATACGCAACAAACTGCGATGCACTGTGTATTCTGACACCTTTCTATCAGAACCAGCATTAACTTCTTGAGCAATTTGAGCTACAGTAGCTCGTCTGTTTGATCGGACCACACGGGCCAGCCTTCGCTCCCCACGTGCATCAATGAGCCTTGGCCGCCCATGACCCTGTCATCGGTTCACCACTGTTCCTTCCTTGGACCACTTTTGATAGATACTGACCACTGCAGACCGGGAACACCCCACAAGAGCTGCAGTTTTGGAGATGCTCTGACCCAGTCATCTATCCATCACAATTTGGCCCTTGTCAAACTCGCTCAAATCCTTACGCTTGCCCATTTTTCCTGCTTCTAACACATCAACTTTGAGGACAAAATGTTGCACTTGCTGCCTAATATATCCCACCCACTAACAGGTGCTGTGATGAAGAGATAATCAGTGTTATTCACTTCACCTGATCGGTGTATATTGCAAAATTAATGTTTTGTTCAGCATGTAGCTAGGATTGGAGTAGTTTCACTGCTAAAACAGAACTATGTAGGAAGTATGTGGTTCACATTTTTGTTTATGTAGGTTGAAACATGACTTCTGGATGGGAAATGAACACTCTTACCAATAATTGTCTTATTCTTTGTTTTTTATCTTAGTTTTGCATACATTCATTGACATTGTGCTTTCTGTTTGTGTTTGGCCATCAGTTTATTGAAATGAATTGTACACTTTTTTGAATTGTTGCTTTTTTTCATCCTGCAGAGGGTGGTGACCGCATTAGACAAGACTTGGCATCCAGAACATTTCTTTTGTGCCCAGTGCGGGTCGTTCTTTGGGCCTGAGGGTAAGTTTCTACTCTTTTCTTTTCCTCTTTTCTTCTCTTTAGCTGGCCTTTCCTTTTTTACTACCAAGCAATTTTTTCCTAAAAAGGTTTTAAGCCTTTGGCAACCTTTTTTTTGTCTCTATTTCCTGTAGGTTTCCATGAGAAGGAGGGAAAGGCATACTGTAGGAAGGACTACTTTGACATGTTTGCCCCTAAATGTGGCGGCTGTGCCCGTGCAATCCTGGAGAACTACATTTCAGCCCTCAACTCTCTCTGGCACCCAGAGTGTTTTGTCTGCAGGGTCAGTATGTGTGTGTTTGTGGGTGTCTGTATAAGCATGCCATATTGATGAAGGCCTGTGTGTGTATGCATGCGATTGACTGATATATCAGCCAGGCATATTAATATTCCAATATCTGGCATGGGCATATTTAATTCATTAAGTAAAAAAAAAATGAAGCTAATTAATTTTGAATTGTTAATATTTTTTATAATATTAATATTGGCCTATTAATGTATTATACTAAATAATTATATACAATCTGAAATATCAGAGTGTATATCAGTGTTATTTTAGTATCACTGAGATACTATTAGTTGTTAATATTTTTTGTTTTTATTTTTATATTTTCTGTTTTCATTTTAATTTAAATAGTTTTTATTTACATTTCTATTTTAGTTAGACTACATGAAAATGAGAAGCATTGCATTGGAAGCTAGCTGAAATAAAATAAGTTTAATTTTATAGACGGTTTCATCGGACTCACGCGCGTTGCCACGTTTACGCGCCTGGCCCGAAGTTAACTTCCGGTCTGTGTTTGTTTATCGGTCTGGCTAGTGGATAGTATGGCGCACTACTTAGTAGAAACACATTTGACGTACTACTCTCGGATAACATGATATAAATATTAATGAAGCAGAGAGCATATGACACCAGCGCAAAAACGGTGTGTGTGACTCACCAAGAAGCCTTGAATGTGCCATAAATATCCAGGCTGACTGCATACGAGAGCAGCGTCTAATGTAATTTACACTGTATGTCTAATGTAATTTACTTGTTATTTATTTTGCTTGTTATCAGAAATAATCTACTCTAGAGGTAACTTATTCTGGCTGCGTTTACACTTGGCATTAACATGCGATTACCGTGATCTGATCAAGCAGATCGGCTCATCAGTCAATCAGGACACGGCGCGTTTACATTTGTTCACATCAAGTGGTCGCCATCTGGATAACTGATCGGATTTATGTTTCCCGCAAAAATGTTTAAATTAGGTATGTAATAATAGGCCTTTATCACGGAGTGTAAAACAACTTTGGCTTTGTCCTCTATTAACGGCAGTGCCCATAGAGCACAGGATGTTTTTGTGATGCATTCATATACAATTGATCTCAAATAGGGTACTTAATTTACAAGTTTAAGTTTCCCAACATTAATCTTATATTATGAAACAAAGAAACATGTTGTTCCGACGCATTGCATGATTGAAAGGCAAGCATTTATATAGGATATTGTACAGAAAACAGTCCTTACACGGTCCTTAAAGGGTTAGTTCACCCAAAAATATAAATTCTGTCATTATTCCTCACCCTCATGTCGTTCCAAACCCGTAAGACCTTCGTTCATCTTCGGGAACACAAATTAAGTTATTTTTCTTCTTCTCTGCCTTGCGGATTGGGATCGACATGAGGGTGAGTAATTAATAACAGGACTTTCAGTTTTAGGTGAACTAGCCCTTTTCCCCCACTCTATATTGCAGACAGAAATGGGAGATTGTTTATAATAAACATGCTGAAACAATAAAAACATAGAAATTAAGATAATGTTGCACAATTAAAATGAAAGATGATAGCGCATAAGAAAGATAACGCAGCCTCTGTTGTTATTGATTATTTGCGGACGTCTACCGGAAGTTAAGTTTGGGCCACAAAAGCGCGCATGCGCAGTAACGTTTGTTTATGTTGTTGCCGTTGAAACGTCTATATTTAAAAAATATTTAAATTAAAGTTTATTTTATTTCAAATAAGGATTTTTTTTTTATATAGTTTTAGTTAACTATAATAATCTTGGTGTACATTGTTTTAAATCTGAGGATTACCTTTATACATTCAGATTTTTTTATTTATATTCAAATTTATAAATATTCCAATTGCATTATTTACATATATTTATAGTTATATATTTAGGAATTATACTTTATTGTATATTATTGTCAGGGTTTACAATTTTTTTTCTGATTTAAGTATATAAATTCAAGATTTATAAGTAAATATTCAGGATATTCATTCATATGCACATTATCAGCCACGCTGCTCTATATATTGGTATCAGTTTTGGAATAATTGTGGTGTTTATGTTGCTATCTGTGTGTTTTGGATTTATATAGACACTAGCTCATTTTGTTATCAGATAAGTCTGTATTGCTGAATGTACTATCTGTACTGTTTTATTTGTAGCATTATTTAAATCATTTGTGTATAACTGACTGATTTCTGTTTTCTCTCTCTCTCCTCCACAGGAGTGTTTCACTCCATTTGTGAACGGTAGTTTCTTCGAGCATGAAGGGCAGCCCTACTGTGAGGCTCATTACCACGAGCGCCGCGGCTCGCTCTGCTCCGGCTGTCAGAAACCCATTACCGGCCGCTGCATCACTGCCATGGGCAAGAAGTTCCACCCCGAGCATTTCGTCTGCGCCTTCTGCCTTAAACAGCTGAACAAGGGCACATTCAAAGAGCAGAACGACAAACCCTACTGCCAAAGCTGCTTTGTCAAGCTCTTCAGCTAGAATCTGATCGTGTTCGAGTGTGTGTTTGAGCGCGCCAATATCAGAGGCCCAAGGGTCGAGTTTTAAAATTGTGTCATCTTGTGGTGATAGTGAGCATTACACCAGCTTGTTCCTGTGCCAAAGCACTGTCAGACAAGTGTAGATCTTCAGGGAGGCCATTACGATTTTTAACAGCCTTTTTAAAACACTTCCCCTGGATCCAGATGTTATCAGAGACTAGGTCTTTAAATTGCGTGGAGCTATTTTAGATATTATTGACTGCATCGGACAAATCAAGATCTATTTTTGTACTTGTTACACACACATTGAGCTTAACTTGAACATAACTATGTACACATTTCTTTGCACATTTCAGGCAAAACCTTGCTGCTTTCTAGGATAACAACACGCTTTGCTATTTTACTTAGCTTCTTTTCTCCATTGGCCACATCAGGTTTTCTCAAAGGTGCAATAACAGCTTGGTATCATCAAAATCTCAATGCCATATTCTGTATATTTTTATAATTTTGGTACTCGAGAGTTTGGTCAGCCCTTATTGTGCATGCATCTGATCACTTTATAAAGTGTGCTCTTTTACTTTTTTTCTTCTTTTTTTGATGATTGTTTTTATTTTTATATTAATGGGTGGTTTCTGTTTTTCTGGATGCTGGAGTGGTTTGATCTTCCATCTTTATGCCTTTATGGGAGTTTGACTGTGGAACCGAATCAATTCTGCTGTTATAATACTTCTTTTATTCTTACAAAAAGCCTTCTCAAAGATACCAGTTTGGGCCCTGATGCCCATTTCGTTGAGTATGTGGCGTTCCACAATGTGCCTATTGCCACCGGGCATAATGTGCGATTTACTTACAATGATTTTTACTTAAGTTCTCGTATGTAATATTTTAATAATTTTGTGATGGACATTTCTCCCCTTTTCCATTCATCTAATTTCCTACTGTATGCAAGTAAATATATTAAAGTCTTATGAATTAATTGATGGCAAAAGCTTTACACACCTTTTTTTCCCCATTTTAGTAATTTAAAGATTTTGTTTTTCAGGGTGATGTCATTTTATTCTAAATTGACTGATGACATGCACATCGTATTTAAAACATGGGGTCTAAATTGACAAATGTACAAGGCATTGAATAAATACCAGGATCTCATTTACTGATTTATGCTTCATGCTTCTTTGATTTATGCAATTTATTTGCATTGAAGTCTCATTAACAGCTGACCAAAATGTAATGCTTTCTATTTTCTAGTCATGTGTTGTATATAATTCATATTGTATGAATTCCATTCCCAGGGAATGCGTGAACTGATAAAATGCATACCATGAATGCAGTGTAAGTCACTTTGGCTGACTTGCACACACATTCAAATGTTTCCCATCACAGATACTACAATGGTCAGAATTGTGTTTTATAGAATGCTAAAGAGCATATAAGTAATGTTTTGGTAAGACATCCTTCTAGGCTTACAGAATACAATAATATATATATGTAATATTACTGTATGTCTGAGCTCATGCCTGTGGTTATAATTAATATAAAAAATCACATATTGAGTACATCACACACTAAAACTATTGATTGAACTTTTTTTTTTTATTAGTGTGTTGTTCAGTATCATAATCTAAAATGCACTTTCAGCAGTTGAGACTGGCAGAACAAAAAGGTCAGCAAATTATTTCAGAGCTAATTTTTTTGTTGTCGAATGGGTAAGTCACTAAAGTGCAGTTGTTAAATTCTTTTTCTGATTAGCAGGGTCAATGGCCTCCTGATAGCTGCTGGTTGAGAAACTAAAACAAGATTCTCTGAATCCAAAATCACAAAACCATTCAAAAGACTGGACACACCTCCATTCTTTACTATTATCTTGCACGCGTTTATAGAATAATAGTAAAGCCATCAAAATAAAATAACACAAATGTAAGTGGAATTATGTATCCAGTAAAAATGCATACAATTTTTTATGTTTTTTTTTCCAAATATATTTCAAATACATTTTATTGTCTATATCGCAAATGTTTCATACATATCCGTTTTTTTTTTTGGTTAGAGCTGGGGAGTTCAATCCTATAGTTATTTTCAACACTTCCTAATAATTTTATTTAATTAAGTTGGTAATATTTAAATGCGCCATTTTAACTCGCGCCATTTTGTTTTCAGGAAACGCTGTGCGCACGCTCACGCTGCTAGGGTCAAGCGCGTGCGCAGTGTTTCCTGAAAACAAAATGGCGCGAGTTTCTGAGGTCTTTTCACGACGAATTGTCTTTTTTTTTTAATTAAGCAAATTGATTAATACCATTAAATTAAAGTGGAGTTTACCTACTGTTAAGCTGGATAAATAATCTAAGACCTAGAGCGATTGTAATATTATATTTGGCATTAATCTGCTGCTCTCAAAGCCAAACGTTCATAAAAACCAACACGAGCTAAACTAGACGCTAATTTAACGGGGTTTTATTATTATTATAGTAAAAGCGACAATAGCAAGACCACAATTGTTTTTAAGGTATTTGAAAAACTTTATTTGGAACTAGATTTCTGGGTAGTTGACCTAACTTAACGTCTTAATAATATTAGGCCATGATCTGTAATATTATGATGAAGAATATTTTTTTATTATCGTTTAAGCATTCATTTTGGAGAGTAAAGGCAGATAACGATAACTAAACCATAGATATAACGATAAATATATAGGCCTAGTTCCTAAAATCGTTCTCAATATTAATGAATAGCAGTTGACACCACAGCGATAAAGATATAGAGCAACGATATCGCTAACTATATCTTTATGTTCATCGTTCTTGGTGTGAACAGGCCTTAAACTACTTCAGTGTCTTCTTCCCTAGTATATCTTTATAATTATTAAAAGTGGTGAAATACTTTGAAATGATAATACAGCATAATACGATTACATGTTAATCTTGATATTGAAAATAAGGTTAAATTCACAAAAGGGGACACTTTCAAATACCAAAGCGTTTAAGCTCCAAGCTTGAGTCTTGCATATCAAGCAAAGGCCACTTATTTATTTGCATAGTTGTAATGTTTGGGTTTACATGCAACTCTATCATCATCAAGAACATCTCATACATACACACAATCAAAAAGGTAAAATGCTCAGGGGCACACACACGCTTACCCGCATACAAGACGCATGCATAAAACTACTGGAATAAAAAGACCCAGGGATCTGAGACGTTCTGGGCAATCTCCCTATTAAAGAAGGCACTTTAAAAACAAAAAGACAGTTCTATGGAATAAATACAGTTAAGAGAGGAGCAGCAAATAGAAGAACAAATGTTCACTGTGTCCATCCTAAACAATTACTGAACAGACAAGTACTACAATACTTTTACAATGAACTGGAATAAAGAAGAAAGTTGAGACAATAAGACAACGGCAACCAGCTTCACATCCTCCCAAACTTTGTAAGTAATGTTTCTCGCACAGATATCTGATCTATATACATGTGATGGTTTGTTCTGGAATGAGTGTAGGAATGAAAGGACTTCATTAGTGCTGCTCTTCTCTCAGTCGGAGTCTTCATCATCGAGATACTCCTCTGCGTTACTGTGGGTGCGCAGGATCACTGTAAATTCAACCGACAGACAGTTAGTTGTGTGAATCTTTCTCACAGGAAGTGATATCTTAAGGAGGTAACTGAAAGGAGACGCCTTTTGACTCACCTCCTCCCAGTTTCCTCTTCAGCAGAGAGGCACATTGTGCATTGGTGGCCATATCCAGAGCAGTCTTCTTCTCGTTGTTGATGATGTCTGTCCCGGCATCTACAATATGAAAACACAGACGCAATATGAACATGCAGACGCAGATACAGATATAAAAACATCAGAATTATCTGTATCGCCCAAAATTTTCATATCGGTTTACGAACCTTTTATGTACTAATGTTGCATGAGGCTCATTGTGTGTAAAATAATTTCACTATTCTCACATAATCCATGTGAAGTTCATTTTAATACAGCTGGATTTCTGTTGAATGTAAATATTTGTTTTTATTTTACTTTTGCTAAATTAAGCTTCACGTTCTGTTTTGGCAGATAAAGATTGACATTGGTTGCTTCCAGTTATAATTAAGAATAATCCAGTTACGATATTAATTTTGCTTTGATTTTAAAGAAATTCTCTATGAATATAGAGAATATTAAGATTAAATACAAGACCAAAATATGTTTACTAATACTAATAAATGTAAAGCCAAATTCTTTTAAGGGAGGGTATAATGCTATTTCATGCATACTGAGCTTTTTACACTTAAAGACTTTGATCCCCATGCTAAACATGGACAAAGTTTAAAAAAATAAGTTGGATGTTTGATGGAGTATTTCTGTGCCTAAAATACTCCTTCCAGTTTCGGAAAGTTTTTTTCGAGTATGGGTCTGCGTGACGTCAACAAGGGCAGAATTTCCTCGTACGGGCCGTACGGGCAATTCTCCAGGAAGGGCGCGTGCACACACGTCGACCAGAGCGAGAGAGCGAAAGCAGCACGCCCAATACTACTCTATAGGTACTCAAGATTGACATGAGATTGACAGAAACTGTGTGTGATACCCCCCCTTTAAGAACCAATATTGGATCTTTCAAGATGAAAATGCAATTAATCAGGAAATCAGTATTTTTACCCCACCCTTGTATCACATAGATACTGTAGAAAAATATGTGTAAGAAACGAACGCGTTTATGAGGAAAAAAGTATTTACTTACTTTTATTGAGCAACATCTCAACTATATCTGAATAACCCTTCCAGGCAGCTGCGTGTAGAGCCGTGTCTCCCAGTTTATTCTGTTGTGGAATAAACATACGTCACTTAATACAGTCAAAAATAAAGAACATTCAGCATTTGTTCTATTTCCATCATTTTGCGATCACTTTTGCATACACGCCTTTGTAAGCTGATCTCATTGTGCATAAATTCAAATGAAATGACTTTGATCTCAAGAACAGTGATTCATCAAAAACATTAACTAACATTAGACCTACCTGCTGATTGAGCTCACAGTTCGGCTGACTCAGCAGAATCTCCACCACATCTAAGAACAAACGTTTTTATACATTTTACTCTTTTGTTTGCATAACATGCATTTATGGAGATTTTATGTGCCATCATTAGACAAAATTGAATACCTATTGGGGGTAAACTACCTATTGATTTACCTCTCATCCACCCGCGATTGATTGGAATGTTATATTTTTATTACTTGGCCCGCCTGATCGGTGAATATAACCGCGAACCGTACACACACACACACACACACACATACACACACACACCCTTCAAATATCAAGTCAAGAGAGTGAACAACGCACATCAAGAAAGGAATGTTTCAATATTTATAAATTTCACTATTTAAGATAGCCTGTCGGCAGGCCGGGCTTACGTTTTGGGAGCCTGTCTGAAAAACACATAGCCCTGGGAATTGTCTGATCCCAAATCACAATGAACCAACAGCATTACAAATATAAAGGATTCTCTAGCCTTTGACAGCGTGCTAAGGTATGTTCCGTTAGACACGTACACAATCAATACGATCTGTAACAATGCAATAGCTCGACGAGTCGGTGGGCGGGGCTACAGAAGCAAGCGTACATATTTATCTGTTGAGGCGGCTTTTCAGTATACGATGACATCAAGGGTCGACATATTCTGAGATCAAGCGTTTTCTGGGCCTGGTGTCAATAAAAGCTTTTCTTTGACTAACAAGGAAGTTTTCAGCTCCGAAACTTACAGGATATTCTTATATCACAATGAACTTTTATATATCAAAGGCTCAAGGGAAAGTTGACTCTTTTAGTTGAAGTTTAACTCTTATTAAATGTACCATTGTTCTTATAGTTTTTTTAGTATCATAGTGAACTGACGGACAACTTCAGTGATTATAAAAGCGTTCTTTACTTGTTTTCTGTGTAATTAAGTCACAATGTGAAGAAAAGTTTTTGTTTTTCATGAGACTGTGACTTCCTACTTTTCCCCCCATATTTTAGGGAGTGGAAATTGCTAGCAAGTCAAGTTAAGTGCTCCTCTGCCACCATCTACTGGTTATAGTGGTAATTTCATGATTTTCTTTTTTTTTTTTTAGACAAGTGTTTGTTTGCCACAAAGTTTTAGTTTTCCTATATCTTTAAACTTAGTTTTACAAATCACCACATTAAAAATTGATAATATTTAGAGCTTTGAAGTGCTGGAAAAAGTGGAAAAACACTTGAAAGCCCTTAAAAAGTGCTTGAATTTCACTCTTAAAAAGGTTGTACGAATCCTGAGATATAAAAAAGTAATTCGACTATTTCTGCTACAATACCACGGTTATAGTTAGCATTGCTACATTAAATCCATGGCAAATGTTGGTGGTTTGTGGACTGAAAAGCCTTCTATAAACTTGTTCTTTTCGTTTGATGTTTCTCATATGCGACATAAAAGACAGCTCGTCAGTTGGGCAATGTGGCGGCAGGAAAAAAGGTCACAGTCTGGAGCCCTGGCGCTACTGCTGCGCCTCAGATATTAGCATTTGAAAATAGCCAAAGCATATGTTTTAACCAATGTGTGCATTTTTTACCTTTATGCCCTCCGTGACAGGCCCAGTAGAGAGCGGTGTTCCCTGCTTTGTCCAGTCCGTTGATGCCAACCTTATTATCCAAACACTCTCTGAGCCAGCTCAGATTACCTGCATTCACACACAAAATATTTGATTGTTTTACCATGTTAACAAACAAACAAAATGCTAGATGAGGTGTGTATTTGTGTACCTCGCTTGGCTGCTTCATGCATGGGGTTGTCTATGGACTCTGCTTGTTCAGCCACTGAGAAAAGACAAATCCCATCAACTTAAGAATGTCACTCTGAAAGATGCATGTATACCAATGGCAATGCCTTGAGACTACATGATATTTTATTTTCTGCCAGGCAAAAGTCTGTTCACTTATAAATAATAATAACACATGAAAAGATATGTTTGATACTTAAGGCTGGGATTCGTTCCAATCCCTAACCCCAAGTATATGCGCAATTGTAATAAAACTCTACCGACATCATAAATGTCTGTACACATCACATATTATATACACATTTAGTTTAACGTTTAAAAAAAACCGCAAAAAATTCTTCAGGTGAACTAGTGAAGGATTGATGGTTTGTAGGTAGTTTGCCACTTGCTTTTCTTACCGTAATTACTGGGAATAAGACCAGTCCTTCCTCTGCACGTCCCTTTCCACCAGTTACTGTCACTCTGAAAATCATGGAAGTCATGAATATCTGCATAATCACAGGAGGAAGCATCAGTACTTCTGAACAGTTGCAAAAGAGATCATAAACATACAGTATCTGAGATGTACAGAATGTCTCCTTCCTCAAAGTACAGTTCATCTGGCTGAAAAAGAGAAAAATATACATGATGAGCTCAATCCAGTCAAGCTAAATCAATTGAAAAACCCAAATGAAAGGGAAATAGGAGTAAAATTAAATCATTTACTCAGCCTCAAGTTGTTCCAAACCTGTATAAATTTCTTTCTTCTGCTGAACACAAAATATATTTTGAAGAATATGGGTAACCAAACATTAACTTCCTAAGTCCATGGGGTCCGTCAATCATTTGGTTATCGTCATTTTTCAAAATATCTTCCTTTGTGTTCAGCATATAAAAAGAAATTCATATAGGTTTGGATCAACTTGAGGGTGAGTGAATGATGACAGTTCATTTTTTGGTGAACTATCCTTTTAAGGATGAAAGAATGAAACTCACCGTCCTTGGGTCAAAGGTAAATAAAGCCCTGTACACCTTGACCTGACCTGTTTAAAACACACATATAAATGTTAATTCTATATTTCAAATGATAATACACAGGAAATCTGATAATTGTACACTAAAGCATTTTATACACATTTTAGGTCCAGCGTTGCCTGTTTACAGCTAAAACAGTCTTCACCTGTCCAACCCTTATCTTCACCTATCAGCCCATCCATATGCAAAACACCATCACACATCTACAACCAGGTAGTATCAGATTCAGAACTAAACGCAGCTCAGATGCAGGGTAAACCACAACAGAGAAATGTGTGTATGCCTCCGAGCCAGAGGAACCCAAGCCTGAGGCCAAAATATATAAATAAACAAACCATTATAAGCACAACAAAGGGCATTTCCTGGCTGCAAAGGTATTTCCATTTGGCCTGTAACAACCAAATAAGCCCTACTAAGAGGGATCCAACCAGCTCCTCCCTAACTTCCTACAGATCAGGCTCTGAAATGGAAACCCTACGGCAGCTTTGGCCACTTCTAAACATTATATGTTAAATATTCCAAACATTCCATCCTACGCAAATGGTAAAATTTTCATGCCGGAGTAAACTGTACTAAGAGGACATCCTACTGTACAACTGGAGACCAATAAGCAATGTTGGGGAAAGTTACTTTTAAAAGTAATGCACTACAATATTGCATTACTTCCTAAAAAAGTAACCAATTGCATTACTTACTTACTTTGTATGGAAAGTAATCCATTGTGTTACTTTAGTGTTATATGTTCTCACCTGGGTTGAGCTTGCTTGTTTGTTTATTTTTGGAAAATGTAAAGAACCTTTCACACAAAAAGTGCAAATGCAAATCTGTACAGTAGAGGGCACAGCTCAAACAAACCTGTTTTGGATTGCAGAAGAATAGTACACAGGAATAAAAGTTCAACACTTTTTCAAAAACAAAAAAAAAATTCAGTGTGATGTTTATCTGAAGTCGTTTTGGTTGAATTGGATCGAAGGTCAGTAGCAAATACATTGGTTAATAAAGTGAGATTAAATGCATAAAGTATATTTTTGCAATTATTGCAGGTTTGTGTAATTTGCTCATTTTGAGGAATACTGAATCTGTTTTTGTGCAAGTGAGATGAGTAAATGCATGCATGCTCACATTTAGTCTAGAACTACAATAACCATCATGTTTACGCACGGCGCACACAACACCTCTCCGTTTCCCCCAACACTGCAGATAAACATTCAAATATTCAGTTTTCAACTTAAATAAAAATACTACTGCCACTGTCCTGCAGAGTTTAGCCCCAACCCCAATGAAACACAGCTGAACCAGCTAATCAAGGTCTTACTAGAAACTTCCAGCAGGTGTGTTGAGGCAGGACAGCGGCCCTCCAGGACCGAGTTTGGAAAACCCATGACTTAGACCATTCAAATGATTTTGCATTAAATAGCTGCATTATAAATAATACAAGCCATAATGCACCTGCTATTTGTAGTCTAAAGATTTAGTTGCATTTGTGAATAAACAATATTGGTTTGCCTCTGCCTACAGCACATATCTCTGAGTGTGCACAACATCAGTCCAAATGTCATGTGTTATTTTGCACACTAAGCATAGTGAAGCTGCTCTTTCATTTAGGGAAGTAACTGGAAGACAATGGCAGTGACTCAAAACCAAAAGCATATTGGGCGAGAACAGCAACGCACCGGATGATGCCCAAAAATGCGGAGTGCGTCTACTTTGACCTACCGCGCTGTCTATGTAGGATGCTCACTAGGTTTTGAAACACAGACAATGGCTGGCGTGAATGATTTTCTCTTCCCAAACCCAATCCTGCCATCTGTGGCAAGACGGTTCACTCTTTATGTCTTGTTCGTTGAACACTGAAGCTAAGATGTGGTGGTTTTACGCATGTTAACAATCGCTTGGAAAGCCTAAAAGCGCAAAGAAAGTTGCGCTGCGCTGGAGAAAGTTAAGTAAGACAGAGTTGCATGCTCGTAATACATTTCATTGTATGCCACTGAATATCCGCGTGTTTGTATGGCTATCAAACAACAAAACAACGCAAAAATATGTGAATATTTAATGAAGCTTTAGTAGGTTTGCCGAGGCGTTTTCCTCCACGCGCACCTCTTACCTGGTTTAGCTGGTTTGGGGGGAGGCTTTGACATTTCTGAACTTTCCAAGACTTTTAAAGAAATCTTCCGAGCTATGCAAGATGTCAATAGTACGCAAAAGCGATATAAAACTGCAAATGAAAGGGGGGAACGCTGCTTTCTTCCTTTAGGCGCTGTCAATGAGGAAGCGTGAAGAGCCCAATGCGGAAAAGTTGCACTGCGCATGCGTGCTTGTCAATAGTCGTCGGAAATTCCGTAGGCTGTTGCCCTTACGAAAAGTGTACTGTGGTAACCATAGTTTTCAACGAAATGCCATGTTACTATAGTTTATTTAGATTCAGGAAATTAAATGCATGCATCTAAAATTCTCAAACTTTGATATAAATTAAAATTAAAAACCATTTGGAAGTGATAGATATTCAACCTATTATAATATTTATCACTTTAATAATGATTTCTGTTGTCCAGGACTAAAAATACTGACAAAACTGCAAACATCAGCATATAAAAGGATTCATTTTCTGTTGTCGCAATATGGGAAAACTCTGTTTTGTTGTCACCAACAACATGTCTATTCTGGTGGCTTTAGTTGTGCAATGATTTCTATAGAAATGACTGAATGGGGTTTGATGATGAAAGTCTTTGTAACACTAGCCTTAATAACACTTTATAAACCTTCATTAATAACATTAACAAACATTAATCATTTACACAACATTGACAATTGTATAGACAATAAAACAACATTATTACCATAAAAATATTAATTTAACAAAACTTGCCTTTTTGAGTCAACATGGCTCAATAGTGGGCATTTAATGTAAAGTATTACCAAAAATAGTAAAAACAACAAACAAACAAAACAGAAATAAGATGCCCTCCTTAAGAACAGTGTGATTTACTTTGAATCTGTAACATATTTAGTTATATATAACATATTAACATATAAGTTTAGCATGTGCAGGATGATGATGCATCAGCCAATATAGGAAATACATTTTTTAAAAATTAGCTAAATATTAAAAGAGGGGTAAGATGGCCCCTATATAAGAAACCCCCCCGGATATACTTTTACAGAATGTATAAATGACTTTTGATATTCTTATATTAATATATTTTAAAGTGTCATTCATGTAAAATACTCAATAAACTTGTATTTACACATTTTATTTTGACAATTTAGTTGCTAATAATTAAATAACCGATGACAGACAAAGCCAGTAAAAGGGATTAATCTGAAAGGTAAAATTATTCTATGACTCATGAATATTTACTTATTTAATTGCCCATGAAGATATGTCATAATAGCAACACGAATGCAAATTTATGATTATTTCACTCAAATAACCTACAGGTTTTAAAGAAAGCAAATATGTCTGAAATGTACACCTAATTCATGGAAATACTGAATAATAACCCTATTAATTAGAATAATAATTACATATTTTTAAGAATAATAACTAATTTTATCATTTTACCTCAAAATAAAACTCTTAGATTGAGCCAGGATTAGGCCTTAGTTCAGTTAGGACATTTAAGTAGCTTTTATAAACATGCCTTAGAGAAAAAATAACATTACTGGTATGCATCTTGAGATAAAACAATGGCACTGGCATATTTTAACCAGTGCAAGAACATGCATTTTAGTCTGGGAATAGCTTGTCTGTCAAACCGGGGGTATAACTTTTACTCCACAAATCTCAAAACAATGTGTCCACAAAGCCCTCATTAAAGTCCCACTGAAGTGCCTTGAAACGCGCAGCATTATTCAATGTGTTGACGTAATTTCCACTGAAACAGGAAGACAGGGTGGGACATATCAAACAGCTCCTCCCCTTTTTAAAAATAATCGTTTATATATCACAGCTCGGCCAGAGCCGTTGAGCTCGTTAAGACACAGTTTCCTCCTAATCTCTGACCGTTTCTCCTCCTAATCTCCTTCATATCGCTTTAAAATACAGCATTCTGTGCAGAATTCAAAGGGTCCGATACGTTTTCTGGTCTGCGGCGACTCGTTCATATGATCCGCTCTGTGCTATCGTGTCTCTGGACCGGAGCTGCGATGGTTCGTGTGAAACCAGACTTCATTCGCCCCAATGGAAAGCATATTTACACTGTCTGAATCGTTCCCTATCCCCTATATTACTATAACCTTTAGGAAAAGAAGCACATTGAGATTAAGAAGCTCTTTTACAAGAGCGTCCTGGCCAAGACTGACAGCAGCACATCTCACGTGGGTTTAACAGATAACCTCCATGCATACATACATATTTGCACACAAACAAGTTAAATAAAAAAAAAAAAAGATATCAGTCAAAACATCTACAACCCGATGTTTCTGTCTCAAAATCATTTAACATCCCTTTAAAAATGTCCAATGAAACCAGTGCACTATGTGCCATTCACCATGTAGAAAACAGTAAATGTGTGAACAAGTGACTGATTATAATGTAGGGGCGGGGCTTCAGATTCTGGAGAGCATTTGATTGGACAGAAAATCTGATGAGAAACTGAAGTGCAGAGTGATGTCATCAAAATCATTGATCCATATTGGCGGAAGTGAGAGAATGAAAGTTTTGAATGCTTATATCTACACTCACCTAAAGGATTATTAGGAACACCATACTAATACTGTGTTTGACCCCCTTTCGCCTTCAGAACTGCCTTAATTCTATGTGGCATTGATTCAACAAGGTGCTGAAAGCATTCTTTAGAAATGTTGGCCCATATTGATAGGATAGCATCTTGCAGTTGATGGAGATTTGTGGGATGCACATCCAGGGCACGAAGCTCCCGTTCCACCACATCCCAAAGATGCTCTATTGGGTTGAGATCTGGTGACTGTGGGGTCCATTTTAGTACAGTGAACTTATTGTCATGTTCAAGAAACCAATTTGAAATGATTCGAGCTTTGTGACATGGTGCATTATCGTGCTGGAAGTAGCCATCAGAGGATGGGTACATGGTGGTCATAAAGGGATGGACATGGTCAGAAACAATGCTCAGGTAGGCCGTGGCATTTAAACGATGCCCAATTGGCACTAAGGGGCCTAAAGTGTGCCAAGAAAACATCCCCCACACCATTACACCACCACCACCAGCCTGCACAGTGGTAACAAGGCATGATGGATCCATGTTCTCATTCTGTTTACGCCAAATTCTGACTCTACCATCTGAATGTCTCAACAGAAATCGAGACTCATCAGACCAGGCAACATTTTTCCAGTCTTCAACTGTCCAATTTTGGTGAGCTCGTGCAAATTGTAGCCTCTTTTTCCTATTTGTAGTGGAGATGAGTGGTACCTGGTGGGGTCTTCTGCTGTTGTAGCCCATCCGCCTCAAGGTTGTGCGTGTTGTGGCTTCACAAATGCTTTGCTGCATACCTCGGTTGTAACGAGTGGTTATTTCAGTCAAAGTTGCTCTTCTATCAGCTTGAATCAGTCGGCCCATTCTCCTCTGACCTCTAGCATCAACAAGGCATTTTCGCCCACAGGACTGCCGCATACTGGATGTTTTTCCCTTTTCACACCATTCTTTGTAAACTCTAGAAATGGTTGTGCGTGAAAATCCCAGTAACTGAGCAGATTGTGAAATACTCAGACCGGCCCGTCTGGCACCAACAACCATGCCACGCTCAAAATTGCTTAAATCACCTTTCTTTCCCATTCTGACATTCAGTTTGGAGTTCAGGAGATTGTCTTGACCAGGACCACACCCCTAAATGCATTGAAGCAACTGCCATGTGATTGGTTGATTAGATAATTGCATTAATGAGAAATTGAACAGGTGTTCCTAATAATCCTTTAGGTGAGTGTATATCTATAATGCAAATTTTGTCATTGTTTTGGAGCACACTAGATTATAAATAACAGTAAGACTAACATATTCATACTAGAAGCCAAAAAACTTTAATTGGGATTTCATGGAGACTTTAACAAATAGACACAAAAACTTTGATATTCAACATAATACAATATTGTAGATCAATATTTTCCAGAGACAAAAAAAATTAGATAAATGAACCTCAAAACTGTTTAAATCTCACAAATGTTGATATTCAGATTAAATGACAAAATTAGGGTGAGATGAGATTTTGTCATCTATGGCCAGGACAAAAAAAAGCCCCGGGGGGCATCTTACCCCAACCTACCCTACATGCTTAACAATAAAAAAAGTGTATAATATAAATAAAGAAGTAAATCATATAAATACATTTTATTCATTTATTTGTATAACTTTTTTGTGGTACATTTATACCAGTGGAACTGTCTCTATGCTCTAATCCTCTAGACTTTTGTGTCATATTGGGACGCACATAACAAGTTGGTTTACATTGCAGGCAAGTTTTAAGGAGCTGCCTCAGAATAGTATGTAGTGTGTCTGCTGTTACTCATTTCTGTTCTGAAAACTGTACTGTAGCATTACATCCATTACCCATATAGCAGACCTGTCTGTTTTATATTTTGAGCCAAAAAAGGTTTGATGTCATCATTGAACACCTATATCATCAGCTATCACTACATAGAATTTTAAGCCATCTTCAAAACGATCAGAATGCAAACTCGTATACCTTTGTGAAACTGACATCTGTACACATATTTCATGAATACATCACGTGTTATTTTTTCACACATACTAGCACAGTAGTAAATGCATTTTAGTTGAAAGTTAAACAGAGGGGAACTTCTGCTTTATGAATCCAATGCCCAGCAAGCAATTTTGCGTTTAACAGCCCTGATGTCTAGACTAAAACAATGCAATTTTGGGCTGTCAGTAAAAATGTAATAGACATCAAACCAAAGCAAAGACTTGTCATCTAGAACATGAACATGTCAAAGAAATGAAACCAAACACCTTGTAATCACTGTGACTTTCATACATGATGGAATATCACACCTCTCGCAAGTTATTTTGGCAAAAACGACATGTAACCAATTTCAAGGCTATTTTGGCTATAAATGGGTTACTCATAGCCGGACTATATCGGGTCTATAGTTAACCAAGATGGTAAAATGACGGCTATGGCTTGCTGGGTGGTGCCTCAAAATGTCTTTTACTCTTATTTAAATTCTGGTTAGCTTTTAATGGGGTGTTTAGTGCTAAGTTTGTTCTGCGTGTGTTAACGGTTCAGGGTCATTAGCTGTATTTCTCTTCCTTTTGGGCTCTTCAGAAACTCATTACCATGCAGATGTGAGGGACATGTTGCCGGCAGGCGGCTTAAACAGAATTTAAGATGCACAAACACGTTTAATAATGGCAATCTCAAAGAAACGGCTCGTTCCTACAGCTACCGTGCCTCCGTAATTTTTTTGGCCTCAAATTATAGCGACAGTAATCATACTTAATGACGCATGAAGCCGTGCTCACACACAGGCAGCTACTTCCACTGAACAGGTATGTGTGCTGGTGGTATTTTGGCTTCTCTCTTTATCTGTTCATTGCATTTATCCATAAAAATGTCTCATTCTTTTCATTCTTTTTATTCCAGACGTGATGCATCTCATATTCCATCCCAAATATTCCAAGGCCAAATTCAATTCCAGTGACTCGGTGTCCCAAAACCTGAAACGCCTATCACTGCATGTGAAGTCATCATCACAATTGAGCAATAAAATAAAAATAAATATGAATAGTTTTGAATAAGTATTTTTATATCCCATTTGAATCACAACAGCATAATACAGTGGAGGTACAGTATTATAAACGTTCAGCATCAGTGACATGAAATGGAAAATGAATGGTAAATAATGACTTGTGTACGAATGACCATTGGATGAATTCTACAGATGGACTCTCGTCAATCATTAACCTTACAAAAGGTGCCTACAAACACACACATTATCTCTGTGTGTGTGAAGGGAAACCTCCCTATAAAAGCTCCTCCTGGACGATAAGTACATGACAAACAGAAACTCAACACGGAACTCAGCTGTCAGCTGCCATGAACCTACAGCGCCTCTCCTCTCTTCTGCTCTGTGTCGGTGAGTTTTGATTTCTCCATCCTATTCTTGACCTGTCAACCTAAGGGTTGCCGCAGTAATGGGAAACTCTTTAAAAAAAAATTTAATTGTGCTTTTCAATCCTGAAAACTCTAGTCTTTAAAAATAAATTAAATCATAAAATGTTATGTTTTGTTTGTGTGTGTGAGAATATATGTTTTAATTATGCTTTGTGGTAAAATATTTAGATTGCTTAGAAATTATTATATTTGATTGCAAATTCTATTAAATAATTAAAAAAATCCTTGTTCATTAATGAGAAAGTAACTTTAGGAAAAAGTGTGTGAAACATGCAACATATTCTCTTTCATGCTCAGTGTAAATTTTTTGCATTTATTTATTTACTTACTGTATTTGAATTTCACTTTGACAATTTACACAAGACAATTGACTTCATTTTTCCTCGAAAACTAGCTTGAACTCTCTAGCTGAGTGAAGTACAGATATTGTGTTTATGTCTCCAGACAGGCTGGGCTGTGGGAAATTGATTCAACTTGTAGTAACATGCCTCCGAATAGCTGTGAGCTCCGGCTTTTCCCATATAGGTGACGCCAAAAACGCCACACAATTTAAATCTCGGCTGTCTGTTGTCATGTTCAACGTCACAAAGCGCTTATTGTTCATTGCAAAGGACAGAGGATTAGGGCGTCACACTGCAGTGTTAAATATATATATTTAGCTTTCTGAAATAACGTTTGAAAGGTCATCCCGGCACACAATAATAGGTGTGTGTGTGTGTGTGTTTCTAGGTGAGGAATTTCTTTGACAATTAAACGTAGGATTCCAGTCTGTAGGAGTGTTCGGATCAGATGCATTTACTCACATTCTCGGTGCAGACTTGTTTGACTGCAGCAGTCGCCAGATCATGCCTGTGATAGAAGGGCACATACACCAAAATGTCTGAATGTCGTTGAATTACCAAATATCAAAGTATTTATTAGAAAGAAAATTTTCAAGCAAAATATTTGACTACAAAGTTTAAATTGTAAAACAGTTAAAGGTAGGGTTTTTTTTTATAAACATCTCTTTACATCCTGATAATCAATCATTTAAAATAATTTCAATAATATTAAAACATGTACATATATCTTCTGTGGAAGTCTCAGGACCAAAAAATGTTTGTCCAATCATTGCATTCGGTCCGAATGCAATGATGGGATGTCCTGCCTGCCTGTATTTCCATACCTCCGGACATCGCAAACAAACAGCAACCACCTTTTACAGTTCTTCCTGAACCAAAACAACGAGCTTATGCTGCGTTAACGCCATGCCATAACCGTAATTACGAGACAGCAACCCGTGACGTTCTTCATACTCGGATTTATGCTTTCTGTCAACACTGCCAATGCTGAAATGAATCTGCTGCAGAGAGGTGGTATAAATTAAGAGCTCTGTATGTTGTTTCAAACTGATCTCTCTGGAAAACGTAAGTATTTTACGAGGTGGCGATTTCGTATGAATTCATACGACTCGTACAAAAACATATAATTTTCGAATCTCATTATAAAGGACCACTCCAACCCCGTCACAGGTTTAAACAGATCGTATGAAAACTTAAGAGATTGTAAAATGTGTATGAATTATCCACCAATTCAGCAAAACGTAAACTAGTAGAATTGCTGTGAGATTGTGTTAGTTGTTTATATTCATTATTAATATTATAATGTTATGTGATGTAAGACATGAGGTAACTTAGCGCCGTCTCTCTGATGCTTTGCAGACTCATTCATGTTCATGTGTTTTGGAGGAGGCGTGTCTTTGGAGACGCTCTGAAGGGAGGGTGGGATCTTATGCTTTTAAAGCTAGCTTGCTATTGCTAACTTCTCAGAAATTGCCTACCTACCTTTAATATAGTGTGGTTGCATATTAACTCTTTTCCCACCAAAACGCTTCCCCGCCATTGATGGAATTTCCGTGTTTTCACTGTTATATGCTGGGGGGCGCTATTATGCATCTTCTGAAAGAGTAGAGACTCTCCTGATCAAAACACAAAAGAAGCAGAAACAAGCTATATGCATATGTAAAATAACGCGATCATCAATATTAAACAGCATATAAATCAAAACTGCCTAATGTTACTGAATGAAATGTTGACCCAAGACGAGCTATAGGACTGTGAAGCTTTAGGGGTGTTAATGGACTCGATCTACTCCATCTGTGTTTTGATCATCATTCTGAATCAGATCTGGATGTAGTCATTGACAAAAACAGGATTTTATAAGCTTTTTGCATTTTTAGGAAACTTACCCACATTTAAGTGTTGATAAAAAAAAAGAATGCATGAAACTTTAGTTTTTAAAGCAAGAGGGCCTGTTCATTCTATTGATATATTGCATATTCAGATATTCATACAACAAAATATTCTGCGGGCCATGAAATTATTGTAAAAATGATTAAAAACGCTGGCGGTGGCTGGCAACCTTTTTTTTTTTTAAAGAGTTAAAGAAATATGTTAATAGTTAATGCCATGGAGAACAGAATATGTGCAGAATATAATGGCATGCAAAAATACAATGATTGTTCGATAGACTGGATTCATTTATTGCCACACACCCAGGGCTGGTGGAATTTGTTCCTGCAATTTTCAGACAATGGCACCTTAGATTACTAAGAGGAAATCAAATGGATCCTATATACTTGTTCCTCGTCTTCTTTGCACATTATTCCAAATAAAAACATGCCTGCCTTTGTAATCTCTTCATCAAAACTACCCCACCTATGCAACAACGTTACCATGGCTGCTTAAGTTTCAGCCAACAGATGCTGGCTGTGTTTCAGGATGGGAGTAGTCCTCCATGTTCAGGTCTGACTCCATTTTGCATTATAACGCCCACCTTTCTTTATCCCAATCAATTCCTGATGGATAAAAACATGTTCCAGCCTACATATTTTCTGGCTGAATATCTTGTTTCACTGTAGAAACACCTTGTTGTCTTAATTTATCTCTCTGGAATAATCTAACATTAAATGAACATTTCAGTAGTGATGGATCATTGTTTGCTCCGTGCAGAGATCAATCTAGCAACCTTTCGATGTTGACGTCAAGTAACGTTTTTTTTTTTTTTGCTACATTTTTGCCCTTTTTTAATTGACTGACACGGTAAACATTATTTTTCGAATCTATAAATAATACTTTCGGTCTTTCTACTTCAAAATGTCCTATTTAATTCAGTGTGTTACTTGCTGTTTCTTTGTGATTAATTGTGAAACGTACCAGCAATTTCTGACTGAAAATGGTTTCCCACGTCATACATTTTATTATATTGAGCATTTTAACTTGACTGGAATGCTTTATATATCAGAACTTGGTAACAGTTGTCCAAACAAGAAAAGGAGACATAAAGGACTCTAATTTTGTATTGTAGTTGCAGCAGGTGCAATGTTACATCACATAACCTCAACTTTTCCACTCGTTAATGCCTTTCACTCTCATTTTTCTCTCACACACACATACACAGCTAGTTTGCTCAGTACAGTATACATGGGGTGTTTACAGCATGACTCAACATCAACCGCAACATTAGAAGATTAACCTCTCTTTATATTCCCTAATTGGGGTTAATGTGTCATTGTGATTATAATGAAGCGTTTGATCCTGTTATTATTTGCAAACTGGGCTGAAACAGCATTCCTCACAATATAAGAAGTTACTACATGTGATATAACAGGCTGTGATTCATTGTGTGTGTGTGTGTCTGTGTGCAGCTTGCATTGCAGTTTTCACTATAAGAACAGCAGCCACTCACACATCTGCACTGGATCATGTGACTGTAATGTCATCATCAGGGGAGGGGCTTCAGAGTGCCTTTGGTGAAGATTTGGAATCTGATGATGATCAGGATCCATCAGGAATGTTCAATGAGCCATCTTTGTTTAAAGGTACACTATGTAACTTTTTTTGTTCAAAGAACTTACCCTGACTTACCCTGATTATATGGTAAGCCTATTATAAGTGTTTATATTTAGAACTAGCAGGATGGATTTCTCTGGAAATTACGTGCATACGTCACTCGCCTGTGCGCGTCTCATCATATCCATAAATAGAGAAATGTTGTATAGGTTCGTTTTCATAACAAGCGATAAAGGTTGACATGGAGAAGCTAAATCTCGAAACTCCTAGTAGTTAATGTTTTATGAGCAGTAAGATAACTCTTTCATCTGCACAGTTAAGCAGAAGCACAACCAAAACAATGTTCTTCCCGAAAAAAACATGTGGAAGAACATTTTGATTGTCAACCGCTGGAGGGACAAAAGTTACATAGTGTACTTAAAGGTACACACACAAACTTTTCCACTTACTTGTGAAAATCTCCCACAGACGTCAATTATTCTTAAATTAAACTAATTATAATTACTACCCCAACTAACCTTTTGGAATTTTAATAAGGGCATTAAATGCATCATCTATGAACCACAAAGGTTATCTTGTGCATTAGGTTAACACAGTTTTATTATAATAACAATTACTGGGTAAATCTTCATATTTTACTCTAAACATTTTTTTAGTTTAAATAGGAAAAAATATATTGCACACTCAGTACCGTGCCATTCCCTTTATCAATTTCAGCAATACTACATTAAAGGCACAATATGTAAAACCACTAGAACAAGGTTATATATTTTGTTGACTTATGTACTTACATTATCCCAAATGTTTCCAAGAATGTTTAAATCCAGAGAAATAAGCTATTTTAATCAGGACACGGTCCGTGTCTGTGCGTCACCTATCAATGATATACTCACGTTACCCTCAATTTCCAGTTTTATTTTGTAGAAACCATGGAAACACCAAAGACGCTTTAATATAGTATGTGTTTTATGATTGATTTACACAGTTAATTGTTTAAATCTCGTTTTCTTGATTTACCGCGAATACCATGTTTTACCATGCCTAATATCGATCTAGCTTACTGCAGTGTGCAACAAGTGTCTCATAGTAGCTGCCGAGCGAATGCACAGAGTAGCATTATAACATAACTCTCAACACACTCAAATGTATCTAATATGATAAAACAGCACTATGTTACCCCACATACGGATGAGCGAAAGAAGCGGAAGCGGCGACTGTGGCATAATAAAAGCTCCACTGCTCTCAGGCCATGTGTCACGATTGTCTCTCATTAGCAATCCAGTGGCCTCGTTCCGCTCCAATGGCTTTCAGCCCCACCCTGCTTCATACTACAGTAACGTTAATAAATCTTTAATACATTAGCTCATCCATGAATACGATTTCTGCCTGAGTCCCATTGGATTCCCATGATTCCGTGAAATCAAGACGTCATCAAGACACACCTTTGTTTTGAATAAGCAACCTCTAGCGTGAAAATTACATATTGTGCCTTTAATGGCAATAAAATAAATCAAATCTATTTCATTTCAATGCAAATTATTAAAGTAAATGTTTATAATACAAATTTAAATGAACTGCATGCAACAAAACTAGCACTAGCTTAAATTAATTCAATAAATTGACCAAGCAGCAAGTATAGAGATATTAGGTGAAAAAGAACGTAATGACATGAAAATGTTTTAATTAAACGTAAAAATAAATAAATAAATAAAAGTAGAGAAAACGAATATTCTCACATAATCATGTATCTTATATCTTTCAGTAACCCAAGTCAGTAGAGACGAGCAGAATCAAAAACGGTCTGGGCGCAAAAAGAACAAAGGAAGAAAAAAGAATAAAAATATCACATCTCTTCAGCCAAATCACACATCTGGTCACAGTAGCCACAGCACCACCGCTGACCCCTGCCTGACCTCTCACGTGGACTACTGCATCCACGGCCACTGCACGTACCTGCAAGGCCTGAGAGAGCCCGTCTGTGTGTGAGTGACGCTTATCTGCATGCACACTAAACATCTCACACGTGCACTTTATTGACATTTACTTAGAGGATTCAAATAAAGTGTTATAATTCATGAAAATAAGGCAAATGTTGGATTCAGTATGTGTAAAGTATTAAATGTATGATTGTTTCAGATGTAAGAGAGGTTATGACGGAGAGCGCTGTGGGATCCAGCTCCTTGAGACGTCTCGGGACGAGAGCAGCACTGAAACGACCCACACCACGCTCGTCATCATGGCTGTCGTCCTGTCAGTCATCAGCTGCCTAGCCATCCTGCTTATGGTCTGCGTGCAGTAAGTACCATACAAAACACATTACATTCAGAGTACGCTTGCTAAATATTCAGTACAGTACAGTTTGGACACACCTACTCATTCTATATCATTATTATTGTAAATCATACTAAGCCACCATGAGATAACATATAAGTATGGAAATTAAGTAACGACCAAAAGGTGGGAATCAAATCTCTCTTATAGCTTATCTGAGCTTCTACGTCGACTAGATTCCAGATCTGCTCATACTGGATATTCATAAACACACTTTGCAAGGTGTATCTTTTGAAGGAGTTGACATGTATTTTGGACACTTTATGATCCTGTTCAGTCCAACTAATCAATTTTTAAAAAATAATTTAAATGAGAATTTTTGTTTTGTGAAGAAATTCATAGGCTATGTAAGCACTATTTATATTTGTCTATTCAATTAATTTCAAGCATTAACGCGAAAGCCTGTATATCAAAGGTTTTTATGTGTAAGGAATGCAGTGACCCAGTTGTTACTATTAAGATCAGGATTCCAACATGACTATATTACAGTGATGAGGTCCTCAGAAGTCATTTTCACTACATTACAATTGAGATGCTAGATGTATTATGTATAAAACAAGAGAGCACTCAATAAAGGGATAGTTCACCCAAATTTCTGTCATCATTTACTCATCCTCATGTCGTTCCAAACCCTTAAGACTTTCGTTCATCTTCGGAACACAAATGATGATCTTTTTGATGAAATCTGAGAGCTCTCTGACCCCTCCATTGATAGCTACGCAACTACCACTATGATGCTTCAAAAAGTTCATAAAGAGATCATAAAACTAATCCATATAAATTGAGCGGTTTAGTCCAAATTTTCTGAAGAGACTTAAATCACTTTAAATGATGAATAGATTGAATTTAGGCTTTTATTCACATATAAACCTTCATCAACTCACTCATCAGTTGTGGTAAACGGAAGCTCAAGCATGTTCGTTTGACGTGCAAGAACCAATGAGGTTCATTCTCGTGTTACGCAGCACGTTTGAGCTTCTGCAAGAAGCAATGAGGTTCTTTCTCGTGTTACGCAGCATGTTTGAGCTTCAGCAAGAAACAATGAGGTTCATTCTTTTTACGCAGCACGTTTGAGCTTCAGCAAGAACCAATGAGGTTCATTCTCGTGTTATGCAGCACGTTTGAGCTTCTGCAAGAACCAATGAGGTTCATTCTCGTGTTATGCAGCACGTTTGAGCTTCAGCAAGAACCAATGAGGTTCATTCTCGTGTTATGCAGCACGTTTGAGCTTCAGCAAGAACCAATGAGGTTCATTCTCGTGTTATGCAGCACGTTTGAGCTTCTGCAAGAACCAATGAGGTTCATTTTCGTGTTATGCAGCACGTTTGAGCTTCAGCAAGAACCAATGAGGTTCATTCTCGTGTTACGCATCACGTTTG
This sequence comes from Rhinogobio ventralis, assembly GCA_039654625.1. Lineage (NCBI taxonomy): Eukaryota > Metazoa > Chordata > Actinopteri > Cypriniformes > Gobionidae > Rhinogobio > Rhinogobio ventralis. The sequence continues at coordinate 4,949,285 of CM077194.1, forward strand.
AGCTTCAGCAAGAACCAATGAGGTTCATTCTCGTGTTACGCATCACGTTTGAGCTTCAGCAAGAACCAATGAGGTACATTCTCATGTTACACAGCACGTTTGAGCTTCAGCAAGAACCAATGAGGTTCATTCTCGTGTTATGCAGCACGTTTGAGCTTCTGCAAGAACCAATGAGGTTCATTCTCGTGTTACGCATCACGTTTGAGCTTCAGCAAGAACCAATGAGGTTCATTCTCGTGTTACGCATCACGTTTGAGCTTCAGCAAGAACCAATGAGGTTCATTCTCGTGTTATGCAGCACGTTTGAGCTTCTGCAAGAACCAATGAGGTTCATTCTCGTGTTACGCATCGCGTTTGAGCTTCAGCAAGAACCAATGAGGTTCATTCTCGTGTTACGCATCACGTTTGAGCTTCAGCAAGAACCAATGAGGTTCATTCTCGTGTTATGCAGCATGTTTGAGCTTCTGCAAGAACCAATGAGGTTCATTCTCGTGTTATGCATCACGTTTGAGCTTCAGCAAGAACCAATGAGGTTCATTCTCGTGTTACGCATCACGTTTGAGCTTCAGCAAGAACCAATGAGGTTCATTCTCGTGTTACGCAGCACGTTTGAGCTTCTGCAAGAACCAATGAGGTTCATTCTCGTGTTATGCAGCACGTTTGAGCTTCTGCAAGAACCAATGAGGTTCATTCTCGTGTTATGCAGCACGTTTGAGCTTCTGCAAGAACCAATGAGGTTCATTCTCGTGTTATGCATCACGTTTGAGCTTCAGCAAGAACCAATGAGGTTCATTCTCGTGTTACGCATCACGTTTGAGCTTCTGCAAGAACCAATGATGTTCATTCTCGTGTTATGCAGCACGTTTGAGCTTCAGCAAGAACCAATGAGGTTCATTCTCGTGTTACGCAGCACGTTTGAGCTTCAGCAAGAACCAATGAGGTTCATTCTCGTGTTACGCAGCACGTTTGAGCTTCTGCAAGAACCAATCAGGTTCATTCTCGTGTTATGCAGCACGTTTGAGCTTCTGCAAGAACCAATGAGGTTCATTCTCGTGTTATGCAGCAAGTTTGAGCTTCAGCAAGAACCAATGAGGTTCATTCTCGTGTTACGCATCACGTTTGAGCTTCAGCAAGAACCAATGAGGTTCATTCTCGTGTTATGCAGCACGTTTGAGCTTCTGCAAGAACCAATGAGGTTCATTCTCGTGTTACGCATCGCGTTTGAGCTTCAGCAAGAACCAATGAGGTTCATTCTCGTGTTACGCATCACGTTTGAGCTTCAGCAAGAACCAATGAGGTTCATTCTCGTGTTATGCAGCATGTTTGAGCTTCTGCAAGAACCAATGAGGTTCATTCTCGTGTTATGCATCACGTTTGAGCTTCAGCAAGAACCAATGAGGTTCATTCTCGTGTTACGCATCACGTTTGAGCTTCAGCAAGAACCAATGAGGTTCATTCTCGTGTTACGCAGCACGTTTGAGCTTCTGCAAGAACCAATGAGGTTCATTCTCGTGTTATGCAGCACGTTTGAGCTTCTGCAAGAACCAATGAGGTTCATTCTCGTGTTATGCAGCACGTTTGAGCTTCTGCAAGAACCAATGAGGTTCATTCTCGTGTTATGCATCACGTTTGAGCTTCAGCAAGAACCAATGAGGTTCATTCTCGTGTTACGCATCACGTTTGAGCTTCTGCAAGAACCAATGAGGTTCATTCTCGTGTTACGCATCACGTTTGAGCTTCAGCAAGAACCAATGAGGTTCATTCTCGTGTTACGCATCACGTTTGAGCTTCAGCAAGAACCAATGAGGTTCATTCTCGTGTTACGCAGCACGTTTGAGCTTCTGCAAGAACCAATCAGGTTCATTCTCGTGTTATGCAGCACGTTTGAGCTTCTGCAAGAACCAATGAGGTTCATTCTCGTGTTATGCAGCAAGTTTGAGCTTCAGCAAGAACCAATGAGGTTCATTCTCGTGTTACGCATCACGTTTGAGCTTCAGCAAGAACCAATGAGGTTCATTCTTGTGTTATGCAGCACGTTTGAGCTTCTGCAAGAACCAATGAGGTTCATTCTTGTGTTATGCAGCACGTTTGAGCTTCTGCAAGAACCAATGAGGTTCATTCTCGTGTTATGCAGCACGTTTGAGCTTCAGCAAGAACCAATGAGGTTCATTCTCGTGTTATGCAGCACGTTTGAGCTTCTGCAAGAACCAATGAGGTTCATTTTCGTGTTATGCATCACGTTTGAGCTTCAGCAAGAACCAATGAGGTTCATTCTCGTGTTATGCAGCACGTTTGAGCTTCTGCAAGAACCAATGAGGTTCATTCTCGTGTTACGCATCACGTTTGAGCTTCAGCAAGAACCAATGAGGTTCATTCTCGTGTTACGCAGCACGTTTGAGCTTCTGCAAGAACCAATGAGGTTCATTCTCGTGTTACGCATCATGTTTGAGCTTCAGCAAGAACCAATGAGGTTCATTCTCGTGTTACGCATCACGTTTGAGCTTCAGCAAGAACCAATGAGGTTCATTCTCGTGTTACGCATCACGTTTGAGCTTCAGCAAGAACCAATGAGGTTCATTCTCGTGTTATGCAGCACGTTTGAGCTTCTGCAAGAACCAATGAAGTTCATTCTCGTGTTATGCAGCACGTTTGAGCTTCTGCAAGAACCAATGAGGTTCATTCTCGTGTTATGCAGCACGTTTGAGCTTCTGCAAGAACCAGTGAGGTTCATTCTCGTGTTATGCATCACGTTTGAGCTTCAGCAAGAACCAATGAGGTTCATTCTCGTGTTACGCATCACGTTTGAGCTTCTGCAAGAACCAATGATGTTCATTCTCGTGTTACGCATCACGTTTGAGCTTCTGCAAGAACCAATGATGTTCATTCTCGTGTTATGCAGCACGTTTGAGCTTCAGCAAGAACCAATGAGGTTCATTCTCGTGTTACGCATCACGTTTGAGCTTCAGCAAGAACCAATGAGGTTCATTCTCGTGTTACGCAGCATGTTTGAGCTTCTGCAAGAACCAATCAGGTTCATTCTCGTGTTACGCAGCACGTTTGAGCTTCTGCAAGAACCAATGAGGTTCATTCTCGTGTTATGCAGCAAGTTTGAGCTTCAGCAAGAACCAATGAGGTTCATTCTCGTGTTACGCATCACGTTTGAGCTTCAGCAAGAACCAATGAGGTTCATTCTTGTGTTATGCAGCACGTTTGAGCTTCTGCAAGAACCAATGAGGTTCATTCTCGTGTTATGCAGCACGTTTGAGCTTCAGCAAGAACCAATGAGATTCATTCTCGTGTTACGCATCACGTTTGAGCTTCAGCAAGAACCAATGAGGTTCATTCTCGTGTTACGCAGCACGTTTGAGCTTCAGCAAGAACCAATGAGGTTCATTCTCGTGTTACGCATCACGTTTGAGCTTCAGCAAGAACCAATGAGATTCATTCTCGTGTTATGCATCACGTTTGAGCTTCAGCAAGAACCAATGAGGTTCATTCTCGTGTTACGCATCACGTTTGAGCTTCAGCAAGAACCAATGAGATTCATTCTCGTGTTACGCATCACGTTTGAGCTTCAGCAAGAACCAATGAGATTCATTCTCGTGTTATGCAGCACGTTTGAGCTTCAGCAAGAACCAATGAGGTTCATTCTCGTGTTACGCATCACGTTTGAGCTTCAGCAAGAACCAATGAGATTCATTCTCGTGTTACGCATCACGTTTGAGCTTCAGCAAGAACCAATGAGGTTCATTCTCGTGTTACGCATCACGTTTGAGCTTCAGCAAGAACCAATGAGATTCATTCTCGTGTTATGCAGCACGTTTGAGCTTCTGCAAGAACCAATGAGGTTCATTCTCGTGTTATGCATCACGTTTGAGCTTCAGCAAGAACCAATGAGGTTCATTCTCATGTTATGCAGCACGTTTGAGCTTCTGCAAGAACCAATGAGGTTCATTCTCGTGTTATGCAGCACGTTTGAGCTTCTGCAAGAACCAATGAGGTTCATTCTCGTGTTATGCATCACGTTTGAGCTTCAGCAAGAACCAATGAGGTTCATTCTCGTGTTATGCAGCACGTTTGAGCTTCTGCAAGAACCAATGAGGTTCATTCTCGTGTTATGCAGCACGTTTGAGCTTCTGCAAGAACCAATGAGGTTCATTCTCGTGTTATGCAGCACGTTTGAGCTTCAGCAAGAACCAATGAGGTTCATTCTCGTGTTACGCAGCACGTTTGAGCTTCAGCAAGAACCAATGAGGTTCATTCTCGTGTTACGCATCACGTTTGAGCTTCAGCAAGAACCAATGATGTTCATTCTCGTGTTATGCAGCACGTTTGAGCTTCAGCAAGAACCAATGAGGTTAATTCTCGTGTTACGCATCACGTTTGAGCTTCAGCAAGAACCAATGAGGTTCATTCTCGTGTTACGCATCACGTTTGAGCTTCAGCAAGAACCAATGATGTTCATTCTCGTGTTATGCAGCACGTTTGAGCTTCAGCAAGAACCAATGAGGTTAATTCTCGTGTTACACATCACGTTTGAGCTTCTGCAAGAACCAATGAGGTTCATTCTTGTGTTATGCAGCACGTTTGAGCTTCTGCAAGAACCAATGAGGTTCATTCTCGTGTTACGCATCACGTTTGAGCTTCAGCAAGAACCAATGAGGTTCATTCTCGTGTTATGCAGCACGTTTGAGCTTCAGCAAGAACCAATGAGGTTCATTCTCGTGTTACGTATCACGTTTGAGCTTCAGCAAGAACCAATGAGGTTCATTCTCGTGTTACGCAGCATGGTTGTTCTCACGCATCAAGTGTTTATGTTCTCTGATCAACGTTTATATGTGATTAAAAGTCTAAATTAAATCTGTTCATCATATTGCTCAAGTCTCTTCGGAAAATTTTTATTAAACCACTCAATTCATATGTATAGTTGTGTAACTGTCAATGGAGGGTCAGAAAGCTCTCAGATTTCATCAAAAAGATCTTCATTTGAAGTGTAGTTACAAATGATTATCTGCTGAAATACCAAATTAAAACATTTAAACACAAAAAGATCTTCATTTGTGTTCCGAAGAACGAAATGAAAGTCTTGCGGGTTTGGAACGACACGAGGGTGAGTAATTAATGGCAGAATTTTCATTTTTGGGTGAACTATCCCTTTAATAAATAGTGGTGCAGGGATGACGGCAAAACCCGGAAGACCAATTCGCCCCTGGTTCCCTTGAGATTTTCCTATTTTTTTTTTTAGTTTATAAGTAAAATAAAGCCTGTGGTAAACATAGGTTGATGATACTTAGACATTTTGTTCTACAATGTAAATTACACACACCCATACCTAAAACACAAATTTCAAGCAGTTATGTTTATTTTTTTGAAAACTTATGTTTTTAATAAGTTAATAGATAAGACAGTTTGGGGTGTGAGTGTGTGCAGTGCATGAATGATTCTGCGATTGACCAGTCACATTTGAGTTGTTTTTAATGCAAATTCAACATACAAGAAGAAACAACATCATACAAATATTCCTACATTCAACTATCATCAAGTACAATGGGAAGAAATTACATTAGTGTTTAATAAGAGCTAATAAATAAGTAGATTTGAGTATTCTGGAGAACTGTGTACTAAATGTATTTATTGTTGTTTTGTTTTTATATTCCAGCTATAGAACACATCATCGCTTTCAGGCAGCTTTCCTGAGCTCCACTAACGAGAGAGAGAAACTAGAGAAGAAGAACATTATGGTGTGAAGAGAAAGTAAGACTTTATTTATGGGTTGCTCAATGTAAAATAGACTCAAAGCCACAATGTTATGGTTTCTCTATTAAATTCTGGTCTCTAGGAATGGCTGTAGTCTCTTCTTAAGTGTAGTAGCCAACCATTAAAACATCTACAATTCCATCAATTTCACTTTATTTATTAGATTTTTTTTGTTTCAGACAGAAGTCACACTGATGTCACTGGTGTGGAATGCACTACAGATATATTGCACACAAGGTGCGTCCCAATGCACGTATTTATGCACTATTCTATGCCCCCCCCCCCCCCCCCCTGTTGGACACTTCATGCACTCAACTGTCTCAGCTTTAAATACGTAGCGGAGGGGGAGGGGCTATCAGACTCCAATGTTGAATGATAAAATAACCTTATAAAATTCATACACTACTTGGTCGAGTACATAGTGCATAAGTACCTACTGTTTAAGTACATAGTGCATCTTTTGGTACGCAACTAGAATAATATAATAAACCCTATTGTAACTTATTGTTTGTACCTATTTATTAACAAATACAATTTCCTTAGTATTTGTGTATATTTTGATAATAAAGTAATGTTTATTTGATATGCAATATTTATGTACACATATGAAATAAAAGACACTCTCATAAGATGTGTGTCTTCCTTTCAGTCTTCTTTCCTTCCTTTTCTCTTCCTGTGAGTTCTTATATAAAACATTAACCACTGGTTTCACAGACAAGCTTAAACTAGTCCCAGACTAAAATGCATTTTTGGGCTGTTTTAACTGAAAGCAACTTGCACTGAGATATCTTAAATTATGTCAGTGCCATTGTTTTGTCTCAAGATGCACATCAGTAATGTTTTTTAGGCATGTTTATAAATGCCCTAATCCTGGTTTAATCTAAGCCCTGTCTGTGAAACCAGGCCTATATGTCAAGGAAGTGAAGTAAGATTTCTTAATTGTATGAACTGACAGATGAAAGCAGACATGCGACACAGTCATTACCTTAAGCCTGCTCAGGTGGAGTCTCTAGTGCCTCACCCTGCAATTTTCTGCGAAGTCTAATTTCTTTCTCCCAATCATTTTTAATCCTTATAAGAGTTGATGTTTCATTACATAATGGAAGATAATATAATACAGAAATAAAAGAAGATCAGTTTGGAAGTGAGATTGTTAGATCTCTTTTTGGTGTACAGGCAAAACAGGTTAGCCTTGGGCAGAGCAAGTGTAGCTATATTTACTCAAACGGTCATCCAAAGAGGCACAAACCAGGAGGAGAAGCTGCATGAATGAATGGTGCAACCAATAAAGGTATAACTACTTACGCAGAGCTAAATCACTTTCAATACTTGGCATGTGAACAGGGAACGTTCTCAGAAGTTTGGCTAACGTTTGTTACACTTACGTGTGGGAGATAAGCGCACGGAGACAAAGGAGAACAGGTAGCAGGAACTTTTAATAACAAAACTCAGGAACACGTAAAACATGAACGAGAACCGACAAACACTGAGGGCAAACTGAGGGCTTAAATACACAGAGCAAATGAGGATAACGAGGAGCAGGTGAAGGACGAGGCACAGGTGAAAGACATAACCGATTAATCAAGATGGGGACAACAAAGTAACAGAGACTAAATCAAAACACATAAGACAGGGTATACATGTAACAACGTTCTGGCAAAGGTTCTCTCAGTTATGAACAAACCTTCCAGTAACGTTAACAGAACGTTTATTCAACGTCTTTAATAACATTATCAAAATGTTAGCACAAAAACTTTATTTATACATCATTCATGAAACATTCTTCTGAAATATTTTAGATGAATGTTAGTCTAATGTTTTTTTAAACCTCTCTTTCAGAGAACATTCAAACATAAAGTTTGCAAAACGTTCACATAACCAAGAAAAAATGTTTTCGTAACTTAATGGGAACATTAGCAAAACGGTCTTAGAACATATTCTTGTTAGCTGGGTTAGCTGTGACAGGACTTGACAATAGTTTAAAAACATTACATGATATAATACTCAATAGATCATTAGTTGTAAATTGTAATTCAAGTAATTACTCTGATTCATATATTTATGCCCTACTTATTAATGTTGGAATATGGGTCATTCTAAACAATTTTTTTTACACTACATATAATTCATTTTCTAAATACCCCACATCATTAGGCACATATTAAACCTCCAACAATCATCATATTTCCCACCTCAGGCATTAAATACCTTTTATTATTTTCACGAGATTTAAACACATTTTATTCTCAACCCTGTAACAGACAAAATGGAATTGGTTTAAAAATCAACAAGAAATGCCTTAATTTTGAATCGTCTTCCCTATTTTTTCCCCCAAAATATTAATGTGACGGTTGAGAATAGTGTGACTGGGTTGACGACTGTTACAGGTTTGAAGGAAAAATATATATTTCTAATTATGTCTCTTTCTCATATTGTGTCCTTCTTTCTGGGTTAACATATTTGCATGCACAACAGCTCGACAGCACAACAAGAAGCTTTCTGCTTCTGATGTGGCTGCCATTTCTGGAATAGGATGCTTGTCAATGTTTAAGTGCACATTACATTACATTTTCCATTTATATCAAAATTATGAGTTGTCATGATTTCGGCAAGTATATCTTTATTAAAGCCATGACAATTTTTTTTAAATTATTCATAAATGAAGTGAAACACTCAACCCTGTCACAAGTTTACAACCCCAAAACAATGAGAAACGGGGTTGAGGTTTTTTGCTCAGAATGGCCACTGCTCCTCCTGTAGTGTAGACCATATATGGCAGCAATGAAATAAGTATATTATGGATTAAAATTAAATTAAAAAAAAAAAAAGAATTCCATCTTAATTTTATCTGATGGGGTTAAGTTCTTAAGTTTGACAGTACCCTCCCTGACTACGCCGCAAAAATATGAATAAAAATGTACTACTCACCATCTTCTGCACCACTGTTAAAGAGACATGAATGATGTAATTTCTGGTAAATTATGTCACATATGGGTAGAGCCTCAATTATTTTAGGTGGAGAAAGGTTGGCGTGACAGGGTTGAGTTTTTTTTTAATAACGTTTTTTTAAAACTTGAATTTTTCACAAGAAAGTAACACAAATAAATACTTACAATATTGCCAAAAATTACAGACACTGCACATTTTGTTAAATATTTACAAATTCAGTGAAGTGCCTTATGACATGACAAAATGCTTATTGTACGATAGAAATAATAATTGCATTATTTAAATGCAATTCATTATAATGGACATGCCAAAGTATTGTGAAAAGCCTTTCATTTTGATGAACCACCACTTTAAAAAGTCTGGGGGACTGAAATATTACCGAATTAATGACCCATATACACTCACCTAAAGGATTATTAGGAACACCTGTTCAATTTCTCATTAATGCAATTATCTAATCAACCAATCACATGGCAGTTGCTTCAATGCATTTAGGGGTGTGGTCCTGGTCAAGACAATCTCCTGAACTCCAAACTGAATGTCAGAATGGGAAAGAAAGGTGATTTAAGCAATTTTGAGCGTGGCATGGTTGTTGGTGCCAGACGGGCCGGTCTGAGTATTTCACAATCTGCTCAGTTACTGGGATTTTCACGCACAACCATTTCTAGAGTTTACAAAGAATGGTGTGAAAAGGGAAAAACATCTAGTATGCGGCAGTCCTGTGGGCGAAAATGCCTTGTTGATGCTAGAGGTCAGAGGAGAATGGGCCGACTGATTCAAGCTGATAGAAGAGCAACTTTGACTGAAATAACCACTCGTTACAACCGAGGTATGCAGCAAAGCATTTGTGAAGCCACAACACGCACAACCTTGAGGCGGATGGGCTACAACAGCAGAAGACCCCATCGGGTACCACTCATCTCCACTACAAATAGGAAAAAGAGGCTACAATTTGCACGAGCTCACCAAAATTGGACAGTTGAAGACTGGAAAAATGTTGCCTTGTCTGATGAGTCTCGATTTCTGTTGAGACATTCAGATGGTAGAGTCAGAATTTGGCGTAAACAGAATGAGAACATGGATCCATCATGCCTTATTACCACTGTGCAGGCTGGTGGTGGTGGTGTAATGGTGTGGGGGATGTTTTCTTGGCACACTTTAGGCCCCTTAGTGCCAATTGGGCATCGTTTAAATGCCACGGCCTACCTGAGCATTGTTTCTGACCATGTCCATCCCTTAATGACCACCATGTACCCATCCTCTGATGGCTACTTCCAGCAGGATAATGCACCATGTCACAAAGCTCGAATCATTTCAAATTGGTTTCTTGAACATGACAATGAGTTCACTGTACTAAAATGGCCCCCACAGTCACCAGATCTCAACCCAATAGAGCATCTTTGGGATGTGGTGGAACGGGAGCTTCGTGCCCTGGATGTGCATCCCACAAATCTCCATCAACTGCAAGATGCTATCCTATCAATATGGGCCAACATTTCTAAAGAATGCTTTCAGCACCTTGTTGAATCAATGCCACGTAGAATTAAGGCAGTTCTGAAGGCGAAAGGGGGTCAAACACAGTATTAGTATGGTGTTCCTAATAATCCTTTAGGTGAGTGTACATCAGCTACTGATCTGCTCAATGTAATGTTTGTTACTGACAAATATTTAGAAGTGCTACCAAATTACACCTATGCACTGTAGCATGATAAACAAACCTGTAGATAAAGTAGGCCTTTCTCAAACATCCAAATGGTCAATGGTTGGTTTAGTTGAGCAGGACTTCGAAATGTCTAAATCTGCCAAAACTAGACACTCAACTGCGGCCTCTTTTGGTCATAGAGCGAATAGACACTTGGTCTGTGTAATGCATTTACGTGTATAAAGATAAGCAGGGGGGTATTCCAGAAAGCAAGGTTAACTTATACCTTGAACTCTCGGTTGATTAACCCAAACCTGGCTTACTCGAGGTATGCTGGTTAACCGTGAACACACAAGACATTCTCAACAGAGCGACGAATCAGACGCTAAGAAAAAGTGCGGCGTTCTACTTCCTCTTCTTCTTTTGTTTAACCACCTATTTGGTGGTTATGCAATATTTTTTTCAATGTCTTCGTTTAATAAGTATCTTTATTCACTGAGCATAAGGATTATATTGTTTGTTTGATGCTAATTAACTGAATGCAGATCCATGTGTTAGATGACAATAAAATAAATAATAAATATATTTGAATTGAATTAACATTTAAAAATTGCCATGTTATAATGGTTTTATTCTAATTCTTTAGAATTAATATATAATATTGTATATTATATAACTGAAACAAATTTGGTTATATTAATAACTATATTAATTATATAAAACACATCTGAATACCTCTTAAGCAAACTAACCCTGGAACATAACCTGCTCCGGAGAGTGAGTTGCTATGGCTACTTACATACCCCGAAAGTTACCTCTGTTTTTGGAACCGAGAGTTGAGGTTATCTGCTTGCTTACTCTTAAACATACCAGGGTATGTCACATAACCTGCTTTCTGGAATACCCCCCCCAGGCATTAATTGATCTCAAAATGTCCGAGCAGTAATATCAGTTGAAAACTTGTTTACCAAACTCGATAATGTAATGTAACAAATAAAATTAAATAAAAAGTGACATTCAGACATCCAGACAAGTCATTCAGAACATATAAAGAATAAAAACTAAATAAACATGCAAACGAAATCTGGAAACTACACTGTCAAAAACGGAAAAACTATTATATAGAGTTGTGTATTTTTATGTGTAATAATAATAATATGCTAAATAATACATTTGATTTTTGCGAATAATCGCGTCCAAAATAAAAGTTTGTGTTTACATAACATATGTGTGTGTACTGTGTATAATTATTATGTATATTTGAATACACACATACACGTATATATTTAAGACATATTTGCATGTATGTACTGTAACTATATATTTATATCATTTATATTGGTCAAGTCAAGTCACCTTTATTTATATAGCGCTTTTTACAATGCAGATTGTTTCAAAGCAGCTTCACAGTGTTAAACAGGAAAATAATTAACAGAATTTGATTCGGCTGTACAGCCGCTCTGGAGAAAACGGTGATGTCATCAGCTCATTTCAATTATCATATATATTCAAGTAATGTAGTTGATATAATTTAGTTTAGTAATTACATTTATTTGGATATTTATTTGAAAATTTAGTGTCCCCAACTGAGCAAGCCAGAGGCGACAGTGGCAAGGAACCAAAACTCCATCAGGTGGCCTAATGGAGAAAAATAAACCTTGGGAGAAACCAGGCTCAGTCGGGGTGCCAGTTCTCCTCTGGCCAATTAACGAACAGTGTATTAGACGTAATATTAGATCGGAATATTCGAAAGATCGGAGGCATCACGCCGGAGACGGGTTTATTGAGGATGCCGTGTCGATTAAACAATTATTAAATAGGAATATTCGAAATATCGGAGTCATCACGCATTATGTATGCATTATGTACGCATTATATAAATATATATATAAAAAAAAAAACTTAAATATATACATGCATGTATGTGTATTTATATATAAATAACAATTATACACAGTACACAAACATATATTATGTAAACACAAACTTTTATTTTGGATGCGATTAATCGCGATTAATCAATTTGACAGCACTATTTTATGATCAATATTTGACAAAATGTTGTATCTTATTATTATTATTTTCTTACTTTATTAGTAAAACTAGACGACTAAAATGCAAAACTCCACAAATTTAGTGTTTCTTTAACTTGCAACTCAAGTATGACTTGCAAAAACGTAACTGAGGAGGAATGAGGTTTGTGTAAGATCTTTACGGTAATTCCATTATTTTCCTTCCGCTTCTGTGGTCGGTTGGGACTGCACTTTATATACGAGCTTTACGGTAAATTCAAGCGCTATGGCGTGCCTCCTTTCTGATTGGCTGTCGGCGTGTGTGTGTTAGAATGTCTCGTGCCAAGAAGGCTCGCGACTGTCATTCACTCTGCACGGCCTGTCGCACTGATAAAAGACCAATACATTTATCTTAAATATAATGTGTACTCGCGTATTATTGTGACCAGCGGACTCTGAGACGTGTAAAGGAAAAGGTAAGGTTTGAGATGTCCTTTATGAGAGCTCTGGAGGGGGTACAGAGCAGGTTTTGACCGTTTTGTGTTAGCTTAGCTGAACAGCAACTGTCATCACCACACTAACGTTAGACCGCTTCATTCAAATATTAGACTCACGCGCATCACATTCTACACTGGGTTTACATGATTGTCACATAAGTTTACGGATGGTTTTACTGTTTAATATGATCAATATTTTGTTTCTACACCTGTTGCTCTTTGGCATATGTATCTGTTTAACAGGCTTAATGGTTAAACATCGAAGCTGGTAACGGCAAGATTAACGGTCACTAGTACAGACAGTAAAGGAGAAGCCACTGTTTATTTCATCCACTGTTTTTTGAGACTTTGGGCAATTTTGCTTCCATAACTTGCTTTTTTCAGAATAGTGGAAAAACTTCCAAAATACACATGCATTTACTTTATCTATTTGAGTCTGTAATATATATATATATATATATATATATATATATATATATATATATATATATATATATATTTCTCAGAAAAGAAGGATGTGTGTTCAAACATTATTCATACACTTACCAGTGTTTTGCCTAATCTATATTTATTTACAAATTCACTGTTATGGGTTCTGTGATGTAGTTGTTAAAGATCTAGACTGATAACTGATTGTAAGTTTGTAATAATTTGTAAATCTGGGCTGGTATCCTAAAGGCTTTAGGTTTAATCGATCCTCATCACGCCTTTAATCAAGCCATTTGCATGCACTTAATTTTATTATAAATCACAGAAATTATGGCCGAAACATTGCATTTGCTTACTCAGGATGTGTTCATCACATCAACTTTGAGGTGCTGCTTTGCCAAATCATTGGCTTGTTTTCGCTGAGCAAGAACACATCAGGAAGATCTTGTGTCACTTCCCATTTGGTCCCTAAAATAACCACTTGTTAAAGGTTATAGGTCATGTGAGGAACAGCCTTATAGAAAGAATGCTTGTTTTCTGGGACACATTTAGGCTGGTACTCTATTGATGAGTAATCGGTAATAAATTGTAGTTTGTAAGCAGTGATGAGTAGACTTCCAAATTTGATTTGGAATTATTTGATTCCAAAATTCATGACACACATTGTAGTTAGTAATGTAATCCATTGCATTACACATTTAAGGTAATGTAATCTGACTACTTTAGATTACTTTTAGATTACTTTTGACCTAACTCCTTTATCACATTGATTTTAAATAGGATAATATTGTACCATATTAATAAAAAAGTTTTAAGCTATTAAGTAATTAAATCATAAAAGTGTCAAATTAAAACAAATCGTTTTTAAAACAAAATCATATTTAAACACTTACTAAAAAAAGAGATTTTTTTATTTTATTGTTTACTTGCATGTCATGTGACTATTACCTGACATCAGAGAACCATGAACTTAATTTTATTATTATTATTGTTTATTATTATTATTAAGTTAACATATTAACTTAAAATCTCTGAATGTACTTCAAGTAAATATATTAGGTCAAAGAGGCACAGCTGACAAAACATTTGGCGATGTAAATTAAATTATGTGAAGAGAAAAGCCTTCCAAAGACACAGTGATAATTCAAATAATTAATGTGTTCGTCAGGAGCTGATTAAATATGCACTGTTGCAATGTTGAGAAAACGCTTCTTAAAAGTCAAACGATTGTGGGTCTCAGTTTTCAGCGATTTCAAGTACTTAATTTTTATGTGGGCTATAAAGGCATTTATGTAGCTCAAACAGTATCACATGCTGATAGTGATGCCAAGGTTATGGGTTCGATTCCCAGGGAATGTATGACTGATAAAATGTAGACCTTCAATGCAATGGAAGTATAAATACATTTGCACGATATTGGAAAAAACTGACGTGATATTTTTTTTTTGGTGATTATATATTGCAATATGAAAAAAATAAAGGAAGTTTCAGTTAGTTTTGAAAAGAATGAATCATTCTACAATGATTGGGGTGATTTTGTTAGGGAGTGTGTCTGCATAGAATTTTTTTTTTTAAATAATTTTTTACTATCATACAAGATAAAAAATCTGATGCCCCCAGAGTGTGTATGTGAAGTTTTGGCTCAAAATACCCCACAGATATTTTTTTATAGCATGTTAAAATTGTCACTTTTTGAGGGTCCCTTTAAATGCAAATGGGCTGCTGCTCCTGGCCCCCTTTCAGGAAGAGGGCGGAGCTTCAAGAGCTCGTGTTAACAGCTCCGATTACCTCACACACTTACCCACTGAAACTGTTCTGCTTAATATGTTCGGACAATGATGGAGAGACTCAAGAAGAAGTGTCAACATGTAGAATGCACCAGAACATGAATGGTTAGTTGATGAATTTATGTAGCTGATGTGGTGTTAACTATCTTCAAGTCATTGATTAGCATATTCTGTCATGATAATCTATAAATCGCTCATGTGGGAACTGTTGTAAAATGCCTTCCGAGCCAGAGAATATATGCTGCATGAAGATAGAACAGGTAGTCACCTTGCTGAGGGGCGGTAATATTGTAATACTTCCCCTTCCTACGTCACTAGGGGAGCGAAATCTGAGCGGCTCGTTTTTTTCACATGCTTGCAGAGAGGCTTACCAAAACAAAGTTACTTAATTGCCCTTTTTCACGTTTTCTGGGTTGGTAGATGCACAGAGGACCTGATTATAGCACTTAAACACGGAAAAAGTCAGATTTTCATGATATGTCCCCTTTTAGTGCAAAATCGCAGCCCTAATGTAAATGTAAAATTACATTGAAGGTAGTTGCTCTCTTGCAGATTGTTATGACCCGTTATGTAAAGACGGGGTTGACGTGAACTTCTAGTTGGTAAGAAAGGAAAACCCACCCCAGCCGACAGATCACCAAAGACACAAATCTAAAGTCCACAAAAAGTATACATTTATTAAGGTGGAAAAAGTAATTAAATAAAGGAGCAATGGCTTCAGGGTGCCCCAAGGCCAACACAACAAACAAAATAAACGTATAAATAAAATATGTATAAATTACCTACTCCTGGACAAAACAAAATTACAAAGAAACTTCCCTATCTCCCTAATGATAAACAAATCGCAAACAAAGTCAAAATAAATGGCAGGTCACCCCTACGCTCCTAAAACATGAAATGAACCCAATTAAATCATAATTAAACGAACATGGTCAACTGAAGGGTTTGGGAGAAGGCATCCGGAGCTCTTCCCGCCACAAGGCCAACGCCAGAATGAGCTCCCCATCTTCGATGGGCGCCGCCCTTTTAAAGCGGTGCATCAGCAGATCCGCCAGTCAGGCTCCTCCAACGACAGCCAATCCCTGCACACATATACAAAGAAAAAACAACAACAAAAAAAAAACAACCCACACAAAACAGATACTGAGGATTGTAACACAAATAATTGTCTGTTCCCCATGCAATACCATATTGCTTCAAATATCTTGGAATGTTTTATGGTGAACTGTTTCTTTAAGTGCAGATGTCCCAGTTTGGAATGATCCCTGAACTTCCTGCTCTGTCATTGTTGCACCCTTGAGCGGTACACTTAAACTCCGGTCAGCGTGATTGCAATTAGTCTGCTGTGAATCACACTGGATGAAACAGTCCCGACCTAGCAACAGTGATGATATCAGCATGCACACCACCTTTAATGTGTACTTTGACTTTTTTAATGACCCAGAAGAACACAGTATAATAAATCGATAAAGAGCGAGCGTGGGTGACTGGTAGAGGTGTTTTTTTTTTGTAATGTAAGGGTTTGGCTTTAGGTTTGTACAGGTTTCACTTCCTCTACGTAAAGCGCGAAGCACACAACTTAAGTGCTGACATGACTCTGTTCAGCTGCTCACATGCAGACGCCTACAAACCAGCAGTCATGAGACATCTGGTTATGTTGTTTTAGAGTTGAGTATGTGATTGAATCTTCTGTGATATGATACTACGTCTGCATCCTATTAGAATGGACATTTGAGGCGTAGGACAATTTAGCTGGTTTAATATGTTTGTGCTTCCTGCGTTATAATATCTATTCATCACTGTTTTAGTTTGCATTAGCCTACTTGAGTGATCTTTTTTGTAAAAGGATCAGTATTATCAGATTGTGTGGGTAAATAGCATGACTTTGAACTTAGCCATACATTAGCATTTTGTAATTTCCCCCACTTATATCATTTTTGTTCTTCCTACTTAAACAGATTTTTTTTTTTTTCATTCATTCATAAAAATGGTCCATAATAAAATGTTTTTTGGAGATTCCTGGATGCTGAGGGAGGGTTTAGATTCTCTTAGCATCATTTAGATCAGGGATTCCCAAACTTTTGTGTCAGCCGAATTTAAAATCTCAGGGGGAAAATTATTTTAATAATTTACCAACACATTTGCATGTTCACGGTTCTCTGATGTCAATTAATGGGCACATAACATGCAGAAAACTTTGTTTATACATTTAAAATATAATTTTGTTAAGTGTTTTATTTTTATTTTCATTTGAATGGTTTAGTTTTCCTGTAATTCTCTTGTCCAGGGTCACAGCCTGTATAAAGGCTGCAGACATGTTTATCAGTGCTGTGTGTGCTCTGATAATCTTTATAAGGACTCTGGTATGAATGTTTATCCGTACAGCAGGGACTCGTAATGTTCTCAGTGAGGATTGTGGTGTGAGAATCCAGTGCTGACAGAACAGCCATAACAATGCAATCTAATCGCCTGATAACAGCACTCTTCTATCAGGCACTTCTGATCTGAGGGTGTCTGGGTATATTAAGTGTGTGTTTGTATGTTTTATTTCTTTATTTTCTTTTGCAGGTGTGTTTCGGTATCACTGCAGCCATGCTGTCCAGACTAAGCACGAGTGTGAGGCCGTGTGTGAGCGTGTGCCGATGGGTTCACACTAAAGAGAAGGGGAAACCACTCATGCTCAACCCACGTACTAACAAGGTTAGAATAAAATCAAACTGTCCATCCTTCTAGTTTGTCTCTTTCAGTCACCATTCTTTCTGGTTTTCAATATCATACATAGAAGAGTTGGGGAATCTACTTTAAATCTGTAATTTGCTGCAGTCACGAACTGCATTGTTTTATGTTTCCAGGGTGCACTTATAATGTTACTATGATTTTTACATCAAAGTTTGTCATAATTTAGAAATAAAAGGCATTTTTCCCACCCTGATTTTAGCCCTCTGATTTGAACACTCTGTTTAAAGGGGCGTGAGACACTTCAGTGTAAATGCCCACTGCTGTGATTGGCTGCTGTGAGACTTCAGTGTAAACGCCCACTGCTGTGATTGGCTGACATCTTTGCATATGAAATAGCTATTATTATATGTGGAACTCTCTCGAAAACTTTTAGTACTTTTTTACCATTACAACTCTCAAGGTTAACTAATTGTGAAATGTGTCGATTATAGCATTACATTTAAATCGTGGCATGAAAGGTTGCAGTGATGAGCATTGTAGCTGATCACAGACATGTTGAGCATATGAATGCAGTGATCTCATCATTGCAACTCGATTTCTGCACACTAACGAAATGCTTTCATCATAACTAACAGTGCAAACACATTGTAAATAAGAGATTTGTTTATTATAACGGGAGTTATAAGTCCATATCGTAAACGTTTGTTAAGCCTGTGCAGATTTACCAAAGAATCCACAGTGAAATGTACCTAACAAATAAATAATGCTCAACTGAGACATTCACATTGTTGTAATAATAACCACATTCCTAGCATTAGGATCCTTTGGAAGGTAATGTTATTTTTAGTCCAGTTATCCTGTATCGCTCTTCTCTCCTCGTCATCTCACTAACATGGCAGTGGGCGGGGCCAAAGTTGCGATGATGAAGTAAGCGTTGATCTTCTTCTGCAGAGGCGGTCTTTCACCTGTCATAGATGGGCACATTCCACAATGAGTCCTTCTTTTGGGCTTGGTTACAATAAAAGCTGTTTTGGGACTAACAAGGAAGTTTTCAGTTTTGAAACTTAAAGGATATTCTTATAGTATGATGACCTTTTGAAAATTAGATTCATGACCCCTTTAAATAAAAATAATAAGTGCCACAAAAACAACGAGGATCTCAATTGCAGTGACAGCATTAAACTTTTAGCATTTACCCTAAATAACTCAACTGAATAATGACTGTTAGCTGTTTTTTTGCTAGTTTTTATTTTTTTACTCCCCAACGTAGACACATACACCCTTTCTAACACAATTCTTGTGTGTTGAGGGTCTGAATGCTTTTGTCTGGAAAACATTAGTGGAGTGACTCAGCAGAAGTGCCACGTATCCTGAAAAACATGGGTGTGTGCCTAATTTCCCTGCTGTAGACCACTGGTTTTGCTTCAGGACTCCTATGTTACTTTGGACATCAAGTGATGACCCAACACAGAACCAAAATTGTTTATTGTACAAAAGTAAACTAAAATGTTTGATTGCTTCATGTTCTCAGCAATTGACCTCACAAAACACATTGTGATCAACACAAACCATGTTTATCCTTGCTGCAATTGTATTTTATGTAGGTCGCGTTTGTGTAGTTTTTGTTTATGGTTTTTGGAGATGAAGTCATGCACCAAAATACCACTTAGTTTGGATGCCTGTCCTTTGACGTCAATCACAAAAGACATAGGAAGTGTTTTCCTCCCATTTAAAAGTTAAGTCTATCCTAACTAACTATCCATCAATATTTTATAATTTGCATTTAACATAGTATTTTTCTGCAAACCACCAGTCCTGTTATAAACGGTCCCACACCCCTCAAACATGCTTAGGCAAACACATGTACACACTCCAGGCATATGGAATGTAAAGTGAATGCAATTCCTTTGTGGGCTGTATGGTATAGATGGGTGTTTCCCCCTCGCTGACCCTCATTGGTCCTCCCTGTAGACACCCTGTGTTGGGTTTCCTCCTTTCACACAGCACAGGATGTATGCATTACATTTGTGGCACTGGCACCTCAGGTCAAAGTAAAGCATTGTTTCAGGGTCTGTGTATGATCTATTGTGTTGTCTGCCCTCCATATGTCACATACGTCTGTGTAGACAATGCATTAGATTAGACCATCTGCAGTTGTCTTTGTATGGCTTTGTCTGTAATTTGTGTCATTTGCTAAGGCAAGCATCACTAGTATTGCTCATATTTATGGTTGGGGCTTTGAACAAACCTCTAACCCTAAAGAAACTTTGGTGTTGTACCAATAAAATTTGATCTGTTTTGTAAACCGTGTATTCTTGAATGTGTACTTGAAATCTGACACATTCCAAAAATGTATAATAATAATTCATATAATGTCAAACCACATATGTATATCAACTAGGTTTGTAAATGTCATATTACTACATAGATATTTTATATTATTTTATTTTATTTTATAATCAATGAATATTATTATTTTTGTTGTTGTTACTTTATACATTTTTTTATTCATTTTATTTTTATATGACTTAATTTTATTTTGAATGACTACTTGCAATGTGACACATTCCAAATAATAATAAAAATGCTTATAATAATGATAAGTTATAGTAATATTTAAATAAAAATAAAAATAATTACTAACCATAAATTATTTTTATATATGAAAATGTTTATATAAAATGTTTTGATCAGGTTTGTAAAATGTTATAAAATATAAAATGTTTTGATTAGGTTTTATATTATTTCATTATTATTATTATTTATTTTTGTTGTTCTGCAGACTATTGTCATAAATAAAGAAAAAAAATCCTGCACTCGACCATTGGTTGCAAAAACAATACAATATATTTAATAACTTGTTATGGTGGTGTTTTAAAATGTTCAAAATTTTAATCCAATTAAATTTGAATTGGCCAAAATCCAGCTGAACAAAATGTTTTGCTTGGGATATTTTGACTTTGGAAACTCAGAACTCATTAGCGATGATGCCCTTGCAGTTACCCACAGTTTTACTGTAGTGATGAAGTAAAAAGCTTGTGTAAACATTCATTGTGCATTTGTGTACACACAGGGCATGGCTTTCACTCTGAAGGAGAGGCAGATTTTGGGCATTCATGGTCTGTTACCACCAAAGATCGAGACCCAAGACACCCAGGCCATGCGTTTCCAGAAAAACCTGAAGAAGATGTCCGACCCACTGCAGAAGTACAATCATTTACATCACTACACATTTCTGATAATAAGAGCTGTTCTAAAATTTGATGTGAAGTAAAAACATTTTTGAATTGCATATGTAAAAATTACCCTTAATATGAGAACTTTTGTGACCCAAGGCTGTGTGGCTACAAATAATCTTAGCCAACAGTATCATAACCTGCTTTTCATGATCCTGAAAGATAAAATTAGCAAGATAAAAAGTCTAAATATTAAATGTGTATATATAATGAAGATTCATGTTTGGGTTCATTTGAGCAGGTATATCTACCTAATGGGGATTCAGGAGAGGAACGAGCGTCTCTTTTACCGCGTGCTCATGGAAGACATCGAAGCTCTCATGCCCATCGTCTACACGCCAACTGTTGGCCTTGCGTGTACACAGTATGGACACATCTTCAGGAGACCCAAGTAAGATACACATTATTATTTATTAACTATTTAACTTTGATACTTTGAACCCATTTTCAGCTTTAAATTGTATGCTCTTATTCTCAGCAAGTTATTTTTAGATGTGCAGGATAGCAGATATATTGCAATTTAAAGAGGCCATATAATGCCCTTTTACATGTCTTGATTTAGTTTTTGAGCTCTATTAGAATGTTTTCATGCTTGAATGTTAAAAAAACCACATTATTTTTCACATATTTGACATTGTTGCAGCTCCTCTCTTCCCAGTCTGCAGTAATGCTCTATTTAGTTCCTGTCTCTATAAATCCCCTCCTCCTGAAAAGAGCAATGCTCTGATTGGTTGGCTGGATCACTGTGTTGTGATTGGTCAACCACTTCTAGTGTGTTTGGGGAAATGTCACACCCCTTACCATAACCACGAGTTTGAACGTACTACTAACGCAACTCAACCAGGCCTCGTCCCTTTATTTTGCATATGCCTTGGAGAATAATTATAAGGAATATTGTGAAGAAAACTCAAGACTACAACGGAGGTGTTTCAGGGACTTCATAAACAGTGCGCACTGATTTAGAGAATAATAAGTCCCTTTTGAGTGACTGGTGCTCAAATCAATATATTGGCGTTACTGAGAGCAACTTGCACCACATCAAAATAAATTGAAGAATCAAAAGAACATTTCCTGTGGGAATTGAATGTCATGAAATAGTAAAATGAGTTGTCTTCACTGGCTGCAAGCAAAAACAAACACCGCTTGACCAGTGTAGGCTGATTAGTGAAAAAATAAATCTTACGAGCCAGTTTTTTAATGAATTGTTCAAAACGACTTTCAAATTCGATCGGTTTGAATCAGTTTAATGAATAGCTCTATTTGAATCCTTCATCTCTGAGTCAATGAGGGAGTTTACCGATTTAACATTTGAGTCCCTGAACTGCTAATTAACATTACATCCAATTATGTACACAATAAACCAACTGTTACTGTGTATTTAGGGTTCAGTGAAATTACATATGACAAAGTGTAGCTAAAAGTAGATGCACATTCAAAAAACATCATAACATGTTACCAGAAATGTTTTGTTTAGTATGTAGTTAGGACTATTTTTGTTGTCATTGTCGTTGTCATTGTCATATGGGGGGATATTATCTCAGAAATACAGTTTGATTGAAATTACAGTGTTAGAGAGATTTAAGTTTTTGTTTTATTCTCCCCAGAGGTCTGTTTATCTCCATTAAGGATAAAGGACATGTTCGTTCCATATTGGACAACTGGCCAGAAACTAATGTCAAGGTATTGGATTTCAACATTCCAGTGCTTTTCGATTTTAAAGTGCATGTTTGATATCGCTGTTTGATTAGTAAGTTCTGTCATGATTTATTTACCCTCATGTTTTTCCTAACACACATAATGACAACATTTTCTGGGTGATCTATCCCTTTAAGACTGTGATGTATGTATACATTTTATTTCTTGTTTTTGTTAGTATAGTGAGGGATCATTCATCTCTGTGTGTCTGTAGGCTGTAGTGGTGACGGACGGTGAGCGTATCCTGGGCCTAGGGGATCTGGGAGTGTATGGTATGGGTATTCCTGTAGGAAAGCTGTGTCTTTATACGGCCTGCGCTGGAATCCGGCCTGAGAGTTGCCTGCCAGTCTGCATTGATGTGGGCACAGATAATGAGGTTGGTAACCATTCATTCCCAAACGATTTATGTTACAAGATTTGAAGGCTCTATCCATCCATCTATCTAACCGTCTGTCTGCTTTATAAATAATTATAATATACACTCACCTAAAGGATTATTAGGAACACCTGTTAAATTTCTCATTAATGCAATTATCTAATCAACCAATCACATGGCAGTTGCTTCAATGCATGTAGGGGTGTGGTCCTGGTCAAGACAATCTCCTGAACTCCAAACTGAATGTCAGAATGGGAAAGAAAGGTGATTTAAGCAATTTTGAGCGTGGCATGGTTGTTGGTGCCAGACGGGCCGGTCTGAGTATTTCACAATCTGCTCAGTTACTGGGATTTTCACGCACAACCATTTCTAGAGTTTACAAAGAATGGTGTGGAAAGGGAAAAACATCCATTATGCGGCAGTCCTGTGGGCGAAAATGCCTCGTTGATGCTAGAGGTCAGAGGAGAATGGGCCGACTGATTCAAGCTGATAGAAGAGCAACTTTGACTGAAATAACCACTTGTTACAACCGAGGTATGCAGCAAAGCATTTGTGAAGCCACAACACGCACAACCTTGAGGCGGATGGGCTACAACAGCAGAAGACCCCACCGGGTACCACTCATCTCCACTACAAATAGGAAAAAGAGGCTACAATTTGCACGAGCTCACCAAAATTGGACAGTTGAAGACTGGAAAAATGTTGCCTGGTCTGATGAGTCTCGATTTCTGTTGAGACATTCAGATGGTAGAGTCAGAATTTGGCGTAAACAGAATGAGAACATGGCTCCATCATGCCTTGTTACCACTGTGCAGGCTGGTGGTGGTGGCGTAATGGTGTGGGGGATGTTTTCTTGGCACACTTTAGGCCCCTTAGTGCCAATTGGGCATCGTTTAAATGCCACGGCCTACCTGAGCATTGTTTCTGACCATGTCCATCCCTTTATGACCACCATGTACCCATCCTCTGATGGCTACTTCCAGCAGCATAATGCACCATGTCACAAAGCTCGAATCATTTCAAATTGGTTTCTTGAACATGACAATGAGTTCACTGTACTAAAATGGCCCCCACAGTCACCAGGTCTCAACCCAATAGAGCATCTTTGGGATGTGGTGGAACGGGAGCTTCGTGCCCTGGATGTTCATCCCACAAATCTCCATCAACTGCAAGATGCTATCCTATCAATATGGGCCAACATTTCTAAAGAATGCTTTCAGCACCTTGTTAAATCAATGCCACGTAGAATTAAGGCAGTTCTGAAGGCGAAAGGGGCTCAAACACAGTATTAGTATGGTGTTCCTAATAATCCTTTAGGTGAGTGTATTATAAATTTATATTATCTATGCATCTATTATGGTGAGACTTTTCACTGTCAATTTCACTATGGAGATTTGTATGCTGTAGTGGGGTTTTGTTAATTGTAAATGTATGTTTACTTTACAGATGGTTTAAAAAAAAGAAGCTATTTTATATGTCTGTTTGTGCTCTTGTGTGTTTTTGCAGAAGTTACTGAGGGACCCGTTCTACATGGGTCTGTACCAGCGGCGTGACCGCTCTCAGCGCTACGATGATCTCATAGATGAATTCATGGAGGCTGTGGTGGAGAAGTACGGACAAGACACCCTCATCCAGTTTGAGGACTTTGGCAATCACAACGCTTTCCGATTCCTGAAGAGATACCGTGAGAAGTACTGCACCTTCAATGATGACATCCAGGGTGAGTACCAGTACTTGCAGTACAAGACTTTACAGGGTGCATTGCATTGTCAATACAAGATCTTGACCAAAAATTTATGCACCTCATGATGGAAATAACATCACAACATTTATTTCCATTTTTCCATTTTTGGTCAAGATCTTGTATTGTCAATGCAAGAGTCCAGCACTCTGTAAAGTCTCCTCTAGCACATCCCAAAGACTTTCAATGAATTTAAGGTCTGGACTTAGAGGTCAAATGATTCTTCATGCTCCCTCCCAACCATTCTTTCACAATTTGAGCCTGATAAATCTTGACATTGTCATCCTGGAATATGGCCATGATGTGCCTTCTTACATGGTTGTTTAAAAAATGAAAAGCTACACATTCCATCAGTTAGGGTTAGAAGAACTGTTTCCAAATATGTAACATGCTAGAAACATAATAATCACTGCGATAATGATCCAATCATAGACTTTTAAGCATTTGCCTATTTAAATCCAGGTAGTGTATTACTTATACTTAGTGATTTAAACTCATCAGGTACCGTTTATGCTCTAGACATGAAATATTCCTCATGTCTTGATGAGAAGAGTTGTGCTGTTGCTTTACTATAAGACAATAAAAAAAGTACTACAAATTTTAAAAATCTAAACGAGAATAATGATGTCATCATCATATTTGCATACTGAATTGTGATTGGTCCTCATTTTCCTTACAAGCTTTAGTATTTCCTTCAAGAAATGCAATCTGATGAATCATTTGCTGATGTGTGTTTGTGTGTCCCAGGCACTGCATCAGTAGCTCTGGCGGGTCTACTGGCGGCTCAGCGTGCCGTAGGGAAGCCAATAACCGAACACAAAGTTCTGTTTCTGGGGGCTGGGGAGGTGAGCACACATGACACAGTTTAAAGCCACAATGACGCAAACTCTTGTCTTGTAATCTGTGTGGTTTGATTAAGGATTAAACTTCAGCATAGCCTGTGTATTTAAGCTTTAAGCAATTTTCACTTTTAGGCAGCTCTGGGAATTGCTAACCTGATCGTCATGGCGATGATGGAGTCGGGGGTGTCTCAGGCAGATGCGAGAGAAAAGATCTGGATGTTTGACAAATATGGTCTGTTAGTGAAGGTGAGTGACCATGGTTACATCAACCCCCAGTTTCACAGACAAGGCTTAAGCTAGTCCCAGATTAAAATGCATGTTTGAGCTGTTTTAACTGAAAGAAACTTTCACTGAGATATCTTAAAATATGTCAGTGCAGTGGCGTGCACAAGGGGGGGGGCAGGGGGCTTGAGCCCTTTTCGATCGCACCGCAGTGCCCCTGCTAAACGCGACTTCTACCGAGGGGGACCCTGCCCCGGACGCGATCTGTCGAGACACTAGCAAACAAAACTATACGAATGTAGCCATCATTCCCGCTGTTAAATTCGTATTAATACTGCAGCAAATTCAAACACGCTCTCTCTGTATCTCCCAGCGCTGTCTAGAGTTTAACTGTGTCAAGACACGCAAAAACTATACAAATGTTATAATGCCGCTAGAGCAGGAATCAAGGCTTCTTCAGAACAGCGTTCTCCACGGATAAGTGCAATTACACAACATTTTAAGATGAAGAGGTGACTTGATTTTTAACTGTGATAACTAATGTGCTCACTCACAGAATCAGACACTACTGCTATTTATATAGCACACTTCCCGTTATGAATTATAATACCATTTGGTTCGTTGGTCCGTTGGGTCGGATTGCTTTCACACCTCAAGCGAACCGCCCCAGAGTTCATTTGCAATCGGGTCGAGACCACCTCGTTCAGGTGGTCTCGGAGCGATTGTTTTGGTGCGGATCCGAGCGTGATTGCAGTGTTCACATATGCCTAAACGAACCGAACCAAGGGAGAAAATGCACCCTTAAATGTTTTAATTGAACTAAGGCCTAATCCTGGCTTAATCTAAGCCCTGTCTGTGAAACCAGGCCATAGAATATGAGTGTGCTTTTAAAAATTTTTACACAATATCTGAAAGTCGTGACAAAATACCTCTAAATTAAAGTATTTACAAAAATAGTAAAAGTAAAAAGTAGTCATTTGTAAAAGCAGTAATATATACGGTATCTCTCATCATTCATGACAAAGTTATAAGGCAAAGGTTAAAATAACTAATGCTATGAGCAACAGTACTAATGCTTATTTTAATTAAAATAGATTTTACTACAATAATGGAATGTAAACAATGATTACTGAATCCAGGTTTTGAACCAGTTGATTGATTCAAATTAACTGATTCACTAAAATGAATCATACTTTTCAGTGCTACCAGGGTTAATATTATTAACTAAAAGCAAAACAATTAAAAACTTTAGTCTCTAATTTCTGTTTCATTTAAGTTAAAGCACTAAAATCGCTAACTGGAAAACTAAAACTAAACAAGATAATAAATTAAACCCCAATTGTATTAAAAAAATCACATTAAAAATGACAAAAGCACATAACAAAATTACAAAAAATGTTAAATTAAAATTAAAAAAGTAAAATATAAAAATAAAAGCTAAATCAAAGTATTTATAAAAAAACTAATATAATACTAAAATGTGTACTACCACTGAGGTTGTTTGCTGTCTCTGAAAAAACCCAAATGCAGTCGCAGTATTTTAGTAATCTGACCTCACATGACAAATCTCCTCTAAAAACTCTAAACAGGAATAGAAAATCTGTGCTGTTGACAAACTTGTTCTTCTTTCACATGCTTGAGAGTCCTCCAGTAATCCTGTGTGTTTCTCTGTTTTATAGGGCAGAGCTTATGAGACAGACAGTAATCAGGAGGCTTTTGTTCACGCTGATCCAGGGGACGTGAGAAGCTTCTTAGACGCAGTCAATGTTATTAAACCCACAGCGATCATCGGTAAGACAAGCGTCTTGCTCTGAAATCCAACCCAGCATCAATCTTTCTTCCTCTGTTTAACCTTTAAAGGTTTAGTTTCCTTTTAATGTTAGTCAATGATTGCACCTCAACAGTTGTCATTTAGTTTTTCATGACCTAAAATTAAACAAGCTCTTTTTGTTGCTGTACCTTTTAAGACTTCTGTATGTAAATGTCCTGTTGTAATTGCTAGCCTCTTCACATTTGAAATGGGCATCAATACGCCCATCAAACTGCTGGATAATGAATAGGTTTACATTTGTAAATGTGGGTTGCTGTTTTTTTTTTTTTTTTTTTTTTGCATGTAGTTTTCATATCGATTTTTTTTATGCATAAAGCTGAATGCATCATGCATAACCCATACATTCTGTATTAATATGTGTATGTATGTTTCAACCTCTTTCTCAATGTAAACAGGTGTATCAGGGGCCGGCCGGCTCTTTACTCATGATGTCATCAGAGCAATGGGCAGCTTGAATGAGCGTCCGATTATCTTTGCCCTGAGCAACCCCACTGCCAAAGCAGAATGCACAGCTGAGGATGCGTACAGCCTCACACAGGTAAAATATCTTTAATGCATTAACCCTTTGAAGCCTGACATATGAAATATCTTTTTTTTTTAATGGTACTGAAACTTATTTTAATAGTATTGAACCTTAAGAAAAAAAAAAAGGTTTGCATATATATTTGTATCGTTTTAGGATCATATTTGATACATGAGGCTTTTTATGGCTCATATAGTATGATATAGTGAGAATATGGATCTCATACTCAAGGAGGAATAAACCTAAATTTTATTCAGAGGCCCAAACTGAGCAAAAATATGCAATTCGGTGCATATGCTGATATTTATATGGCCAAAAAGTAAGATCAAATTCTGATGCTTGTAATGTAAATCAGTGAGATCTTTATAACAGTCTGCTTAAATAAAATGCAAATAAATATCAGTCGTCACTGTCTCATGATAATATATGTTAGTAAGATTATATTTAAATGCTTAGTTTTATTATCAAAGCTCTGTAGTTTTAAAACATATAATGCAATGCAGTACAATGATGATTGAGAGATGAACACATAAACATTCCTCAAATTGGATGGATCATATTTGATACTTGCATTTTAACATGATTCTTTTAACAAATGATGTTCATCTCAAAATATTACAAACAATATATAATTTTTCTTACGTTTACTTTATGGAAATCAGTAAAGATTTTTCAAAGACACGTAAACAACGAGCTGAAGGGGGACATTTTTACTATTATACTAAAATTTGTATGACAGGTTTTGATCATGTTGGTAATTTAGAGGCCTTTAGAAATGTATGTATCAGATATGATACAGTTGGCTTTATAGGGTTCAAAAATGCACACATACTGTAACTCACAAATAAACTTGTTTAAATTTATCAAACTAATTTAGTGAATTCAGTAAATACTCTAAAATCTCACTGGACAAACCACATTTAGATTTTGTAAATTCACTGTGACACACATTCCCATGTGGCTTCTGCTTTAATCACTACTGTGTTACAGTAATAAAGGCATTTGCACTCTCAGAAGTACACAGATAAAATACATTTACACCTGCAGTCGTACACCGATCTCATGTGTACATGGATTGTCATACCCTTATGAATATGGATATGGAAATATAAGTGTTTCTGTTACAGGGTCGGTGTTTGTTTGCCAGCGGCAGTCCATTTGCGCCGGTGTCACTAGAAGATGGCACAATACTGACGCCTGGACAGGGCAACAATGCGTATATATTCCCAGGTATTAACATACACTAATCATAGTCTAATGTATTAATGGATGTTTTGGTGGTTAGCTCTAAACACATCTACATTTTGAAGTTGCTAATATTTAACAAGCATATTACAATGTTTAAGAAATAATGGTGTAACATTGGCCTGTCCTGTCATCACATGTTGACCGTTAAGTTGTATTTGTGATTTCAGGAGTAGCTCTGGGTGTTATACTCAGTGGAGTCCGACACATCAGTGATACAGTCTTTCTTGAGGCTGCAAAGGTAAATACACAAAGACCAAAGTATCCACCTTAATTTTAATGTAAGAGCAGGTGTGGCTATTTGTAATTTTAATGTGTCTTGCTTCCAGTGTCATCCACTTCCGGTTATTTTATAAAAATAATAATAATAATAACAATTTGTTATGCTGCTTGATATTGCATAGTGTTATTTTTTTATCATATTAAGTTATTTTCATAATCATAAACATGCTGGTTTCTATAAACATTATTTTCTCCAATAAATAATGTAGTTTGTGAAATATTTTGTACATTATAGTTCCTCAAGCTGCTTTATTTTTAAATCACTAGCTCTTTCACCCCTGTTTGCATGAACACGTACAGTATCTAAAACTGTTGTTAAATTATGGCAATGAATCAATGCTTCATCACGAACACCCCTATTACTGTTCATAAGTTAGTAGCCATGCATTGCCTGACTGTATAAAGCAGAACTCGTTCTACTTGTTTTTGTTAATATTTTACATTGTGACTTGTGAAAACAGTGGTTGTGTTGTTTTAGACACTGGCGGATCAGCTGACAGATGAAGAGCTAAGTCAGGGCCGACTTTATCCACCGCTGTCCAACATCAGAGAGGTGTCACTACAGATGGCTATCAAGGTGAGGCTGTGTGTGTGTGTTTTAGGACACAATATATATGTAATCAAACAAGAACAGCCAAGTGATAAAGGCTTGTGCTTTCAAAGCAGTTCGCAATCAATGAATACGTACCGTGTGTTTATGCCAAGCGATTGCTTTGATCTACCGTAAATGAATTATGACACGTTTACCTTATGGTCTTATATCATACGTGCAAAATAAAGAAGTCACTGCTCGCCACTTCTATGTATTTGCTGGCATGTGAGCAAAAGCGAGAGAGGTGCATGTATTTCATCCAGATAAAGTATTTCCCACCTGCATACAGATCTACATTTTGAGGTAACATTCCTCATAGTAACAGCTTTTATCAAGTTAGGAATTAAACTGCGCAAGTCAATGAAAGCGTGCAGCTCTGACAAACGCGTTCATCCGGGAGTGCCCATACAAGAAATTAAGCCCTACATACAGCGTCATACAGCGCCATACTCGAAAAAAACTTTCCGAAATGTATTCAAATCCTGAGTGTATTTGGCACAGAAATACTCTGTCATACGTCCAACACGGTTTATGAAATTTTGCCATGTTTAGAATGAGAATCCAACTATTATATATACTATTTCTATGTTTGTTAACTTAAGTTTAAATTGACATTTTTAGAGCCATTTTATGGGTTGGATGTTACCGTAGATTCCATTAATAATACCATATGGTATTAATTTTATTTGTGCAGGTCTTAAAAAGCCTTAAAAGGATGAAATGAAAAAAATGAAAATTCTGTCATCATTTACTCGCCCTCATGTCGTTCCAAACCGTAAGACTTTCGTTCATCTTCAGAACACAAATGAAGATATTTTTGATTAAATCTGAGAGCTCTCTAACTCTCCATAGCCTGCAATGTAATTTCAACTTTCAAGTCCCAGAAAAGTAGTAAAGACATTGTTAAAATAGTCCATGTGACTCCAGTGGTTCAACCTTAATTTTATGAAGTGACGAGAATACTTTTTGTGCACAAAAACAAACAAAAATAACGGCTTTATTCAATCTCTTCTCTTCCCTGTTACTCTCTTAAGCTATTCACTTTTTGGGCAATTCACAAAGTACAGCGCTTCTGGGTTTTACGGCAAAACGCCGGCTCACTATTGGCTGAGCACAATCCCCTGATCACATGCATTATGGTGCTTACGTGAATCGGGTTAGAGACTGGCACAGAAGATAAGAAATTGTTGAATAAAGCCGTTATTTTTGTTTGTTTTTGTGCACAAAAAGTATTCTCGTCACTTCATAAAATTAAGGTTGAACCACTGGAGTCACATGGACTATTTTAACGATGTCTTTACTACCTTCCTGGACCTTGGAAGTTGAAATTACGTTGCAGTCTATGGAGAGGTCAGAGAGCTCTCAGATTTCATCAGAAAGATCTTTATTTGTGTTCAGAAGCTGAACGAAAGTCTTACAGGTTTGGAACGACATGAGGGTGAGTAATTAATGACAGAATATTCATTTTTGGGTGAACTATCCCTTTAAGATTGATTTTTAAAAATGCCACTTGTTTTGCATTGGTGTGTGTGATTTATACAGTATTTGTACAATTCATCCATTTGTATTCCACTTTTTTCACTGAGAATCCATTGAGAAGACTCACTATGGTAAACATTTGGTGATAAATGTGCCTAATTGTGAAGAAAATAATTTCAAGCAAAATACCTTAATGGTCCCAGTTAGGTTAAATTTTTTTAATGAAAAATATATGTTAGATTTTTTTTTCCCCATCATTAATGTGGGATATATATATATATGTATATGTATATATGTGTATGTGTATGAGGGACACAAATGTCATCTGACCCATTGCTAAGACGGTGTGTGTTTTTGTGCACAGGTGGTGGAGTACGTGTATTCAAAGGGAATGGCGTTCCGATACCCCGAGCCTGTGGATAAGGAAGCTTACGTCAGATCGGTTGTGTGGAACACAAATTACGATTCATTCGTGCCCGACATGTACGACTGGCCTGGGGTTTCTCACAGCCCCATTGTAGACTAGACGAACACATGAGCAAATACCAGACAGAGAGAAACAACAAAAACAAGGAAGTCTGAAGGGAGCTTTCATTCTTCTTTCACCAGTAGTATTAGTTCTAGTATTTATTCATATTTCAGAGTTTTACAATTTCTTACACATTTCATTCCAGAATCAAAATAAATAAATGCAAAATAATATTTTGCATAAAGAAAATTAAGCCTGATTTT
Source organism: Rhinogobio ventralis (assembly GCA_039654625.1). Classification (NCBI taxonomy): domain Eukaryota; kingdom Metazoa; phylum Chordata; class Actinopteri; order Cypriniformes; family Gobionidae; genus Rhinogobio; species Rhinogobio ventralis. The sequence goes on from CM077194.1 coordinate 4,981,833, forward strand.
AGGATCATTAAGATTTTTTTGCATTTTGACATTTTCATCACAATTAAGCACTTTTTACTCAAAATGCTAAATATGCAAAAATACAAAGTATTTCACATCATAGTATTTTGTTGTATTTCCTGCCATTTGTATTACTTTAAGTAAAAAAAAAAGAATCTAATAAGAATCCATTGAGAATTAAAAACAGAACCCTGCCATTATAGTAATGAGAATTGTTATGAAAATAACGTCACCGTGCAAAATAGCCTAATGGTCTAATTAGGCTTCATTTAGTTAATGCAAAATATTTCTTGTTTTTTTTACTCCATCCATTTCTCCAGTGTTGAGTTTAATAATGTGCCTTGTCACTCCTCACATTTGTTTTTGAATGCTGCGTGCAATGAAACCGTTTCTCAAATGAAGTCGCACACAATTTTTTCTTTGTGTTTGTTTCTTGTGTCTGTGAGTGTCATTCAGTTCATAAAGATCAATTTATTTCCTAGAGGAAGTACAGGACATGAAGGACTAGCGGAGTTTCTAGTATATTGCACAATATTACAGTCGTTGCATTGTGGTGTGCATTTGTAGCTGTGACTGTGAGTTTTAGGGGATTTACCAGCAAATAGTTACACACGTGTATGTGGTTGCTTAGGATACAAACACTTTCTTTATAATAAGAAACAGGAAATTAATGTCATTATCACATTATACTCTCTTTGAAGGGGTTTATTTAGAAAAAAAAAAATAACTGGCTGATACATTATCTAACTTGTTGCACAGCTACATCCCAAATAAATAAATATTTGGAAATATGAGAAGAGGAATGTTAAGTGATATTAAAGATATGACTATCACAGCTACAGTATGTAGGTTTCATGCAACAGCAGTAAATCATACATTTAAATGGTCATTATATTAAAATATTTTACTGCAACTTTTGACCAATCAGAAAAAGGTACCACTGTGGTATTACCTCACAAGTGCCTGCTTATACATCTTTATATAGTCATTGCTGATCATACAATCTTTTATATGCCAGTGTAACTGCAGTAGCCAAAGATCACAAGAGCAACACATTTATAGATTATCATGAATTACATTTTACCTTTCATGGAAGTTTAAAAACTAGTGAACACTTTCATATATCCAGGACCAGCACATAGAGATGCTTAGTTTCTGTCAGTCCGTTAAGCATTGAGTAGGATTGATCAGTGTTGTGCACCTGTCATAATGTCATTAATGTTTCTGAATGCAGTCCTTCCTCACATCTAGGATTGTGGGCAGAGATTATTTTGCCATGAGATGTGAACACTAGGAAGTAAACTGCTCAGAATCCTGTGTCGGCTGTTACAAGTGCAGAATAAACATTTGTAATCTGTGCTCGTTTGTTTGCTGCCCTCATTTTTGAATGGATTAAAGTATTGTTTTCTACATATTAAAATGTATATATATATATATATATATATATATATATATATATATAATGAAAAAAATAGTATATAATGAAATATACTTTTACTGATTTTTAAATGTATGCTGATTTAAAATTAGTCTTATTTATAGCCAAATAAAAGCTGATAATCTGCAAATGTTGACTTGTATGTTTTATATATATATATATAATATATATTAATAATCATATGACATAGGCTATACCTTGGGAATTGTGCTCTGATTAAACTGTGGCCTACAAAAATGATTAGATTAGTGTGAGATGTTATGCTGACCTCTAGTGTAAATGTGAAAGTAGTATACAGTACGCATACTGCGAAAGGTAAATACCCACCACGAAAATGAGCCTCTTAATGTACTTCATCCCATAATACAAGCAACATGATGAGAACCAGACTAATATCAGACACAATTTTTCTTGAATAATAATTTGGACTACCTTTGGAGGTTAAGACAGTTCTACAAAAATAAATAAATAAATACCGGTAATAATATTTAGTAAAAAAGGATCAAAAATGTGAAATAATTGATTTCTAGGAAACCTAAGTAATCCAGTATCCAACATCTCAGCGAATATATTAAAAAATCTCCTTTTTTGTTTATTATTAGACTGAACTTACAAACCTGAAGACATTGTTACACAAAACTGGAATAAAAAATCAAAACATTTAGAAACAATATTGAAGAACATAAAAAATTGTTTAGAGAAAAAGCTGAGTAATTAAAAAAATAAATAAAATAAATAAATAAAACATGATAAAAAAATAAGAAAAAAATTTAAATAAAGTTGATTTAAACAAATAATAAATTTAAACTAAAGAAATAAAATGTAATTTAAACAAAAAAAAAACATTTGATTAAAATAAATTAATTAAAATACATAAAATTTCATTTAAATAAATATAAATAATAAAATCAGTGTAACGTAAAAATAAAATTAAAAAATTAAAATAAATATACATAAAAATATAGCCTATCTTTGCATGCGAATGATCATATTTTATGGAAATTCCATAATATTTCAGGGCATCTAAAAGATTGTTTTGCATGTTTTTTTTTAAATAGAATGAAGTATACTCAAATGTGTATAGTGTAGCCTATACTATGGAAGCCCATACTAAGTCATACTTTTGACTTTTATTGTAATAATTATGACTAAATCATAAAAAGACTTTCTATCTCGATTTTTTCTGTCATAAATGTGACTTAGTATGCCATAATTTCGTCTCTTTATATCATTATTATGATTTACAAAAACACGAGTTTTTCCTTATGTGGCGGGAATGGCCTTCCATGTGTGCACTTCGTACCCCGGATGTTGATGGAACACATGTCAGTCGTGGCTCAGCTGGTTACGCGGAGCGTTTAGGTTTATTGTAGCGGTGATTTTTCCGCCACACGTGCACAGAACAGCAGCATGTCCATGGACATCACGTTTCTCGGGACCGGATCAGCATACCCGTCTCCCAACCGCGGCGCGTCTGCGCTCGTGCTGCGGACTGAAGGGGAAAACTGGCTGTTTGACTGTGGAGAAGGAACTCAGACTCAGTTCATGAGGAGTCCGCTCAAAGCAAGTCAGTCACTCATTCATCTGCATGCCTGCGTACTTCTCTGCTTTTTTTTAGTCCAATTTTGATTGTAAATTAAGTGTTTCATGTTTATGTATTCGCATGTTGCATGATCGTCCTCTTCCGGGTGAACCATAAATCTGTCAACAAAAAAAACATTTGTTACATTATTTTCATGACCATAATTAGCACATCCTTCACTCATTATGTAATGCATAACTGCAAAAAAAAAAAATTCATAATAATAATAATAATAATGTGGTTTAATATATCATGGTAGTATGTAATTTATGTTTGTATAAAAATAATTTGTATTGCTTAAAACGGCTATAGAGTTGTATTAAGTTGCTTATTTTTCCTGGTTCAAATTTAAATATATAGTCTAATTAGTAATGCAAATATTGTATTATATATTTCTATTTACTACAGTACAGTATGCAATCACTGTGTTACATTATTGAAAATCACAGTTGAGGAAAAAACTATATTAGTAGTAAATACTGAAATCTGTTTAATTCTCATGAAAATAAGTTTTTTTTATATAAAACTATATAGTTTGAAAAGTGCTATACATAACATTTACTAAATCATTATGCTTTATTGGAGATTGATTGAAATATATTTTATATATATATATATATATATACACTCACCTAAAGGATTATTAGGAACACCATACTAATACTGTGTTTGACCCCCTTTCGCCTTCAGTACTGCCTTAATTCTACGTGGCATTGATTCAACAAGGTGCTGAAAGCATTCTTTAGAAATGTTGGCCCATATTGATAGGATAGCATCTTGCAGTTGATGGAGATTTGTGGGATGCACATCCAGGGCACGAAGCTCCTGTTCCACCACATCCCAAAGATGCTCTATTGGGTTGAGATCTGGTGACTGTGGGGGCCATTTTAGTACAGTGAACTCATTGTCATGTTCAAGAAACCAATTTGAAATGATTCAAGCTTTGTGACATGGTGCATTATCCTGCTGGAAGTAGCCATCAGAGGATGGGTACATGGTGGTCATATAGCGATGGCAATGTTCAGAAACAATTCTCAGGTAGGCCGTGGCATTTAAACGATGCCCAATTGGCACTAAGGGGCCTAAAGTGTGCCAAGAAAACATCCCCCACACCATTACACCACCACCACCAGCCTGCACAGTGGTAACAAGGCATGATGGATCCATGTTCTCATTCTGTTTACGCCAAATTCTGACTCTACCATCTGAATGTCTCAACAGAAATCGAGACTCATCAGACCAGGCAACATTTTTCCAGTCTTCAACTCTCCAATTTTGGTGAGCTCGTGCAAATTGTAGCCTCTTTTTCCTATTTGTAGTGGAGATGAGTGGTACCCGGTGGGGTCTTCTGCTGTTGTAGCCCATCCGCCTCAAGGTTGTGCGTGTTGTGGCTTCACAAATGCTTTGCTGCATACCTCGGTTGTAACGAGTGGTTATTTCAGTCAAAGTTGCTCTTCTATCAGCTTGAATCAGTCGGCCCATTCTCCTCTGACCTCTAGCATCAACAAGGCATTTTCGCCCACAGGACTGCCGCATACTGGATGTTTTTCCCCTTTCACACCATTCTTTGTAAACTCTAGAAATGTTTGTGCGTGAAAATCCCAGTAACTGAGCAGATTGTGAAATACTCAGACCGGCCCGTCTGGCACCAACAACCATGCCACGCTCAAAATTGCTTAAATCACCTTTTTTCCCATTCTGACATTCAGTGTGGAGTTCCGGAGATTGTCTTGACCAGGACCACACCCCTAAATGCATTGAAGCAACTGCCATGTGATTGGTTGATTAGATTATTGCATTAATGAGAAATTAAACAGGTGTTCCTAATAATCCTTTAGGTGAGTGTACACTCACCTAAAGGATTATTAGGAACACCATACTAATACTGTGTTTGACCCCCTTTCGCCTTCAGTACTGCCTTAATTCTACGTGGCATTGATTAAACAAGGTGCTGAAAGCATTCTTTAGAAATGTTGGCCCATATTGATAGGATAGCATCTTGCAGTTGATGGAGATTTGTGGGATGCACATCCAGGGCACGAAGCTCCTGTTCCACCACATCCCAAAGATGCTCTATTGGGTTGAGATCTGGTGACTGTGGGGGCCAGTGAACTCATTGTCATGTTCAAGAAACCAATTTGAAATGATTCGAGCTTTGTGACATGGTGCATTATCCTGCTGGAAGTAGCCATCAGAGGATGGGTACATGGTGGTCATAAAGGGATGGACATGGTCAGAAACAATGCTCAGGTAGGCCGTGGCATTTAAACGATGCCCAATTGGCACTAAGGCGCCTAAAGTGTGCCAAGAAAACATCCCCCACACCATTACACCACCACCACCAGCCTGCACAGTGGTAACAAGGCATGATGGATCCATGTTCTCATTCTGTTTACGCCAAATTCTGACTCTACCATCTGAATGTCTCAACAGAAATCGAGACTCATCAGACCAGGTAACATTTTTCCAGTCTTCAACTGTCCAATTTTGGTGAGCTCGTGCAAATTGTAGCCTCTTTTTCCTATTTGTAGTGGAGATGAGTGGTACCCGGTGGGGTCTTCTGCTGTTGTAGCCCATCCACCTCAAGGTTGTGCGTGTTGTGGCTTCACAAATGCTTTGCTGCATACCTCGGTTGTAACGAGTGGTTATTTCAGTCAAAGTTGCTCTTCTATCAGCTTGAATCAGTCGGCCCATTCTCCTCTGACCTCTAGCATCAACAAGGCATTTTCGCCCACAGGACTGCCGCATACTGGATGTTTTTCCCTTTTCACACCATTCTTTGTAAACTCTATAAATGGTTGTACGTAAAAATCCCAGTAATTGAGCAGATTGTGAAATACTCAGACCGGCCCGTCTGGCACCAACAACCATGCCACGCTCAAAATTGCTTAAATCACCTTTCTTTCCCATTCTGACATTCAGTTTGGAGTTCAGGAGATTGTCTTGACCAGGACCACACCCCTAAATGCATTGAAGCAACTGCCATGTGATTGGTTGATTAGATAATTGCATTAATGAGAAATTGAACAGGTGTTCCTAATAATCCTTTAGGTGAGTGTATAAACATACTAGCTAATGTTTGTAGTTTGGCATCTGCAAGTCTCTTATGCTCAGACTATGCATTTTGTTAAAAAATACAGTAATAGTAATTTTTAAAAACATTATTATAATTTGAAATAACTGTTTTCTTTTAACTTTCAGAAATCATATGCTGATTTGCTGCTCAAGACACATTTCTTAAATCAACGTTGCTGCTTCATTTTTTTTTTTTGATACATTTATTTGAAATATTTATTTGAAAAATTCCTCCTTTCGATTTCTTTCAGGCAAAATCACCAAAGTGTTCATATCTCACCTCCATGGTGATCATCTCTTTGGTCTTCCTGGTTTGCTGTGCACCATCAGTCTGAACTCAAACCCCCAGCCGGATCAGCCTCCTCCCTGCGTGGACATTTACGGCCCGCGGGGGTTAAGACACTTCGTCCGTGTGGCGTTAGAGCTGTCCAGCTCCCAGCTGCTCTTCCCGTACGCTGTGCACGAGCTGGAGCCGTCAGATGACCAGTGTCCTGCGGAGGGGCGTCTCAGTCCTGCCCTGACCTCAAGCAGTGATACGCTTCACCCACAGGAGCGGCCCGGCAGAACCATACGCCTGCAGCCGGACACTGACTGCTATGACCTCATTGATGACAAACAGTTTGTAGTTAAAGCGTTTAAGCTGTATCACAGAGTCCCATCATTCGGGTTCTCGGTGGAGGAAAGAGAACGTCCAGGAAGGTTGAACACAGACCTGTTGAAAGAACTAGGTAACACGTTAAGTGTAAAATCTTTTTTTTCCAGAATGGACCCTTTTCATGGACTGTGATGATGCGTTCCACAGTTATCTACATCGCAAATCTAGTAAAGTTTTTCTTAGACCCTGTTTACACCTGGTATTAAGATTGGTCGATTGGATCACAAGTAGATGAGGGAAACACATTCCCGTTTCCACCTGGTGTTTTAACCCGTCTCTTTTGTCCACTTTCAACCACTTCTGTCCTGATTTCTTCGAGGGGAGGGTCTATGGGCGGGTAAATGTATGGGCAATTTACATATGAACGTGTCTGGAGAAAAGAGAAAAACATACTGTTTTCATCTTCAAACCAAACTTAGGTCTTCAGCTGACAAAGTTTAAATCCCGTGTGGCTAGCGCGCTTCGCATGATGTTGATGCATTAGGTCAGTAGGCGGAGAGTAGACGGTCTTTCGTGGCTGTTTGAAGTTCCCTCAAAACGGCCCTGTTTGCGAGGTAGGCCCTGTCCCAAATGGCACACTTCATGTGCACTTTCGGTCTTGTGGACTTAACGGACACGCACACACAGTGGCCATTGTAAGTCCACAAGACCGTAGACTGTAGGGTGTCCTATTCATCATTTAAGCTTAAAGACTTAACTTCAACTGAGCCCGCAAGTTCACGAGCTACGCAGAGGACTTCTACCCGGCAGTCAAAGCGGCGTTACGTCGTGAAAGTGCGGACTCAGAGGAAGACCGTGAGGGTTTAGGGTGCCATTTGGGACAGGGCCGTAGTACTTTTTTAAAGTTCAGGAACTTTCGGGGGTGGGACTTGGGCGCTGAACATGCTGATTGGTTGAGCTCACGCAGCATTTTATTTCAACCTAAAAGTCTGTCGCGGTGCGTGCAGTAAGAGTTGTTTGCTATTCCAATCAACAATGGCGTTTAAAAAATACGACCGATGGACCAACGACGAGGTTCAGGCTTTATTACGTTTATTTGCGGAGGACGAAATCCAGTGGGCTCTGGAAAGTCGCGTGCAGTCCTACGTCACCGGACTAATCTTCACGGTACTTTAGACCGCGATGGAAACGCAGACAGCAGCAGGTCTGGGGGGGAAAAGATTTCCTGGGAAAAAAGTTCCTGTGACAAATTGTTCTGGGTAATTTTGGTGGAAAGGGGCTTATGAAAGCAATCCAGTCAAATATTTTGGACTACCTCTAGAAGAGGTTGAATGTGGACACGCTCAAAACAATCCCGTTTACACCTGTATTAGCGCCAGCCACTTGATTATCTGATCTGTGACCAGGTGTGATATTTCGTATTTCAGTGTTCAGTGTTTTTACATATTGTGATTTTTCAGATTCAGAATTATTAAAGAAAAAATTTGATGAATATAGTTCTATATAGCTATAGTTTTAATTGTAGCCTACATCACTCTTTTATTTTTAAAAGTCAAGCAAAATTGTATTTGTAGAGCCCTTTTCACAATTCTGAGGAAAAAGACACTTTTTTTTTGCAATTACCTTATTTATTTTTTATTCAGTGGCGGAAACAAGCTTCCATATGATGTGGATGTTTATAATGTCTTCTTATCTTCATGGCATGCCTTAAGGCCTAGATACTCTCACCTAAAGGATTATTTGGAACACCTGTTCAATTTCACAAGTATTTGTGAGTATTTCACAATCTGCTCAGTTACTGGGATTTTCACGCACAACCATTTCTAGAGTTTACAAAGAATGGTGTGAAAAGGGAAAAACATCCAGTATGCGGCAGTCCTGTGGGCGAAAATGCCTTGTTGATGCTAGAGGTCAGAGGAGAATGGGCCGACTGATTCAAGCTGATAGAAGAGCAACTTTGACTGAAATAACCACTCGTTACAACCGAGGTATGCAGCAAAGCATTTGTGAAGCCACAACACGTACAACCTTGAGGCGGATGGGCTACAACAGCAGAAGACCCCACCGGGTACCACTCATCTCCACTACAAATAGGAAAAAGAGGCTACAATTTGCACGAGCTCACCAAAATTGGACAGTTGAAGACTGGAAAAATGTTGCCTGGTCTGATGAGTCTCGATTTCTGTTGAGACATTCAGATGGTAGAGTCAGAATTTGGCGTAAACAGAATGAGAACATGGATCCATCATGCCTTGTTACCACTGTGCAGGCTGGTGGTGGTGTTGTAATGGTGTGGGGGATGTTTTTTTGGCACACTTTAGGCCCCTTAGTGCCAATTGGGCATCGTTTAAATGCCACGGCCTACCTGAGCATTGTTTCTGACCATGTCCATCCCTTTATGACCACCATGTACCCATCCTCTAATGGCTACTTCCAGCAGGATAATGCACCATGTCACAAAGCTCAAATCTTTTCAAATTGGTTTCTTGAACATGACAATGAGTTCACTGTACTAAAATGGCCCCCACAGTCACCAGATCTCAACCCAATAGAGCATCTTTGGGATGTGGTGGAACGGGAGCTTCGTGCCCTGGATGTGCATCCCACAAATCTCCATCAACTGCAAGATGCTATCCTATCAATATGGGCCAACATTTCTAAAGAATGCTTTCAGCACCTTGTTGAATCAATGCCACGTAGAATTAAGGCAGCTCTGAAGGCGAAAGGGGGTCAAACACAGTATTAGTATGGTGTTCCTAATAATCCTTTAGATGAGTGTATATTTTAAGTGATATCGAAGAATGAACTGGTCATTTCAAACAAAATCGGGCCAAAACAAAGTTCGTTTGGAGTTTGTTTCTGGAGTTTGAAACGGCTTGCCAAAGCAACTTTTCTGGAAAAGTTAGCTCCGGCTGGTAAACGCCTTCAAACTGCCATCGGTCAGTGGTGATTACGCAATCGGTAGATGCGCTCGGAGGCTCCGCCTTCTTTGGTGTGGAAATCTTCATCTGTTCAGTCCGTCGAGGTCAGACATCTGCGAGTTAAAACATAAACACTGGAGAGCTGAGTGTAATTCTAATTGAAAGCGACACTTTTTTCATGTTTAATACTGTAAAGCTGCTTTGCTAAAGCGATCTATTGGATAAAGTGCTGTATAAATAAATGTGACTTGATTTGACTGGTGCGCTGAATTGCAGAGCTCGTGCAAACATCCACATCGTAATGATCAGATGCTTTCTTAACTGCTGTTTTCTCACAGCTGTCATTTTTTTTGTTTATTTTGTTATTGTGAGGAAAATATGCAGCACATATTAAAATAAAATTGTATTTTTCGTTATCTTTTGCTTTTTGTAGGTTTGAAACCTGGATCTCTATACGGGCGTCTGAAGAACGGAGAGTCTGTGACACTAGATAGTGGACGTGTATTGACGGCCAGCGAGGTGCTGGAGCCGGCACTGAAGGGCCGTAAGGTGTGTGTTTTTGGGGACTGCAGCGCGGCGCTGGGGGAGGGCTTTAAAAGGGTGTGTCAGGGGGCGGACGTACTGGTGCACGAGGCCACGCTGGAGGACGGGCAGCATGAGAAGGCAGTGGAACATGGGCACAGCACTCCCGGCATGGCCGCTGCAGTGGCGCTCGCCTGCGGGGTGCAAACGCTGGTTCTGCACCACTTCAGTCAACGCTACAAACCCGAAACGCTGCGGCGAGACGGCGAAGACGATGTGACGGAGCTTAAGAGACAAGCTGAGCTCGTGCTGCAGGGGTCAAGGACAGAGGTCATTCTCGCGGAAGACTTTCTCACGCTGCCTGTTGCACTCAAAAAGAATTTGACACATTAGTTCCTGTAAGACTTGTGTATGGATACAATTTCCAATGGTTATATTTTAATACAAGGAAATGTTTTAATAAAGTCTGTCATTTTTACCACTGTTATTGATTTGGAGGTGCATTCATGAATGCGTATGAGTATATGCGTGGTGAAATGTGAGCATTGAACACGTTTAATCATTTTATTTTCCGAAACAGAGACTGCTGGACCAGTGGACTGAGGTTGGTAAGTCTTTACTTGATGCATCTTATTGGGCCTGATCTGTTATAATGAACATGCATTAACCATTTCAGTGTTCTGTGGGAATGATGATGATATTAAAAAGCCTGTGTCTAAGGCCTCTAAACATTAAAACTTTGCTGAAAAACCTGTTGCACACAATCTACTCCATGCCCTCTGTCGCCTGATTGATAGTATATCATTTTTAGCAAGTAGTATAATTGTAAAAATGTCCCCCTTCAGCTCGTTGTTCACGTGTCTGTCTCTTTTTAATATAAAACTACAGAGCTTTGATCATAAAACTAAGCATTTAAATATCATCTTACTAAGACATTATTGGGAGATATAGAGCGACTTATATTTATATGCATTTCATACACATTTTATGCAAGTAGTCTGCTATACTGCTATAAAGCATTAAACGCTATTTTACTTTTTGGCGATATAAATAATATTTGCACCAAATTGCATATTTTTACTCCATTTGGGCCCCTAAATTATTTCCCCCCCCTTCTCCGAGTATGAGTATGAGATCCATATTCTCACTATATCAAACTATGTGGGCCATAAAAACCTATAAAATTCATGCAAACTTTTTTATTAGATTATTTTATATTGTGTCAAAAGGTTCAATATTCTATTCTGCTTTTTCAAAACTATTTTTTAAGTATTATTATTATTAAGCCTTTAAACATCAAAACATTGCTGAAAAACTTGTTGCACACAATCTACTTCATGACTTCTGTTGTCTGATTGATAGTTTATACTCTCTTAGCAAGTAAAAAGCCTTTTAGTAGTAAAAACATAAGAAAGACTTTTATATTATATTGGTAATATTTCAAGATGAACACTTACTGGACTGAAGCAACTTTTGATTACTTGATTATCCATAAAACATTATTTAGAAAAATCATATAAATAAATTTTGCACCAAATTGCATACTTTTACTCCATTTGGGCCTCTGAATATTTTTTTTCCCTTCACTGAGTAACCACATTGCCACTATATCATACTATATAGGCCATAAAAGCCAATAAAATTAATGCAAACTTTAAAAAAAAAAATCTCATATTGTGTTAAAAGGTTCAATATTCTATTCTCAATTTTAAAACTATTTTTTTTTAAGTGTCATGCATGTCATATTTCATGTCTGACAGGGTAAACGGTAAGTGAAGCGAGCAATTTCTGTGTCATTAACTGCACCAACAATTGCATAAACAATTACTGTTTTTAATAAAGTCACACAAACAGATTTGCAACTTCATTTGGTGCGTGACAATCTTTACAGAAAGATGAACTTCCTGGAGTAGGTTTGTAACTGACTGATTTGTAAGAAGTAATCTACCCTGCACTGATTATATCCCTGCAGTGTGCAAATGTGTCTTCCAGGAGTTCTGTGCATATAGAAAATTTGCATACTGTGTCAGTATACTACTGAAGAAAGTAGTAGGAGTGTGTACTATTGAGAACTATTAGTGCAACCAAGTAGAGTTATTGAGGGTGAGGTATTGTCCTAGTATATAACATATTAAGCCTGGCTTAATAACATATTGGCCTTTTACACTAGTAGTTTTCAGTCATGAAGCAAGAAGAGCATCTGTGTGGGCGGGGCTTATTTACGCTCACCGTGGCGTCACTCGAGCGATGACATCACTGCGCTTACGTAGAGACAATGTCCCTGCCGTCGCTCCATGAATCGTAAGTGTTTCTGTTGGTATTTTCTCATTTTATTTTTCATCTTCACCTAATATTTTACTCTAGCACTCGTGTAGACACTTTTTTTGTTCATTCCCCGCATATGTGAGGAGTATCTGTTAGCCAGTTAGCTCGTTAGCTTCATAGTGAGATCAGTTGTATTGTCACAGAGTGAACTGTGATTTATTATTATTCACGCTCACGTTATTAGACTGTTATAATAATTAAGTGTAACGATGTGCTTTTGATGAGTTTGTGATTTATTAATAAATCAGTATGAGTTCATTACTGTGTTTGCCTGGGGAACATTTAAATGTTAATTCAACTGACTACTACCGCCTAAATATTAACAGAATTTTGTGTAAATCAGTTTATAGACTCAGTACTAATTATATTGGGTATGTTAATTCTTAAATTAATTCACGTTTCACTCTTCTTGAACATCTATCTATCTATCTAATATGTATGTGTGTATATATATATATATATATATATATATATATATATATATATATATATATATATATAATTCAGTGTAATGTGCTTTATAGTCATGACAAATAATTTAGTTTATTTTATAAAGTAGCGTGCAAAAAAAATTATATTAAAGTCAGCATGAAACCGAGGTTGCAGTTGTATTTTTTTCCTTATTGTGAGTGACGTATATCCAAGTGAAACGGCTTCTCGAACAAGAAATAAATGTAGGACGGGACTTGATTTTGTCTATCGGAATTGATTGGCTCGTCGACGTTTATTATTTCTGTGATGTAACCACTATAGGCATTGAGGGGGACAATGCCTCCCCCCATTAATTGAAAATGGCCAAATTGTCCCCCCCCCCCCCCCCAATATGTGATATTTCTTAATGCTGCTTTCCATTACGCACCGCTGTGTTTGTTGTTAGGATGACAATTAGTTAAAAAGTAAAATTTTTAGGCTGGTCTACCACAGAGGTCTAACAACGCTCATCAATGTCAAAATGATGGCCAATCAGATTAAAGAAGGCGGGGCTTACTGAAGATGAGTGTGAATTCCAGCGCAAAGCTTTTCGTTTTTACAGTGAAAGTGTGTGTGCGTGATAAGATATAAGTAGCCAAACATTTAATATTTGACGCATGTTTTACGATCGATGTTTAACCCCCCACAGTCACATACAGTGATGCAAACTACTCAACTTTTCTCATTTAATTTCACAATTTATAATTGAAAATATGTTATCATTTAAATGATGTCATTCATAACTGAATGTGATAGGGCAAAAAACACATTTTTGACATATTAGACTCAAACAAGAGTGAATGTGCGCATATTTTTAAATAAAATATTATTTGCAAAGAGTTTAAATGGATTACTTCACGACTACATAGGCTACAATTAGAAATGGAACTTCTTTTACCATTGTTATTTCTTCTTTATTCCCTTAAATCCCCCTCCCCCATTCATTAAATTACAAGGGCACATAAAAAATAATGATATGCATGGATAAATCATTTATAATGAATACTGCAATACCATTAAAAAAATAAGAATTGTCAATTTTTGTTTCATGGTGAATAAGTCATGCTCACAGTTTCTGTGTTTTTTAGGCCGGTGTGGATCACGTCTCAAAATCAAGGTGTGAAGACAGAAGCTCAAGAGGTGTATTCCAGCAACATGTCCACATCCAGCACACCCACCAGTAATGATGCCTGCCTGAGCATCGTCCACAGCCTCATGTGCCATCGGCAGGGAGGAGAGAGCGAGACTTTCGCCAAACGAGCCATAGAAAGTTTGGTGAAGAAGCTGAAAGAGAAGAAAGATGAGCTAGACTCACTGATCACTGCCATCACTACGAACGGAGCTCATCCCAGTAAATGTGTGACTATACAGCGCACGCTAGACGGTAGACTGCAGGTCCGTTTCTCTAGAAAAATAGACCAATTTACTTTACGTCTTAAGTTTATCTTGGATGTTACTCGTATGAAAGTCTGTCCTATAGCTTGTCTTCTGTGACTGTGATGATTTGCTTCTCAGGTGGCCGGTCGTAAAGGATTTCCTCATGTCATATACGCACGGCTGTGGCGATGGCCGGACCTGCACAAGAACGAGCTGAAACACGTGAAATACTGCCAGTTTGCCTTTGACCTGAAATGCGACAATGTGTGTGTGAACCCATATCACTATGAGAGGGTTGTGTCTCCAAGCATCGGTGAATTGTTTTCTGTTATCTTGCTGTGATTTAAAACTGTGTCATAGTAAAAGTGTATTGCAAGTGCCCATGTTCATGTAATATTTGTATTATTTAGAATAATTCTTATATAAATGATCTCTTTCTGTCTTTCCATTTTCAGATCTGTCTGTCCTGACTCTAGGTGGCCCAGGTAAGGGTGCACTTTTATGGACTATAATTTTATATTATTATATTAAATTTTTTTTGTAAAAGATGTAAAACAAATTTAAGCTGTAAAATGATGTTAAACGGTGTAATTAACTTACACAACCAATTTTTTACATTCACTACGTTCCAAAGGATAAATTAAAGACATTTATAATGTTACAATAAAATATTCTTTCAATTAAATGCTGTTCTCTCGAACTTTCTATTCATCAAAGAATCCTGAATAAAATGGTTTCCACACAAATATTAGCAAAAACTGCAAAGAAAACAGCAAAAATGGTTTTCAACATTGATAATAATATATTCAAATTAGGGTTGTCAAGCGATTCAAATATTTAATCCAATTAATTAAAAGATGTGCAGATTAGTTAATCTGATTAATCGCACATCAAATTTGGCTGAGAAATTTACCCCCAAAAGATAATTTAAGGTCATTATTGTGTTAAATGAGAAAAGCATCAAATAGACATTACAAAAAGTAGCTCTAAAAAGAAATCTTTTATTTGATTCAACATAGAATTTACTATACACAATATTATAAGCTACAGCGGTCATGATTGTTTTTCAGAAGCTGCATCTGAATTGGTATTAAGATATATTTATAGACCAAAACAGTTTGATTACCAACATTCTTCAAAATATATTTGAATGTCGCGCAAGGTTTGATCCTCATCGGTGAGTAAGGCTAAATAAACAATTTAAATTTAAAAAATATATATTTTTATGAAGTGATACTCTAAATAAGAAACTAAAACTGCCAGTAGGTGGCGGTAAATGTCTAAATGAGTAAGTAATAGGGCTCTATCATACACCCAGCGCAAGTGTTTCAGCCCGACCCAGTTCTTATTTTCCCGTCCAGCGGCACATTGTTTAAATAGCAAATGCACTCGCGCCCGTCTGCTGGTCTGAAAACCAGGTGTGTTCAGGCGCATTGTTGGTGCGTTGCTATTTTGAGGCAACAGAAAACAACCATTGACCAACACAAACCTGGTCTAAAGTCAATAGTGCTGTATTTTTTTTGTGTTATTTAAAGAGCGCATTAGTAGTATGAGCCTATAGGCGGGTGCACAACACGTGTACACTCTGCTTATTACACACACAGGGACGCGCAGCAGCAGCACACAAACATGCCAAATATTAAAAATAAAAGGATTACAATGTAAAAGATTATTATTATGTACATAAAGATAAAAATGCCTACATGTCATAATGCATGGTCATTGCATGTATCAGAATTACCTATCTGCAGTAATGATGACTGAAATTGGCGTATTATTTAACCAATCGTGGCAATACACACATGTATTTAAACTGACTCATCAGATTGAGGGTGTCTATATTCCACCATGTAAATAGCGAATCCGCCATGGTGCAAGCGCAACTGGCTTTTAAAGGGAATGGGAGATGAGAATCTGATCAGTTTATTGTACACTCACCTAAAAGATTATTAGGAACACCTGTTCAATTTCTCATTAATGCAATTATCTAATCAACCAATCACATGGCAGTTGCTTCAATGCATTTAGGGGTGTGGTCCTGGTCAAGACAATCTCCTGAACTCCAAACTGAATGTCAGAATGGGAAAGAAAGGTGATTTAAGCAATTTTGAGCGTGGCATGGTTGTTGGTGCCAGACGGGCCGGTCTGAGTATTTCACAATCTGCTCAGTTACTGGGATTTTCACGCACAACCATTTCTAGAGTTTACAAAGAATGGTGTGAAAAGAGAAAAACATCCAGTATGCGGCAGTCCTGTGGGCGAAAATGCCTTGTTGATGCTAGAGGTCAGAGGAGAATGGGCCGACTGATTCAAGCTGATAGAAGAGCAACTTTGACTGAAATAACCACTCGTTACAACCGAGGTATGCAGCAAAGCATTTGTGAAGCCACAACACGCACAACCTTGAGGCGGATGGGCTACAACAGCAGAAGACCCCACCGGTTACCACTCATCTCCACTACAAATAGGAAAAAGAGGCTACAATTTGCACGAGCTCACCAAAATTGGACAGTTGAAGACTGGAAAAATGTTACCTGGTCTGATGAGTCTCGATTTCTGTTGAGACATTCAGATGGTAGAGTCAGAATTTGGCATAAACAGAATGAGAACATGGATCCATCATGCCTTGTTACCACTGTGCAGGCTGGTGGTGGTGGTGTAATGGTGTGGGGGATGTTTTCTTGGCACACTTTAGGCCCCTTAGTGCCAATTGGGCATCGTTTAAATGCCACGGCCTACCTGAGCATTGTTTCTGACCATGTCCATCCCTTTATGACCACCATGTACCCATCCTCTGATGGCTACTTCCAGCAGGATAATGCACCATGTCACAAAGCTCGAATCATTTCAAATTGGTTTCTTGAACATGACAATGAGTTCACTGTACTAAAATGGCCCCCACAGTCACCAGATCTCAACCCAATAGAGCATCTTTGGGATGTGGTGGAACGGGAGCTTCGTGCCCTGGATGTGCATCCCACAAATCTCCATCAACTGCAAGATGCTATCCTATCAATATGGGCCAACATTTCTAAAGAATGCTTTTAGCACCTTGTTGAATCAATGCCACGTAGAATTAAGGCAGTTCTGAAGGCGAAAGGGGGTCAAACACAGTATTAGTATGGTGTTCCTAATAATCCTTTAGGTGAGTGTATGTTACGCCCAAAAACACACCCATTACTCTAGACATGTGCCGGTTTACGGTAATACGATATATCACGATAGTAAACATGCACGATATTGTTATCGTGGTCACTTCAAAATACCGTAAATAATTATTTATTACGAATACACTAATACTTTACCCATCTACCGTTTGAAAATAAACAACACCGCTGTATGCTGCATCAAAGAGGCATGCGCACTGATGTAATCTGAAATCTGAATGTTTCAAACAGCCATTCAGATTTCTGTATTCGCTACGGTGCTCATCACATCACCAAATACTTAATGCTTAAAGACTTAAGGCTATTTATTTTCAAACTTAAACATTTTATATTTTAATCTGGACTACATGCCCTAGATATTGTTTGAATATGTTCTGATTCTTTATTGTTCAGTCACACACTTTACAATAAGGCTCCATTATTTAACATTAGTTTATTCATTAGTTAACAAACTGACAATGAAAAATATTTAATTTTTTAATTTTAGTTAAATGTAAATTTCAACATTTAATAACACATTAAAATCAAAAGTTGTAACTGTATTATTTAATGGACCTGAGCTAACATTAAGTTGTATTTTTTAGCTGACGTTATCAAAAAATAATAACTTTGTAATAAATGTAGCTATTTGCCCTTTGTTAATGTTAGTTAATGCATTAACTAACGTTAACTAATGAGACCTTATTGTAAAGTGATGCCTATTGTTCTTTTGCACTTTAATCTGTTTAAACATTTGTTTACTTTATACATTGTGTATTGCTTTATTGTATTTAAATGTTCAGTTCTTTTTGTCATAAGAAAAAGTTATTAAACCTGTTATATTATGACACTTTTTTTGCAACTTATTTCAATATCGTGATATTACCGTATACCGTGATAAAAGCTTCAGCAATTAATCACAACATGAAAATTTGATACCGTCACATGCCTACATGGCTCATTAGGAGACTAGGGACAACCCTTTTGACCAACCGTTGTTTTCCGTTGTCAAACTAGCAAAAGTGGATTCGGACGTGCCCTAAGTGCACCTGCGCCATGTGCTTCAGACTGTGCTTAGATCATTAAAATAGGGCCCCTTGAGTCATACATTCGATTTGTTCAATTGGCTGATTCATTCAGGAATGAAGTAAATGGCTCTCTTTATGAATGTGCCAGAATCATTGGTTCACCCGATTGATTCGCTCAATATTTCATGTCCATTTATTTATTTAATTTGCTAAGTAGCTGTGAAATAAGCAGTATAATGTACATTTTATGTTTTATGTATTATGTTTGTTTTGGGATAATGATTGAATAACTGTATATGATCCATTGCAGATTAGTGAATAAGTCATTTTTCACATTTATGTGTAGGTCCGAGTGGAGAGCTCATGGTGAAGGATGAGTTCGAGGGTCAGCCGTCACATTCATCTGCAGATGGAGGTCATGGTATTCAAACCATCCAACATACTGCCACTTCCTCTGCTCCACCCGACACTTTCAACAGCCCCGCCCTCCTGCCCCCAGCTGATTCTGCGAGCTCCGCCTCCACTTCTGTATTTACCAATATGGCTGCCGGTCCAACCAGTAAGTCCTTGGCTGCGTCCGAAATCGCATACTCTCTTGAGTAGGTTCTTATTTTGAATAAGTAATTACTTCACGACCGCTAAAAAAGTATGAGTATGAGTGTGTGTAGTATGAATGTAATCTGGACGTACTACATTCGCCATGTTGTCATTATCATGTGACCTACCAGTGTCAGTTATGTCGCTTCACTGCCATTCACAAATCTTCTCCTGTGGTCTCATGGGATAGTAAAGTGTCCATCATATGCACACTTCAGTATCTCGCCGGAAGAAATAGGTCATCCGGGTACTTTTTGCTAACTCTTTTATGATTATTGTGAATTCAGACATACTTCTTTTGTCACATACTATTTTTTGCCTACTATATAGTAGGGAAGTATGCAAATTCGGATGCAGCCATTATTTCATCCTTTTGTACAATCAGCAACATAGATAAATGCAATGTGTAATGATGTTTTTTATGTAAAAATGTAATTGTTTTATATAATACCGGTTTGTTTTCCTTCATTAGATGCCCCCAGCTCATGGCCCAGGGGAAGTAGTTTCCCCCCCAGCGTCCCGCATCAGAACGGCCACCTGCAGCATCACCCTCCCCTGCCTCACACGGGACAGTACTGTGAGTGACTTGAACCACCACTAGCTACCATCACTGTCTGTTTTGCTCTCATTAAGGGGTCTTTCACACTAGGCATGTTTGCTGCGCCCCGCAGCGTTGGTCTGATTTACACCCTCTTGATTCAATCGAACCCTGGTGCATTTGCATTCATCGTACGTCATCACAAATCATGTTCAGTTCTGGCAGGTCACGTCAAGCTTACATCAGGCTGATCACGTCTACCTATAGGAATATGAAGCCTATCACAGCATCCATGTATATAAGGTCCATCAGTATTATCAGTAGCTTTATCACGTTGCTCAGGAGCTAATTACCCTTCTCCATCCCCAGCTCCTCTTCTCATCCAGTCAGGACTTGGCCTTCTGATATTCCTCTTCGAATCACTCATTTTTCTTGAATTATGTTGTACATTAATTATGAATTATGTTGTCGCTGCTCTCCCTGCTCTTTTTCATAAGTTCTTGTCCAGAACAGAACCATACCGACAATCCAAACTATATGCTAATTGTCAATCATCTTTGACGATAGTGGTCCTGAAAATGTGATACAGGTTGTTATTGTTATTTATTTATTATACGCAGCAAAGTGAACGACACTTCACCCTTCACCGGGAGTTTGATTGACAGGCGATCTGACCAATCATAATCCGCCATTTTTGTCCGACAAAGCAGTCAAGAGAGTTCGTAGATTAACGTCGATGGACTTGAACTTGAAAAACGGTGTACTGACGTCTTTCCGCGGTTGAAACAAAATTCCATCTGAAGTTCATTCATGTTTATTTGATGCTATAAATTAACTAGAAGGAAGAGATGATCGGTTCACGAGCAGCTTTAACTGCGGTGCTACAGTGACCTGTCACCACACATTAAAGAGCCACAAAACGTTGTTATTGTTTACATTTCTTTAAAAAAAATTCATATTAAAAGTAACCTGCTCTGGTCCTGTCTGTCAGTACGTTGTCAATATCCTCTTTGCTCTGCGATGTGTTTTTCACTGCATGAGAACATGATATTTGGTGTGAGAGCGTGGCTTGTTGGACATAGCAACAGTAACTAAAGGGGGGGGGTCCTTTCGAACGGTCACTTGCATTGCATGTGTTGCGTTGTATGTGCATCACATGAAGGCGGCTTTCTGCTGCTTGCAAATTGACTCTTTTTGAGTAGACAACGGATTGCAAGCCATTCATTTGCCGCTCTGATTGCACTCGCTATGCGCAATTACACTGCAAGCTCGCTCTCGCTCGTATCCAATCATCACCACTGATATTCCCTACTTGTTTTGTTAAACTAATGAAGGCTAAATCATCGGCTAAAAAGCATGCGCATGTTATTTTACTTCTTGAACAAGTGCACACCTGAGTCTAAAGCTGTGCTCGAAATCACTTCCTATACCCATTCACTATTGCCTACATTACTCCACTAATATAATCCTCTTGAAGGAGTGAATGAGAATGAATCGCACCACAGTTCCAGTGCAACCAAACTCAGATCACCTCCTTCAGGTAGTCTCGGGTTCGGTACCTCGGTGCGCACCCGGGTCCGCATGACAACTTTCACATTAGCAATTTTTTTATGCGAACTATGCCACGTTTCAAACTAAACAGCCAGTGTGAAAGCACCCTAAATGTTTCTCTTTTTCTGTCTTTCTCAGGGTCAGTCCACAATGAGCTGGCGTTCCAGCCGCCCATATCCACACATCCAGGTGAGGAATAAAACAGGCTGCTATCCCATTCACTAACTATAGAAACTGTATTGTATGTCAGATAAGGATTAGTCTGTCCCAGACAGGGTTATTACCATTAGCTAAAACTGCTTAAACTTAAAGTATTGAAAACATTTTTGTTAATTGAAATGAAGATGAAATAAAACAAAATAGAAATATTAGATGAAAAACTTAATGCAGTTAGTTGGCAAAGGAAACATTTCTAATTTTAGCCTAGCAGAAAATTACTGGAAATAAATACTAATAATAAATAAATTAAATACAACTGAACTATAACTAAAACTGAAATAAAAATGAAGTAAACCTAAAATATTCTAAAAAAAAAAATAGAAAATGACAAAAACAAATTACAAAATGACAATATAATAAAAATATAAAAGCTAATTAAAATATGAATAACTATAACAGTATATAAATGATACTAAAATAACAGATCATAATATGAGATGCCTGAAACATACATTATTCCTTGTGAACTTTGTACTTGTAGTATATATAGATGAAAAGTGTGTATCCATAGATGCATTATGGGCTAATATTACCCACAACCCCTTGCAGTACAGAGGAGGAGTTCATTTTACCAGTACTTCATCACCCTGTCATCGCTAGTGCTGCTCATCTCTAGTTGAGCTACAGCAACACTGTAGTATGTAGTATTTCTACCGTAATGTCTTCTTACATACAGCAATGTCTTTACTTTCCCATCGTCAGTGAAGTAATCAAATATGCAGCCATGGTTTAATATTTATAGTATTTTAAATATGCATATTTCAGAACTCATATTATACTGTGCCGTTTCTCTTTGTCTTTCTCTCAGCTCCAGATTACTGGTGCTCGATTGCGTACTTTGAGATGGACATTCAGGTGGGCGAGACGTTTAAGGTGCCCTCCAACTGTCCCGTCGTAACGGTGGACGGTTATGTGGACCCTTCAGGTGGAGATCGCTTCTGTCTTGGCCAGCTGAGTAACGTCCATCGCACCGAGGCCATCGAGAGAGCCAGGTATTGATTTACATCTATCGGTTAATTGGATCAATAGTGTAGGGGTTAAATAACGAACAAAATTAATTTGATTGAAGTAAAAAAAAAAAATAATAATAATAATAAATGAACACATTTCATTAAAATAATTAAGTAAAATTGGATTTAAATAAAAATCAATACATTTGATTAAAATAAATGAATTAAAATAAATAAATAAAACTTAATTTAAATAAATAAGAAAAGCAGTGTAAAATAAATAAATAAATAAAAAATAAGATTAAACTAAATAAATAAATTGATTAAAATAAATAAATTATACATTTGATTCAAATATTTAATAAATGAATAAAATGTTTTTGTCCACCCTCCCAAACCTATTTTTATCCGCACAATCAGATTCATAACCGGAAATCCGCCCAATCTGGCAACACTGGTTGTGACGTGGTCGAGTGGATTTTGTTATTGTTTTGCAATGATGACTTTAAATTAGGGATACATCGAAATTTCCGCCACCTAAAATTATCGGCTGAAAATGCCATTTTTGTTTTTTGGCCGAAAGAGAAAAATGTCTGAAAATATGAGCCAAAAAGGTGAGCCACTACACTCTGAGGATAGGCGTGTCATTTTATTTTATTGGCTTGTATTTTTTTTATATATAGCTCAGAGCTCAGGGTTGTTTGATTTTAATATTATTGTTTTTTTTAATTTTATTATTATTGGATTTTATTTTGTTTTTATTATTAGTATTATTTTGTTTCTGTTTATTTGAAAAAAAAATTAGAATTTCATTTGAAAGTCTAATATTAATACAATTATACAAGAATTTTAAAAATATCTTTTTTTTATTATATTATTTTCAGTTTCAGTGCATCCAGAATTTCCATTTCGGTGCACCCTTACTTTAAATATGGTTGTTATTCTGATTTTTTACTTTTAATGGGAACAGAAAAATGAATTGATGCTGGACATTTTTTCCCCTCAATTTTAACTAGTTAGGACACAACATAAACCAGTCCTGCAGCTCTAATTTATTTGTTTCATATCTACCCATGATTCTCCCTTCTTAACTTCAAACAAGTAAAGCTCTCTCTGTCCGTGTCTGCTCCAGGCTTCATATCGGTAAAGGTGTTCAGCTGGAGTGTAAAGGAGAGGGCGACGTGTGGGTGCGCTGCCTCAGTGACCACGCTGTGTTTGTCCAGAGTTATTATCTGGACCGCGAGGCGGGACGAGCTCCGGGTGACGCCGTCCACAAAATTTACCCAAGTGCCTACATCAAGGTAACACAAACGCCGTCACCCACTCCACCTGTTATTTACAGTACACTGAGGTCTTCACGAATAAACAATTACCTTCTTGACATAGCACCATGCTAATATGCTGGTATT
Source organism: Rhinogobio ventralis (assembly GCA_039654625.1). Classification (NCBI taxonomy): domain Eukaryota; kingdom Metazoa; phylum Chordata; class Actinopteri; order Cypriniformes; family Gobionidae; genus Rhinogobio; species Rhinogobio ventralis. The sequence continues at coordinate 5,005,577 of CM077194.1, forward strand.
CTTTTAAAGTAGCATGGAAATACTATGGTATATATGAGTATGGCAGTGTGAGGAAGCTACTCTAGCTTGACTGGAGTATGTCTACTTCAAATCAAAACTTATTTATTGAGTTAGCCACATTAGTAGTTAGCAAAGACTTTAGATACAAAAAGATGGTGCACTCATATTACTTATGAATGGGAGAAAGTACAACATGCAATATGGTTGAATAGTCCCGCCATCTAAATAAAGGAGCCAGTTGCTGATTGGTAAAGGTTGCTAAGACTGCACATGCGCATTGGCTGGTTTAGCCTGAACATTTTTTTTAACGCTATTTAAGCACAAGAAACAACATTTATGGGACAGTCCATGTCAGATTTTGTAGGTGATTTTGAAATATGTTATTTAATTGTGAGTTCAGCAAGCAGGTTTTGAGATTTCAGGATTCCCCCATTCAAGTAGATAGGACTTGTGCTGTGTCTGAAATCACATAATCTTGAGTATGTACTTATCTTGAATAAGTAATTACTCCACGACAGACATATTTTTTGCCTCCTCGTTTATGAGTACTGTGAATTCAGTACTCATAATACTACTTTTGTCACATAATGTTTTTTTGACTACTATATAGTAGGGAAGTATGAGATATCGGATACAGCCTTGGTCTTGGATGCCTGAAGGTGTGGCAAATATGGCCGCCGAGTGAAAGGGACTTTCCTTTAAACGGATTTTGTTGTTAGTCTGCTAAAAAAAACAAAAAAACATTTAAGCTATTTAAGGCAATATCTTTAAATATATAAATAATTTAATCATATTATTTATATTTATAATAAAAATGTTAGTAAAATTAAATAAAAAATGATATTAAATAATATGAAATCATTATTTGTTTACTATCAGAATATTAATACATATCAAATCATATTTTTTGTATACTGTTAGTAATATTAACTAACAAATAATATTAGATCATATTTATGTTTACAATTAGAAAATTTGTAGAATTAAATAGTTCAATCATATTTATATTTACTATCAGAATATTTATAATATTAAATAATTCATAATATTAAATCATTATTTATTTACTATCAGAATATTAACAAGATTACATAATAATATTAAATTATTATTTGTGTACTTTTAGTAATATTAAATCTTATTTGTTTACGATCAGAATGTTTATAATATTAAAAAATAATATTGTCATTATTTGTTTACTGTCAGAATATTAATAATATTACATAATATAAACTCATATTATTTGTGTACTGTTAGTAATATTAAATCTTATTGTTTACTATCAGAATGTTTATAATACTAAATAATAATATTTAATCATCATTTGTTTACTGTCAGAATATTAAATTATTAAATTGTATTGTTTGTTTACAATCATCAATGTTTATCTGACCAAAGAAAAACAAGGACACTAAATGCAACGAATAAAATTAGAAAAAAGTGAAAAGAAGCATTTAACTGAATATTTCACTCTGAATTTATGTAAATTAAATTATGCCGCCCATGTACCACATTTAAAAAGTCATGTTTTTTCCTAGTATTTGTCTTTTCCGTGCAGTGTAACAAGTTTGCATCGTATTTGATGTCATGTCCTTTACGTGGAGCAGGAGCAGGCAGCAGGAACACCGGATTCAAGAATAATTCAACATCTTCACCCTCTACTGAATGAATATCAAAGCCGTGTGTGTTTTGTGTCTGCAGGTGTTTGATTTGCGTCAGTGTCATCGGCAGATGCAGCAGCAGGCGGCTACGGCTCAGGCTGCGGCGGCTGCACAGGCGGCTGCGGTGGCTGGAAGCATCCCGGGCCCGGGCTCTGTGGGGGGCATCGCCCCTGCTATCAGTGAGTCTTTCAGTGAGATTGTAATTTGTGGAATAATCCATGAAATTTTATAATTAGAGAACTTATTCAGTGCCAGTGCTTTAAAAATATGTTGTGTATAAATTGGCACCAAATACTTTTCGAAACATTCGGCTCCATTAACACTTTTTTTAAATTATTTTTCTGGAACCAAATGAAATGATTTTCATGATGTTCAATTCTGGTTACATTTTTTTTAAGAAAAACACTGGAACCAGTTGATATTCGTTATGTTCGGTTCCAGAAACGGTTCTCTTTTTTTATACTGGAACCCAATGAATTTCGTGATGAATTCCGTTAACGGTTCTTTTTTTTTTTTCTTAACAAGAACCAAAATGATTTTCATGACGTTTAGTTCTGGTATATATAAAAAAAATGAATACTGGAAAAAATAGCTTTCATAATGTTAACGGTTCTTTAAAAAAAAATATGCTGGCACCAAATACTTTCATAACATTCAGTTCCGTTAAGAATTTATTTATTTTTCATTCTGGAACCAACTGAAATGGTTTTCATGACTTTCAATTCTGTAAACAGTTCCTTTTTTCAAGAGAGAGAGCGAGAGGGATAAATACTGGAGCCAAATGATTTTCATTATTGTCGGTTCTATTAATGGTTTTTAAAAAAATTAAAATAAATATTGAAACCAAATTGTGGCGAGCAGTGAGGCGAGGGACCGTGAGAGCGGGCCGGTGGCGAGTGATAATGAGCTGCCGCCGTTATTTTATTTTGTTGGTTTATTTGAATAAAATAACGGCGGCAGCCCCTCACGCCTACATACAAAATCAAACATAAACAAAACACAACGTAAATCCAGGCCTGGTCCTCTCTCGTCTTGCACTGTCGTCGCTCCTCCTTTTATGCTCCCGTCACTCCTCCGTGAGACGAGACCGGTGTGGCGCGCAGCTGGCGCTCATTATCACTCGCCACCGGCCCGCTCTCACGGTCCCTCGCCTCACTGCTCGCCACACAAATATTTTCATGACATTTGGTTCCGGTAACAATTCTTAAAAAAAAAAAACAGGAACAAAAATGATTTTTATGATGATCACTTCCGGTAATGGTTTTTCATAGTTTTCATGATGGTTTGGTTCTGTTAACAGTCCTTTAAAAAAAAAAAAATACTGGAACCAAATGATCTTCATAACATTAGGTGCAGTTAGCAGGGGTTTTTTTTTTCGTCAATGGTTCTTTTTTTTTTTTTTAAATACTGGAATCAAATGATTTTCATGACTTTCAGTTCTGTTAACGTTTCTTTTTTTGTTTTCATGACATTCAGTTCCATTATTGGTCCCACTTTATATTAGGTGGCCCTAATATAAATATATTTAAACTAATAAATATATTTATTTTTTGATGTAAGTACAATGTACTTATTGTGTTCATATTGTATTGCAAAACACTTTTACTGAAATTGAGGTGGGATACGGGTAAAGTTAGGGACAGGTGTGGTGGTATGGGTAAGATTAAAGGTAGGGTTAGGTGTAAGGGAAGTGTCAACAGTGTAATTATAAATGTAACTACAGAAATGAATTACAGGTGTAATTACATGCAGGTCATTTTTAAAATGTAAGTACAATGTAAAAACATGTATGTACACAATAAGTGCATTGTATCAAATTATTAATTTAAATGTAAGTACATAGTAGTTAAGGCCACCTAATATAAAGTGGGTCCATTTCATTAATGGTTCTGTTTTTAAAAAAATGATTTTCATTACTTTTGGTTACGTTAATGGTTCAGACGAAACAGTGTACTAAAAGACTCTGCCAGTGTTTCAGGGTTTAGTAATGATCATGCCCGCCTATCCTCAGGTCTGTCTGCTGCGGCAGGAATCGGTGTGGACGACCTGCGGCGGCTCTGCATTCTGCGCATGAGTTTCGTGAAGGGCTGGGGTCCCGATTACCCTCGCCAGAGCATCAAGGAGACCCCGTGTTGGATCGAAATTCATTTACACCGGGCCCTTCAGCTCCTGGACGAGGTTCTGCACACCATGCCTATAGCCGACCCTCAACCTCTGGACTGATGTTCCAACATTTCTAACAGTGCATATAGCTCAAAACGACTCAAATGACCTCTGACTTTAGCCATGGCATGTGGCATTAGATCGAAAACCAGCAATACTACAAAACAACACTAACTCTGTTAGATCAAGCAGAACTGTTCATCAGAATGCAACGAAACAACACTTTTTTTTAAACCTTAACGAGACTTACACTTTTGATGTTTAAACAAGAAATGGACTGTTTGGAGTGGAGACGTTTAGAAATGTGTAATATATTGCATTTAATTCAGTGTCATGAGTTTGGATCAGTCTATACTGATCGATCTATATAGTGGCCACATACACACTGCAGCGAAATATAGATGTCACTGTTCTGTGCAACACAAGATGAACCAAAAATTTTACTTATACAATATAGATTTATGAACAAATTTTAGTTTTTGTTTTTTACAAACACAACAATTCAGAATTATGTCAATTGTGGCATTCATAAATAATGGTTCATAAAAGTATGTAAATTATTGCGTTAAATTGAATACAGTCATTTATGTAAGAATGGTTTTACAAACTATTAACTATAGTATTATACCATAGAAATTCTGGATTGCATAACTAAACTGCTTGTTTCATGATGGGTCATCAAACTATTCCTCATTGTGTAAGAATGGTTTATGAACTTTTTACACAGAAATGGTTCTGCTTGTGTTTCATGAATGAGGCCATTCTCATATTTACAGAAGTTATACAGAAATTACATAATTGTTGCGTTTAATTTAATGCTTTTGTATGAGAATGGTTTTACAAACATTTACACATTCGTTCAGCTTGTTTTGTGATTGATCAAGCAATCTTCTATAGATGTACATAAGAATTTCTTTATAAAACAAAGGAGTTTTGTAATTTGTTGCATTGTATTTAACTAAAAATGGTTTTACAAGCCATTCTTTATGCAATTCATGAAATATATAACGCATAACAATTTTTTTTTTAAATTACATATTCAATTAAATGCAATAGTCTACAGGCTTTTATGAACAGTTTGCACAAAAATGTGTTCAGCTTGTGTTTGGCACTTCCGAATCTTTGCAGTGAGTATGTGGCCAGAATATTGTGTGTGTGTCTGTTTTTTTTAACTCCTATGCAGTACTTTTATAACACTAATGTGCACTCATTTATATCAAGCACTTGGTTACTTTATATCACTTGTAAAGGTTGTTTTCTCTGGAACATTATCAATCACTTCTGTCTCAGTATGGCTGACTCTTTCAGAGACCAGACAAATGAGTGCAGTCACAATAAAAACAGCCTCATCTTGCTTCTAGATGTCTGTTTTACACTATTAGAAAATATGAAAAAGTCCTGCATCAATTTGTACATGAAAAGTATTTTATGGTTGCGTAGATTCAGTTTACAAAACGAATCCACATGCCAATTTCAAAGTTCAAGATCCATTGAAAAGTGGTATTTTACTGTAGATTCTCGTATAAAGTGCACAAAAAAACACTGGTATTCTGTGGTCACTTTATATGATAATCTACAGTAAAATACAATTTTTCAATGGATCTTGAACTTTGTATTTGTTTGGTGTGTGGATTTCTTTGTACAGTATGTTTTACACTATTAGAAGACATGAAATATGTAAATATACAATGCAAATCTTTGAGATGGGGCCAAATGCATTTTGTCTTTGATATAAAACTCCATTTAGCTCAGGCGGTTTAGATATCTTGAATACTGAATAACAGATTTTTTTGTACTAACCAGTTTTGTCTGGTCTTTGAATTGTATCTGCATTTGTTTCTTTTTTTTTCTTAGTGATGCATGATCATGATTGCCTGTAATAATCAAACAGGTGGCAACAGTATTAAATCTGAAGTTGTGTTCAGAATGGCATACTTCCATACTAATATATGGCAGCATGCAATATGTATATTGTTCACAGTACATATATGAACAATGTATAATGCTCAATTTGACCTATTTTCAGTACGACTAAACAGTAATATGGAAGTATCGAAGTAATATGAGCCATGATTTTCTCATTCTTGACTGAGTATTTGATCAGAAATGTATTACATAAAATAAGATTACAAATGCAAAAAATGCATTCATTTTCAAAATGATAATTGGATGCCATTTGCTGAATTAAGCATGCAACTTGTCTCAACTTGACAATAATACACTATATTGCCAAAAGTTTTGGGATGTCTGCCTTTACATGCACATGACATCCCATTCTTAATCGGTAGGGTTTAATATGGAGTTGGCCCACCCTTTGCAGCTATAACAGCTTCAACTCTTCAGGGGAGGCTTTCCACAAGGTTTAGGAGTGTGTTTATGGGAATTTTTGACCATTCTTCTAGAAGCGCATTTGTGAGGTCAGGCACTGATGTTGGACGAGAACGCCTGGCTCACAGTCTACCCTCTAATTCATCCCAAAGGTGTTCTATCGGGTTGAGGTCAGGACTCTGTGCAGGCCAGTCAAGTTCCATCGCTCATCCATGTCTTTATGGACCTTGCTTTGTGCACTGGTGCGCAGTCATGTTGGAACAGGAAGCGGCCATCCCCAAACTATTCCCACAAAGTTGGGAGCATGAAATTGTCCAAAATGTCTTGCTATGCTGAAGCATTAAGAGTTCCTTTCACTGGAACTAAGGGCCAAGCCCAACCCCTGAAAAACAACCACACACTATAATCCCCCTCCCCTACCGCAAAACCCTGACTCGTCCATCGGATTGCCAGACAGAGAAGCGTGATTGGTCACTCCAGAGAACACGAGTCCTCTAGAGTCCAGTGGCGGTGTGCTTTACACCACTGCATCCCACGCTTTGCATTGCACTTGGTGATGTAAGGCTTGGATGAGCTGCTCGGCCATGGAAACCCATTCCATGAAGCTCTCTACACACTTTTCTTGAGCTAATCTGAAGGCCACATGAAGTTTGGAGGTCTGTAGCTGTTGACTCTGCAGAAAGTTGGCGACTTCTGCGCACTGTGACCCTGAGCATGCGCTGACCCTGCTCTGTGAATTATGTGGCCTACCACTTTTCGTGGCTGAGTTGCTGTTGTTCCCAATGGCTTCCACTTTGTTATAATACCACTAACAGTTGACTGTGGAATATTTAGTAGTGAGGAAATTTCACGAATGGACTTGCACAGGTGGCAACCTATCACGGTACCACGCTTGAATTCACTGAGCTCCTGAGAGCGACTCATTCTTTCACAATTGTTTGTAGAAGCGTCTGCATGCCTAGTGCTTGATTTTATACACCTGTGGCCATGGAAGTGATTGAACACCTGAATTCAATGATTTAGAGGGGTGTCCCAATACTTTTGGCAATATAGTGTATAACAAACTACTGTTTTAACCCTGTGGTGCTCCTCGTGTGATGGTCAAAAATGACTCAAATTCTTGATGAAATGAAATGAATCAAAGCCATAAATCTAAACAAGTTGTGTTCCAAATTTGAGCTCAAAAAATGAGCTTTCAGTAAGATTTTGTTTAGGCGCAGTGCCAAACGTTTCCACTAGATGAAATTTCTTTCCCATTAATTTGCAATGCGACCATTTTTGACCGTGAGGAGTACAAGTTGCGATTATTTTTGTTAGGACATTTAACCTTTTCGAATCATGTCCATGATTGTTTTCAGTGTTTACAGTGTTTTTCTGTGAACTGTATGCAGTATATAGTATGTATGCTAGTATTTCATTATGAATACAGCCAGTCAACCAGAGTTTAATTGTGTGTGAATGAGTGGCTTGTTGAGCCTGGTTGACTTGTTCAGGCTGATTGAGAAGATTTTCCAGTGTTTCTTCACCTATTAGTGTTTTTCTGTTAATGTTCTTTTGACATTTTACAGTACTGTGCAAAAGTCTTAGGCACGTTAGTATTTTCACAAAGAAAAAATGGGTTTTAAGCCAGTTATTTATATCTTTTGCTATACATTTTATCAGTTTACATTTCCAAAAATTCCTTTTGCCATTAATTGTAATAATCCAGTGAGATTTTTGTATGCAGAAGGAGTCTGACAACAGCCGGTATGATCTGATCTCACCATCATCGAGTCCGTCTGGGATTACATGAAGAAACTGAGACAGACTAAATCTAGAAGAACTGTGGCAACGTCTCCAGGACGCTTGAAGAAACCCTCCTGCAAAGATACTGTGAACAGTTTTAGACACTTGTGTAAAAGTGCCGTCAAGTGAGAATGCTTTCAAAAATAATGTCATAAACAGATTTTGTTTATCAATTTACTTCTATTATTCAAATCAGTGTTTGGTGTGACCACCTTTTGTGTTTAAAACAGCTTTTGTCCTGGTACACTTGCTCATAGTTTTTCAGGTATCTTTGCAGGAGGGTTTCTTCAAGCGTCCTGGAGACGTTGCCACAGTTCTTCTGGATTTAGTCTGTCTCAGTTTCTTCTGTTTCTTCATGTAATCCCAGACGGACTCGATGATGGTGAGATCAGATCATACCGGCTGTTGTCAGACTCCTTCTGCATACAAAAATCTCACTGGATTATTACAATTAATGGCAAAATAAATGTTTTGAAATGTAAACTGATATTTCCCTCTGACACACTACAGCAAAAGATAGAAACTGTCTTAAAACCATTTTTTTCTTTGTGAAAATACTAACATGCCTAAGACTTTTGCACAGTACTGTACATCATCATAATGACTTATTCTGATCAACAGAAGATTGATATCACCATATGACTGAAACATACTGTAGATATGAGAATACAATAGTTTTGGTTACTTTCAGTCATTAATATGATTTAACAATGGAAACTTTGTCTGAAACTATTAAATGTGACAATTTGTATTTTTGTTAAACGTTTGGTTACTATATAAAATTGCTTTTTTCCCCACTGCATTCAAATGGATTAAATTATAACTTCAGTAACGTTTTTCTATACTACCAAACTTTTATCAAATGTCTCCAGAATATTTTATTCACAGATTCTTTTGCAGTTTGACTGCAGCTCGGAGCCCATAAAAATATGGACGAACCTGGGTGAAGGAAAACCTCAAATCACACACACACACACACTTGGGTAAGTGAGTTTTAAATGAAACAATTTATTAAGGAACTTTAATATCAGAAAAATAAAAATCTTAATTCTTTTTTACAGCAAATATATAATATCAGTGCTTTGGCCACAGGACAGTAAGGCCATATCATAAAATATATTTTAAATTTAATACAACTTATATGCCATCATGTCCCTGCATATGTGTATATACATAATAAAAGAACAGTAAAATTATCAAATACAGAAACATTGTTGCAGTGTGATGATAAAAATCCCTCAGGTAAACAAAATTCCTAGTTATGTTTAACATAGGACTTTCATTTTGTTCATAATGTAGTATGCAGACCTAATGCAGCATATGTGTATATATATATAATGTATTGAATCCTTGGCTTTTTTGTTTGCGATTTAGGAATCGTTAGATAATAAATCATGCAGGTGTGCTCTTTCCTGCTCTATAGTACCTAACGTCAACACTCTACAAGCTAATACTTACGGCAACCTGCTTGCCAAATAGTCTTATATTTAATCTTATATATATATATATGTGTGTGTGTGTGTGTGTATTTGAATATGAAATATAAACTACAGAAATACTACAAAATTGTAAAAAAAAAAAAAAAAAATCGGTCAAAGTGAATCTTGAGAGCTTATGGATGCCTTAGTTTCTCTGAGTTTAGTGGTTACTGTGAAAAGTGACGCCATTAGCCGGGTCAGCCTGCGCTTTGAGAAGGGATTGTTTTTGCACGTTCTCGTCAACAGAATCGCTCCTCTCAGGTCCCGAGCGCCGCGTTCCTCTCAGTGTGACACCCTGTACTGGCCCGGCAGGACCCCTTCAGTTAAGGCAATGAGAGGAGTTGTTATAAAGCCGTTTCCATCCTATTTGTTCAAGAGAACAAAATCTTCACTTCCTGTGAAACTGGCGCAGAATATCAATAAAATAATGAAAAGTTGCTGCAACCGGGGAAAGCCTATGACTCTGTTTTTCCCCATGATAATGAATTGCTTGTGCATCAGAGCATGCAGATGAAACGCAATAACAAACGCTCTCATGTTATCTTGTGCTCGGATGCCTGACGTTTGGGAATGTAATCGTGCGAGATAGTAATTATACCAAATCATTTTGATGGCAGACTTTGACTCAGGTATTTCAAAAGGATTAAAAGAATATTTTAGATGGCGTGCAAATGATCCACTGGTTGGTTCAGTTATCCAATCACATGATCTGTTCATGACCTGTTCTGATCATGAAGTCATGTGGAATTTATTTAGTAAACTTGTTTCCATCATCGCTTATTATGCACACGTTTTCTTATCAAATAAAAAAATTATCAGTCTCAATTGAGTGCACACCTTTTTATGCGCATTTTAAGACTTTACACGCATCTTGGCGTTTTCCAACCAGCATTTTTTATGCGATATCCCAAAATACGTGGATGGAAACAGCTACTGAATTAATTGAATGCGAAATTGGGTTTTATTCTTGCAAAACAAGCTAAACCAATGTTTAAACTGATCTAAAATATGCCATGCAAAAATGTATGCAAGAACGGATTTATGAGGGATTTACACGCAAATTAATTTTGCTTGTGTTTAAAGGGATAGTTCACCCCAAAATCTTTTACTCTCCCATAAGTATGCATTTCTTTCTTCTGTTGAACTAAAAAAAGATATATTTGAGAATCAAACAGACTTCCATGGAAGGAAAAAAAATACTATGGAAGTCAATGGCTATCGTCAACTGTTTGATTACCAACATTCTTCAAAATATCTTCTTTTGTGTTCAACAGAAGAAAGAAACTCATACAGGTTTGGAACCATTTGAGGATGAGTAAATTACAATTTTCATTTTTCATTTCAACTATCCCTTTAATGACGACGTGCAACACCTTTAAATGTTTATGGACTGCAGGCATCAGGGTCGTGGAGGTCAGGACAGCTCTTGTGTGATCGAATGCTGCTTGACTCTAGTGTTGCACAACAGAAACTCAAGGCCACAGATGCTTTTGCAGCAACAGTGCCAGTGTGGACCGCTACTGTCATGGAATCAGGCACATGAAAATGTAAATACAAGGTCGATACCTTGAAAAAGTAACAAACCAACAAAAAACACGATTTAGCGTTACTAAACCCCAGCACTGCTTGCCGTAAGAACGACGTAGCAGCTAAACGTAAATGGGGAAATCTTTGAGATGAATTGATTGAAAACCTGCATTTCCCAGTTATTTAAACATAATAAAGGAGGAAGAAGTATTTATCAATGTAAAAAATAAACCAGTTTGCTCCTCGTGATCCCAAATCTCTCTCGCTCTTTACGCGCTTTGTAGGATGGCGTTGGAACACTCCAAACACACGAGGTTCTGCCCACCCAGGACAAGCGCCGCCACATTGTCTCCGCAACGTACGCACGCGGGAACCTGGCTGTGTTTGGGGAAGGTGCGCATGTCCGGCGGAGAGCTGGAGCCCGTGCTGTCGCTCGACGGGGAAAACGCGGTACCAAAGGCCGGGAGACTCTGGGAATTCTCCTGCACCAGCCGATGATCCAGTGCCTCCGGAAGAGACGGAGACAGCCGAGCGAGAAGGGACGGAGAGAGCCTCGGTGTAGTCGGCAAACTCGCGCCTCCACGATCAAAGGTGCTCCACAATGGATTGGTGGACGGGGCCGTCATCGTTATCCCGTCGTATCCGGCCGAATCTTCCGACCCCAAGGGCAACTGGGTATCGCCAAACCAGAACGTACCGCCAGTGCTGCCGGGACTGAGATCTGCCACTCCGCTGCCTTTCCCGCTGTAGTAGGACTCGCTTGAGTTGCTTCCGAGCGAGCTGGAGCTGTCGTTGCGGTACCCTGCGGCGTTGCTGTGGAAGCTACTGTTGTTGAAGTTTGAAACACCGCCGGAGAAGAGCCAGGCTCTGTTGCTGCCCGACTCGAAGCCAACGTCAGTGCCGTTGTAGTGGAAGTCGTCATCGTCTACGCTGGTGTCCACGTTTCCCGCGGTACGCACAGCAATATGAGCTTCGATTTCCTCCCGAGCTCGATCCACGTTCTCAGGCATGCCGGTCACCTCAAACACGGGTTCTTTGTCACGACTTGGCGTGACGATGTAGGTGTGGGTTTGCTGCTGGATCCTCTTGATAGTTGCTCCTTTTGGTCCCACCACGAGCCCTACCATTCGATATGGCACCCGTACCTGGATGGTTGTCTGTCCCGGATGGCAAGGGATGCTGCTGTGCCCAACGTTTGGCACCAATTTGTTCCGAGACGCCCGGATGAGAGAAAAATGCTCAGCCGCTGACAGAATCTCACGCTTCGCCGTGATGACGTCCTCCTTCCGTCCTGTCACTACGAACACCGGTTCTTCTCCTCTAACGGGTGTTTTAATGTAAGTGTTGGTCTTTGCTCTCAGAGCTTTGATCTTGCACCCTGAAAAGAGCAGAAATACAAAGACAAGTCAACACATTTCTAGCTTAAGAAGACATCAATCAATCAATCCCAGTGATAGACAAGTGATCTTCTCTCAGGAGTAATTACAGCAGTCCTTGATGTTGATTGGGCAATACTAACACACATGGTATTGTAGCAGGTGTGTATGACAACAAGTTTTGTAATACAAGTGAACTAGCACAGACAGAACAGTGCTAGTTCACTTGTATTACACAACTTGTTGTCATACAGTGCAGTGAAGGAACACTACGTCATCACAGATAAGTGGGGCAGCTGAAATCCATATTAGTGTACACGACACATGCAGTTCAATGAGGTCAATTTGAGCAAATATTATTACATTTTCATCAAGGTTTCATTATAAATGCACTGATTTTGAAAATTTGGCCCATACAATTTACAATTTATTATGACTAATGACCAGTCTTATGACTGATATTAAATATCAATACTGTTTTTTTTTTTTTTTTTAAAGTTTGTTATATTTATTTTATTTTTAGATTTAACAGTTATAATATATATAATACCGGTGGTCAAAAGTTTGGACATTGGATTAATTAAGAAGTGAATTTATGAATTTATTTGATCAAAAATACAGTAAAAATGTATTACATTTTAAAATAACAGTTTTCAATTTTAACATTTTAAAATGTAATTTATTCCTGTGTGTGTGTATAATATATATATATATATTGCATTGTCAATACAAGATCTTCACCAAAATTGATGTACCTCTTGATGGAAATATCAGCACAACATTTATTTCCATCAAGAGGTGCATCAATGTTTGCTCAAGATCTTGTATTGACAATGCAAGAGTCCAGCACTCTGTAAAGTCTCCTCCAGCACATCCCAAAGACTCAATGAATTTAAGTTCTGGACTCAGAGGTGAAAATGATTCTTCATGCTCCCTCACAACCATTCTGTCACAATCTGAGCCTGATGAATCATTGTCATCCTGGAATATGGCCATGATGTGTCTTCCCACATGGTTATTTAAGAAATGAAAAGCTACACACTCCATCAATTAGGGTTAGAAGAACTGTTGCCAACATATAACATGCTAGAAACATAATAATCACTGCGATAATGATCCAATCATAGACTCTTAAACATTTGCCTATTTAAATACAAGCAGAAACTATTTTTTGGCAGTGTGTGTATATATATATATATATATATATATACACATATACATGAGGTGAGGTCTATGAAAACATCAGCAGGGCGAGTACAAATATGAATCACTAATCCGTTAGGCCCAATACAAAAGAAATCCTTAATGTTAAGCCCTGCTCTGGCTAAAAAGTGGGACAAGATGAGTCACAATATTAGAATATCAAACATGACAAGCAAACAAACCCACCCTGTCGGCCAACTATTTCCGCCACATGCTCAGATGTGGGCACCATCACGCACTCTGTTGTGTTCACGCTCTTCCTCCTGGTATTGAGTGCACACCTCTCACCCTCTTGCATCATCATCATTGCCATCATCATCCTCCCCTGAACCTGGTGGTGGTAGCCTTGGGACTCGCCCAGCCCATCCTGAAAGAGCCCACCCGTCCCCGGCGCCTCCATGCCTGTGAGGGCCAGTGCCCTCAGCTGCTCCAGATCAACATCATGTCTGATAATGTTGTTGTTGGCGGTGTTTTCCTCCTCTGATCCAGTTTGGGACAGGGGTTGGAGGTCCAACACCGCACCCAGGACACCCAGATGAGAAGTATCATGTGGTTCTGATGGACTCTCATCATCCCGGAGGCTCAACCGGCTCAGGTTCGGTACCAGCACCGGAAGGTCCGGTTCAGTATCGTCTGACTCCAAGAGTTGAGCCGTGTTACTGGGCATGCTCGACCAACAACGTGTCCTGCTTTCACTGCGGGACGCACATAAACAAACAAACAAACAAAAGTGTCACGGCAAAGCTCGTCTGTTACTGTATTCAGGTGTACAGAAATAGAATATGCCGTTCATTAAGTGTATTTAAACTTACAGTTGATGTTTACAGCAGCGGCAGCTGTGGTTCCGTGACCCTGTTCTACTGGATCTCTTTGTTTACGGTTCTTCAGGGATCTTCGCGCAGGGTTGGGGAACAGCTGATCTGCGCCCACAGCGCCACACGCCGGCGCGGATGAACTGCCAAACACTTTTTTTTGTTTTCGTTTTAGCAGCCAAAACATTTTATTTCTATTTATTTGGGCCGTAAAAAAAACTTTATAGCAACTATGACCATGAAGTAATGGCACTTACAAAAATAAATAAATAATGTAATTTCCTCTAATTTTGTAATTTGACTTCTGCTTTACGATTTGGTTACTACAAATGGTTACTACAATTTTTAAAATTATATATAATGACGCTGATAATACTGTTGGCTATGTTTTCCTCATTTGTAGATCGCTTCGAATAAAACTTCTTCTAATTGAATACATGTAGCTTGATTATTGAAAAAAAAAAAAAAAAAAAAATATATATATATATATAGAACTGTCTCTACATAGTTTTGTGTTAGCCTCAGTGTCCAGGCGACGGATTGGGTAGGTTTTGTGACTGGCAGCTTCAGGAAGTTTACGAATCTCGGAACGTCTCCATTACCTAATTAATATTCATGAGCATCAACGTATTCGTAATTGGCGTCTAGGCAACGCGACGACGCACTCCAGTGACAGGAGTTTGTGAAGTGACTGAAAGACGCTCCACTGCTCTCACATTGTGTTACATTAGTTAATTAAACAAGTTTCATCATTGTACAATATACATAATTAATCAACATGTATGATCGAGCTCCAAGGTTTACTCCCAGGTTGACTTTAAGCAGCACCACGTCTGATATTGGACCAGGAACTTATAATATCAACCGGTCTCTGAGCGGCAAAAGCTGTAAGTTTCCTTTTGACATGAAATAAAGTCTTTTTTTTTAAAGCCTAAGACCATCATAACTTTTTAAAGTTAGTAGGTAGATCGTTAAAATTTAAATGGGAAAAGTGAGATTAAAATGAACCCTTTGGTTAACTACTAGTTAGTAAAATTAGTTCTTAAGACAGTCTTAAACATAGTGGCTAAGTTTATGCTAGTGGCCTCAAAACTGACCATAGTTTTACTGCAAAAAAACAAAACATGGTTATTGTAGTTAAACCATGGTAACCACAAATTAGCCATTGTTTTACTACACTAACCATAGTTTAACCATGGTATTTGTAGTAAAACTGTTCATACAAATGGTTACTACACTTTTACTATAATAAAACCATGGTTAATTTTCGTAAGGCAGATTTAAACCTTACCAAGAAGCATAGATATTACATAAAAGTTTATTAAATGGTTCTTTGCAGACTTCTCTCCTTACCTCCGTACCATTTTCTATACTTTTCTTGGGTTGCTATAGTTCTTGATGTTAAATATCAGATATTAATATTAGATATCAGATGTTAATATCAGACAGATATTGTATATTGTTTAATTTAAAGTGCCAGAATATAGCGTTTTCTAAAGAACTAGAAAAGTTTCTGATATGGCATTATGTTGTGCAACCCTTTTAAGTTATTATTTGAACCTCTATTTTTAATAGTTTAGGCACCTGTGATCAATCTACTTGGCTATTGGATTTGTTTAGTATTAATACTAATATAATTATTGCCGGTTTCACAGACAAGGCTTAAGCTAGTCCCAGACTAAAATGCATGTTTGAGCTGTCTTAACTGAAAGCATATTGCATTTGCATTGACATATCTTAAAACATGCCAGTGCCATTGTTTTATCTCAAGATGCACACCAGTAATGTTGTTTTCCACGGCGCATTTTAAAAAGTTACTTAAATATTCTAAAAGGCCTAATCCTGGCTTAATCTAAGCCCTGTCTGTGAAACCAGGCCTATAAGTGTTATTATTATTTGTAAGAGTAATTGTTGAAATATTTCTACAGATTCGTATGCCCCCTTCCTCTCGCTGTCCAGTAGAGAGTCTGGGTTCCTGGGGTTGGGCAGTGGTCTCTATCCTGGACCAGGACAGTATAACAGTGACATTACCAGGGTATGTTATGTTACTGTACATCACTGTGCAATCAGTTAACATGTCAGTGACGAGTGCAAAATAACTGGAATATTGCAGAATCATGTTTTGGGAGGAAACAGTCTTCAGAATCGTTCCAAGCGGTTTGATGACGTGGTGTCAGATGTGCCAGGGCCGGGAGCGTACGATGTTACCAGCAATGTTTCAACTTCAGGGAAAAGAACAACCAGTCCAGAGAAGAGTCTGAAGGTGAGACGTTAAATTTGAAATATCATATAGACTATAATTTAGTGTTATTGTTATGGATGAATCTCACAAGGAAATGTCCAGGTCATATTTCAAAAGAAAAATAACAAATAACAATATTTTGCATAAAGATAATAAAGCCTGTTCGTAGGATCATTGCATCTATTTGAATATAGATGTTTTCACACCAGTTATGCACATTTACCAAAAATATTTAGTGTTCAATAAAAACTCAAGATTTACTTAAAGATCAAATCGGATTTTATGAGCAATTAATGCAGTATGTGATATATAAATTCCGATCAGGCATAACATTATGACAGGTGACGTGAATAACACTGATTATCTCTTCATCACGGCACCTGTTAGTGGGTGGGATATATTAGGCAGCAAGTGAACATTTTGTCCTCAAAGTTGATGTGTTAGAAGCAGGAAAAAAATGGCCAAGCGTAAGGATTTAAATGAGTTTGACAAGCGCCAAATTGTGATGGCTGACCGACTGGGTCAGAGCATCTCCAAAACTGCAGCTCTTGTGGGGTGTTCCCGGTCTGCAGTGGTCAGCATCTATCAAAAGTGGTCCAAGGAAGGAACAGTGGTGAACCGACGACAGGGTCATGGGCGGCCAAGGCTCATTGATGCACGTGGGGAGCGAAGGCTGGCCCGTGTGGTCCGATCAAACAGACGAGCTACTGTAGCTCAAATTGCTCAAGAAGTTAATGCTGGTTCTGATAGAAGGGTGTCAGAATACACAGTGCCTCGCAGTTTGTTGCGTATGGGGCTGCATAGCCACAGATCAGTCAGGGTACCCATGCTGACCCCTGTCCACTGCCAAAAGCGCCAACAGTGGGCACGTGAGCATCAGAACTGGACCACGGAGCAATGGAAGAAGGTGGCCTGGTCTGATGAATCACGTTTTCTTTTACATCACGTGGATGGCCGGGAGCGTGTGCGTCACTTAGCTGGGGAACACATGGCACCAGGATGAACTATGGGAAGAAGGCAAGCTGGCGGAGGCAGTGTGATGCTTTGGGCAATGTTCTGCTGGGAAACCTTGGGTCCTGTCATCCATGTGGAAGTTACTTTGACACGTACCACCTACCTAAGCATTGTTACAGACCATGAACACCCTTTCATGGAAACGGTATTCCCTGGTGGCTGTGCCTCTTTCAGCAGGATAATGCGCCCTGCCACGAAAGCAAAAATGGTTCAGGAATGGTTTGAGGAGCACAACAACGAGTTTGAGGTGTTGACTTGGCCTCCAAATTTCCCAGATCTCAATCCAAGCGAGCATCTGTGGGAAACAAACAAGTCCGATCCATGGAGGCCACACCTCGCAACTCACAGGACTTAAAGGATCTGCTGCTAACATCTTGGTGCCAGAAACCACAGCACACCTTCAGGGGTCTAGTGGAGTCCATGCCTCGACGGGTCAGGGCTGTTTTGGCAGCAAAAGGGGGACCATCACAATATTAGGAAGGTGGTCATAATATTATGCCTGATCGGTGTGTATATATATATATATATATATATATATATATATATGTATGTGTATGTATGTATGTGTGCGTGTGTGTGTGTGTGTGTGTATGTTTTAAAAATATTTAAAAAATGTCTTGAAAAGAAATGTCTTGTTCATATTTCAACCCAAAATCAAAAGAAAAATATAACATATTTTGCATAAAGCTTGTTTCTAGGATCATTATGTCTTTTTGAATTGTCACAACAATTACACACATTTAAAAACAATATTTAAACAGTGTGTTTAATATAGTATGTATATTTAATATATATATATATATATATGAATTAAATTCATAATCAAAGCCGTAATCAGTATTTATCCTCTTATATTTTTATGATGATTTCTAATGATTATTTCCATTTATGATTTTGCTCAATCAATAGGACCAATGATTGTTTCTTTCTTTATATTTTCTAAAGTTTGTATTTGGTCTCTGAGTGGTGACTGAGGGTCTGTCCTAGGGATGTGTGATGTGTCGCTAAACGCTTGATTTCAGAACATGTTGTCGTGTGTTTGGATTTTTGGAGGCATCACACACCCCTAACAGTATATGTGTGTGTATGTGTATATATATATATATATATATATATATATATATATATATATATATATATATATATATATATATATATATATATATATATATATATATATATATATATATATATATATATATACACACACACACACAAACATATATTATATAAACACAAACTTTTATGTTAGATGTGATTAATTACAATTAATCGATTTGACAGCACTAATAAAAACAAGATTTAGTTAAAGATCAGATGAGATTTTATGAGCAATTAAGGTAAATCATTATGCAGATATCCAGGTAAATATCCAGGGTTCACACATTTTTTCTCCTGCAGCTGTAATGAATCTCTCTCTGTTAATGCTCTGGTTTGTTTTTTGAGTAAATGTCTTTACGATGCCTGCAGGCCGTCTTTAAAGCGGTGAAGATGCTGCTGAATCCTGATGCTCCATCCATCCCCTCTCCCGGACAGGCGTTCGGATTTGAAGAGGATCCTCAAGCCGTCCTACACAGACACAAACCCCCCACCAGAGACCAGACCATCGGCCCGGCCTTCTACAACCCCTTACCGGTCAGAAAGATTACGGGCAGTATGTGTAAATGGATGTGCACTCAGTCATGAAAAAGATACAGGTCTAATGGAGTGGTTTGAGTGTGTGTGTGTGTGTGTGTGTGTGTGTGTGTGTTAGGTCAGATGTGTCCATTAACAGAAGACCGTCTAATGCCCCTCCGCTCTGCATCATTAGTGCTGAGGCTGTTTCCATTACTAATGATCGCTGCATTATTTTAAAAAGTCACAAAGCGCAGCACTCATCCATTTTACTGTCAGGACCGAAAAACCCAGGGTAATTATTCTTTACGTTATATTTCAATATTCACTTACAATAATGCAGCAGATGCTGGACTCAGCTTTAATCAAATCATCTTTCATTGGCCATTGAGCTGCCAACTTCCTCTACAGGGGGAAGAACTCTGTATCAAAGCGCAGGGCCATTCGTCATGGTGCATCTGTTTCTCTCTCTCGTCTCAGGGTTTGCACACTGATTACACATTTTCCACTCATTTTTATGTGCTTTAGTAAATTACAATGGTCATATTCTACACTTTTGTAGCATTTGATGTTGTTTCACTGCATCGGCTCTGTTTCAAGACCTAGTGAGACAGTGTACGTGTCGTGACACATGCAGCTCAATAAGGTTCATCATCCATTTTTATCAGTGCATATTGAAAATTTGGCTGATACATATTATGATTTATTATGACTAATAGCTAATATTATGCCTGACTTGCATTATATACATTATATATGTATGTGTGTTATTTTATTAAAAAAAATTATGCATGCACACACACACACATTATTTCATGGTTGTGAATGAAATTGGGTTTATTTGCAGTTAATTTCATTAAATGGACTTTGAATGTTAAAGTATGCGCTATGACATTTGAGCATCAAAACATAAATCTGTATTATGTCCAGTGAAAATGCTGACAATTTGTGAACTAATATTTGACCTCAGACACAATACAGTGCAAAATAGTTTTGCAAAGGATTGAAATGCAAATATATGTATATATATATCAGGGTTTCTACACAGTTTGGAAAAGTATGGAATTTGATTTGAATAATTTCCAGGTCTGGAAAAGTGTGGAAAAAAGAAAGCAGAGTATGCTTTTTTTTTTGCGCCATCAGCCCATTTCGCGGTGTGGTTGCCACAGACTATGCATTAAAGCAGACCTAAGGCCTTGAAATATGACGTACTTCCCTAACGAAAGCCACATTTTGAACACAGTACCAGTCTTTTTTATAGACCCTTGAACTTGGCAAATAGGACAATGCACACAGCGATATTGTGCCATCAGCCCATTTCGTGTCATGGTTTCTCCGCCACCACAGAGGATGCGTTAAATTGGACATTTAGACTTCGAAGTACTACCCTAAGGAAAGACAAATTTTGAGTAAACAGATCTCTATTGATTTATGTGCATCCAAGAATCAAAGTAAGATGGCAGTGACACACAGAAAATAGGTTATAGTATATATATAAAACTAGACATTGTAATTTACAGGTGACTGTACTATAAACCAAATATAATGCTGTATGAAACATTTATGTTAAATATGGTCTACAGAGAGGTTTGGAAATTGAGTCTGGAAAAATATGGAATTTTGAAATGGAAAATGTGTAGGAACCCTTTCATATATATACTGTATGTATATATTTGGCAGGAGGAGCTGTCATCCTCTCAGAAGTATAAAGGTGTACAGTTTGGGAAAATGTCAGGCCGGAGAGAGCAAGTAAAGGGCGGAGACGGACCTGGACCAGGACAGTATGAACTACAGGAGTGAGTTTGATTGATGCATATGTTCTCAGCTGCAACACAACATCGTTTGCATTGTCTTGCGAAATTTATTCTGAAGCATCTGGACCTTGTTTGCCATATGTAGATGCTTGAGAATAAATTTCACATGGTCTCAGCCTCAGACGGCACACCCACAGTCTGTTCTCTGACCGTCTGATACATAATGCACACAAAACTCCAAAACACTTCCTTGATCTATTAAAATCTAATCTGCATGACTGACTTTTCTGTAAATTACAGGAGTAAGTCAGTGCTGCAGTGATGACGTATTTTTGTAGGCCAATCGGGATGTCAGTATCACCCTGGTTCCTTCGACAAAAAAACTATTAAGATTTTTCTGTTGGCTTTTGTATTGCTGAAAAAAAGCTCCGTGATCAACAAACATTTATGATTTATACACATTGTCCATCATGATAATCTTCACAAATACACTTTTTATGAATTTTAAAGCCTAAATACAATAGCAAGAAGTAAAAAGCTAAACGTAGGGTATAAACAAACTACACCATGCTCGCACCTTCTATAACGCTTGAAAGTGAGAGTTAGAATAGTTTGCAAGAGTGTGATTATGAACACAAGGTTGTGCAAGCGAGCGAGTTTGTTGTGGTGATATTTAATGTCCCAGACAACCTCTGTTGTCCCATTTAGACAGCAGCCACCTTTTAAAACTTTAAAAACTTTAGTTAAATAAAAAAATCACAATTACTGGTGTATTTTATGTCATAGAATAAAATGTGAAAAATATTGAGCTTGTTTTCACCACAGACCTTTTTTCCAAGCATTTAACCAAAAACCCATTTAAAAAACCCATTGACTTCAGGCAGATGTCTTGTTTCAGGGTTTTGACCTACAGAAATACGGCATTCCTTCAGCACTCTGTGGTGTGTTTGAAAGATGGTTGATTTTGTGAATCCCTGTTTGTGTATACCAGCGATCACACTGTCCACTATGAGAATGTGAATCTCACACGAGAGCAGAGAGGCCGTTCAGAGCTGGTCGTCCCTCGATACCACGAGCTTGTGGCGCTGCAGGAAGAGAAGAAGGTTAAACCTCATAATATCATTTGTCATTTCTGTTCTATACGTGTAGCTTTTTTTGGATCACAATTTTTTTAAAGACATTTGACAGCACTGAAGCTGTAAGTTAAAGTCAAATGTAAATGAAAGCTAATGTAAAAAATATATAAATAATACGATTAAAATAAATAGGTAAATAAATAAATTGGCTTAATATAAATAAATAAATAAATAATGTGATAAAACATTCATATATATATATATATATATATATATATATATATATATATAGATATATATATATATATATATATATATATATATATATATATATATATATATATATATATATATAGATATATATAGATATATAGATATATATATATATCCTGTCTTAATAACTAATATATATATATATATATATATATATATATATATATATATATATATATATATATATATATATATATATATATTAAATAGATTAAATTAAATTAGATTCAAATAAATATAATTTTGTTCAGTATACATTGTTTTTTTATTAAATAAATACATTAATATAGTGAGTAGAAAAAAATATAATAATGTAATTTAATATAAATTAATTTTTAGATTTACAATATTCATGGGTGTTTATAAAAGATAGATGCCTTTTAAAATTCAAGATGGAGTCCCTCACACGAGGATGATTGTATTTGGGGGTCCGTGGCATCTAAAAGACTGAAAACCCTTGTTCTAACACACTGATGTGTGTAAATTTGATGTAGAAGTTGTGTCTTGCCTGTAGAGGGCACTATTGCAACAAGACTTGAGCTCAATGTTAGATGCATTTCTGCATGGATGCTTTTCTGTTGTGCTGCAAATAAGCTTTCTTTTTTTATGTGTGTGTGTGTGTTTGTGTGTGTGTGTGTGTGTATTTATAGGGTGTCCCGGGTCCAGCGCAATACCACATAAAGAGTCAGTTTGAGATGCCCAGTAACCCACATGGTCCTGTGTTGAGCCCACCCTTCCTGTCTCAAGCTCAGGCAACAACACACTGCTTTATTTTTGAACATTCACACATAAGGGATAATGTACATCCAGCTGGCTGTTATCACAAAATAAACTCTGACAGGGTGATCAGGACCCGGACGTGAAGTGGAAGTTTTTTTTTTTTTTTGTGATACCATCTGGCTGGATGTACATTATCCCGCAGCCTATTACACAGCTACTTGCCTCATAAGTAAATAATTAGACAAAAAATATGGATTTGAGTTGAAATATTTTATTAGCTCATAAAGCACAAAGCTTCCACAAAGCAAAACAGTTCCTAGTAAGCAGCTTTGAGCATAGACGAATGAACAAGTTCAAATAAGATGGACATTTAAGGGATAATATACAGTGTGGTATCACTTATTTCACAGCTTTTTACCAAATAAATAATGACACATGGACATGAAATATTGATTTGAGAAGAACCCATACTTGTTTATTATCTTATCTATTACATTTCATTCTAGCAACAAAACAAAAACTTTAAACAATATTGCCGTGGGCCTACTATTAATACTGAAGTCCTCTTCCTTTTACGGTAAATATACTGATCAGGCATAACATTATGACCACTGACAGGTGAAGTGAATAATATTGATTATCTCTTCATCACGTCACCTGTTAGTGGGTGGGATATATTAGGCACCAAGTGAACATTTTGTCCTCAAAGTTGATGTGTTAGAAGCAGGAAAAATGGGCAAGCGGGAGTTTGACACAAATTGTGATGGCTAGACGACTGGGTCAGAGCATCTCCAAAACTGCAGGTCTTTTTGGGGTTCCCGTTTTCCAGTGGTCAGTAGGTTATACGCAAGTTGTTGCGTATGGGGCTGCATAGCCGCAGACCAGTCAGGATGCCCATGCTGACCCCTGTCCACCGCCGAAACGCCATGTGCATCAATGAGCCTAGGCTGCCCATGTCGCCGGTTCACCCTTCCTTTGACCACTTTTGATAGATACTGACCACTGCAGACCAGGAACACCCCACAAGAGCTGCAGTTTTGGAGATGCTCTGACCCAGTCGTCTAGCCATCACAATTTGGCGCTTGTCAAACTCACTCAAATCCTTACGCTTGTCCATTTTTCCTGCTTCTAACACATCAACTTTGAGGTCAAAATGTTTACTTGCTGCCTAATATATCCCACCCACTAACAGGTGCCGTGATGAAGAGATAATCAGTGTTATTCACTTCACATGTCAGTGGTCATAATGTTATGTCTGATTGGTGTATAGTCGATAACTGAGGCACAAGATGCCACCAGGATGAAAGGAGACATGAAAGAAGTGCCGCCTCAAATACCATGATGAGCGGTCACTGTACAGCGTTGCAATTGACGATGATCATTATAGGGGACTAACAGACCTTGGAATGTCATTACTGACCAATCAGAATCAGGCATTTCAGAGAGCCATGCAATAAGTGCTAATAACAGCTACTCTGGAGTAATCACATTATTTACTTGCCTAATACATGTTTCTGGTCTTGTGCACAATTCTCATCAGAGCACATTATAGTCTTTATAATCTTTCAGAAGTAAAAATGTGCCTCATGTCGATTTTCATCTGATCTCAGTATTGTGCTGGTTCTTGCAGCGGTTCAGTACGGTCAAGGATGATGCGCCCCCTGTAGGTGCGTACGATGACCCGCGCTGTGCTCTGGAGATCCTGAAGAGAGGCAGAGGGGTGAAGAAGAATCCTTTCGGCTTGACAGCTGTACGCTTCCTGCCAGAAAACAGATCGAAAGCTACGCCAGGTGTGTTTTTTTTTTCTGTGTGAATGTGAATCGGGGGCCACATTCTGAATGCAAAATGTCTTGTATCTGTGGAGTGCAGTCAGAGGTCAGATTTGGATTGTGTTTGCTAGAGGGACAAACATGAGGTTGGTAAAGTTATCACTAGATTTCATACTTTACAGCAGCAGCCAATCAGATTTTAAGCCACTCTCAAAACAACCAGTCAGATTCTATTCCACTTTAAGACACTCAAGATGCATTCTAATTTGCATACTGCATGTCCTAAATAGTGTGCAAGATGCCAAATCACAGTAGGTTGAAAATAGTATGCCAAAGGTGCTCGGATGGTGTACAATTTTGTAAGTTGGTCTCAAAACGCTATTTTATGAAAACGTTTATGTTGCCTTGCATTGAAGAGTTTCAGTTGCATTTTTTTTTTAGCAGTAATTACATTCAAAGTGGTCAAAGTCAAGTCACATTTATTTTTATAGCAATTTTATACAATATAAATAATTTCAAAGCAGCTTCATAGTAATAATAAATAGGAAAGTAGCAGAATTATGATCAAATAAGAAACAGAAGTGCAATGAACTACACTGTGAAAAGTGATAAACTGCTATTTCTACCTGATTTAATCTATTCATGTATTTAGCAATATTAAATAATATTTGACTTGAATAAAACCAGTTAATTCTGTGTCTTCAGAGTGTCAAATCAGTTTTCTTTATCAGTAATAACATTCAAAGTGGTCGAAGCGCAATGGACTATTTTTAAGGCAGCAATTTAACTTAAATCTTAGCAGGTTGACATA
Organism: Rhinogobio ventralis; assembly: GCA_039654625.1. Classification (NCBI taxonomy): domain Eukaryota; kingdom Metazoa; phylum Chordata; class Actinopteri; order Cypriniformes; family Gobionidae; genus Rhinogobio; species Rhinogobio ventralis. Next base: position 5,031,183 of record CM077194.1, read on the forward strand.
TTTTAGAAATATATTAATATTTTATAAATATACTAAAATATAAATATTATATAAAACTTTCAGTGTAGTGCTTCCCACTCCTGGCATACTTCTGTTATCGTAAATAAAAGTATGCATTATAGCTAACCACATAGACTGCATAAGTACACTACCATTCAGTCAGTAAGATTTAAAAAAAAGAAATTAATCAATGATGCATTAAATTGATCAAAAGTGACAGTATAGACATTTATAATGTAACAAAAGATTTCTATTTCAAATAAATTATTTTCCTTTGAACTATTTTAAAAGTTTTAACAAAAAAACTTTGTTTGAACAACAATGTTTTCAACATTGATAATCATAAATTTTTCTTGAGCAGCAAATCATCATATTAGAATGATTTCTAATTTTCATAGGAATAAATTACATTTTACAATATATTCAAAAAAGTTATTTTAAATTGTAATAATATTGCACAATATTACAGTTTTACCTGTATTTATTTTTGATCAAATAAATGCAGCCTTGATGAGTTTTTTTTTTCCCTCAAAAACATTTAAAAAATCTTAAAGACCCCAAACTTTTGAACGGTAGTATATGAAATTTAGGCAAAGCCACAATCATCAATATTAAACAGACCTAGTTAGTAGTACTCCAATAGTAACTAAATGTCTTACTCATGCATGTATTTGCTGCAGAACCTGATTTCACCAAGTGCAACATGTTCCTGGATCGACATCTTTGTTGATCCTGAAACAACATTCCAATCAACCAATCAGATTTGAGGGACAAGTTTACAGTTTATGTCAAGTTTTGGTCTAAAACCAGGGTTAGGAGCTTCTACATCAATGTTATTCTCTATCATTTCCGTCTGATTTTTAGGATAACTTATGGGTAGGGTTAGGACTACATTTTCAGACTGGAATGTTGTTCCAGGATCAACAAAATATGTTGACCCAGAACCTCATCTAACTCGGCAAAATCAGGATGTGCTGTATTTGCTAGGTCCCGGTGCCTATAACGTGTTTGATTATGGCCTGGCTCAGGAGAGTTTGAAGAAAGCCTGTCTGAAGAGCACAAGGAAGGGAGCCTTTGGCTCTGTTGCACCACGCCGGCTTTTTCTCCCCAGCAAAGAGGAAATGAGCACCCCGGGGCCGGCTCAGTACAAGGTGAGCAGTTCTTCAACCCAGAAAGTGTGTGCTCATTGTCTATTGTCTATTGTACACCAATCTGCCAGCGCCCTCGGGAGCTTATTCAGACTTTTCAGGGGGCTTCATCCAATGAATCGAAATAAATCTTCCATAAATCCCCTTGAACTGGATATTTCTCAGCATTCACTAAATGTCAGTTTTGCCTGGAGCCTACAACCTAGAGCCTATCTTTTCAAAATGTACCATGGAAGCCATAGTTTCAGGCAAAATACAGCAGTTTCTGTATTCCATGGTATACATCACTATTATTTACTGTTGCTCATACTCAAGGGTGTGGTATTTGAATGAAGTATCAATCATTCATGCTACAGACATCAATGCAGCCTTGAATTGAAGTGTGCTTTTACTTTTCTAAGTGATCAGACTTTTGCCTGGTGGATGATAAAACAGACAAAAGCATACACACTTACACTGTGGTCTTTTGGCAAACCCTGTGGTCACCATGGTACATATTTGTAAGAATAAAAGATTTAAATTTATAACAGTATGGCTGACAAATCCCCCCCTCCCTGTTTTTTTCTCTTTTCTTGGAAACATCCATTATTTCCAGTGCGAGTGTCCAGTTGGCCTGCTTCCTGAACCAAACCGACCCCAGTTGGAGGTCTTTTATGGACTCTCCTTCTGTTCCTTGTATATGATCCCTGCCTGCATAGATAAGAGCAGTGAATGTGTCCTACTGGACATCTAGATTCACTGAGTCTTTCTGTCAGACAGAATAATGTGCTCACGTTTTAATGCTTTTGAAAAAATACTTTTTGCTCATTAAAGGGGCCTTTCACACAGAAGGCGTTTTCCATTTCAATGCACTACTTTTCCATAGTTTTTCTGTGTAAACATGCGCTAGACCAGTGGTCTTAGCTATTTTTTTTCAGGAGAGCCACACAGATAGGACAAAATCAATAGGAGAGCCACTTTTACTGCAAAGTATCAAAAGTTACATCCAGTCATAAATAGCATGTCTGCTTATCAGCCTGTCATCCCTGAACATACAATATGCAATGCAATAAATACAAAAGGTAGATAGATAGTGGGTATGCATAATATATTTTTAATGTAAACTTTCTTTTAGTGCTGTCAATCAATTAAAAAAATTAACTAGATTATTCACACATTTTCCTGTTTAAAACACGTTTTTAATATATTTTATAATGTAATAATTTCACAGCAAATCACCAAATTAATGGAGAAAAAACAAAGACGGTATATTTTAAATATTTTTTTAATGGCATATTTTTTATGAATGAAGGCCAGTTTCACTGATATTAATACTGATACTGATGTCTCTATGAAATAGATTTTCCCCCTAATTTTAAACATTAATTATAGCCATTCAACATTACAGTGTAATTGAAAGCTTTTTAACATTTATTAGGCTTCAAACGTATTATGAATTAAATATAGATTCTTTTTTAAAGCTACAAAAGTTCTTTAGTCAAGAGCAGTGAGTGATGAACATTAATAACGGACAGTATTAGTGGCTGCTGTGACTTTAAAGGGACTTTAGCTTATTCACCGTATCCCCCAGAGTTAGATAAGTCCATACATACCATTCTCATCTCCGTGCGTGTCATAACTCTGTCTGACACACCCACCGCTAGCCTAGTTTAGCACAAAGACTGGAGGTAAACGGCTCCATCTAGCCTACTGCTCAATAAATGACAAAATAACGCCAACATTTCCCTATATATATGTTGTGATGTGTATAGTTACATTGTGTACTAAGACAGACGGAAAATGAAAAGTTGCAATTTTCTAGACCGATATGGCTAGGAGCTATACTCTCATTCCTGCATAATAATCCAGGAACTTTGCTGCATTCTATGGGTGCAGCGGCGCAATGATATTACGCAGCGCCTGAAAATGGGCTAACTTCCGTCAACATAACCAACCTGCTTGCACAGAGAGCATGCTGGGGACTATTTTCAGGTTTAGAAAATTGCCACTTTTCATTTTCCGTCGGTCTTAGTACACAATGTAACTATACACATTACAACATGTAAATAGGAAAATGTTGGCGTTATTTTGTCACTTATTGAGCAGTAGGCTAGATGGAGCCGTTTACCTTCAGTCTTTGTGCTAAGCTAGGCTAGCGGTGGGTGCGTCAGACAGAGTTATGGCACGCACAGAGATGAGAATGGTATGTATGGACTTATCTAACTCTGGGGGATACGGTGAATAAGCTAAAAAAAGTCGGCGTGTTCCTTTTAAGACCTGCTGCTGCCGAACATGATGCGGATCTGACACGCTGTCACACGGGTCCCATTTCCTCACAACTCTTTAAGTTCATTAGACGTTATTTAACTCATTTAAAAGTTATGTTGTTATGAGGATACTCGACAAAACGGACATTTAGGCATAGTTATGTGTTATAGTTTGTTCAAGAGCGAAAGAGAACTCGATTCTGGCGATCTGTCTGTGCTAATGATGCTGGCGGTTAACTCACACCACTAATCATAGTTGATAATGCGTATCATATGCACGTATGCTATGCAAGTCATTTTGGCGTATAAATCACACGATAAATACAATTCGTGTTTGTAACGTAGTTTGTATGTTAAGGGAAGAAGGAGGCGGGAATCGGCGAACATTTTAAATACTTTAATAAAAATAAATAAACAAAACGAAAATAACCGCCGCAGCCCCTCACGGACGACTGGCGCGCACACACATAACAAAACACAACATAAAATCCAGGCCTGGTCCTCTCTCGTCTAGCACTGTCGTCGCTCCTCCTTTTATGCTCCCGTCACTCCTCCGTGAGACGAGACCGGTGTGGCGCGCAGCTGGAGCTCATTATCACTCGCCACCGGCCCGCTCTCATGGTCCCTCGCCTCGCTACTTGCCACATACCCCCAACGCCCTTCGCAGGCCGGGGGGCACTCCCGAGACTGCACTCTACGCTAGAGGTCGCCTATTCAAAACAAAGGCGTAGTTTGAGCGCAGAATTTTGGGACATGTGGTCTTCACCTCACAGCCGGTGGAAAAGAATCGGGATAGGACTCGGGCAGAAATCATGTTCATGGATGCGATTATTAATGTTACTGTAGTATGAAGCAGAGCAGGAGTGTTGTGGGAGCTGAGCAAGGCCGCTGGAGCGATTGCGCAACACACGCCTCGCAAGCAGCGGGACTTTTATTATGCCACAGTCGCCGGCGCCATTTCCGCTTTTCCGGTAACGCAGCTCTGTTTATCATATTAGATACATTTGAGTGTGTTGAAAATGATGTTATGACGTTACTCTGTGCGTTCGCTCGGCGGCTGCTATGACACTTGTTGCACACTGCAGTAAGAGTAAAGCGTTTCTGCTAAATAAAACCGGAAACCGAGGGTAACACAGATATGATGCAATTGACAGGCGACTCCCTCACATGTCCCGTTTCTTGGTTAAAATAGCAATTTTCTGCGATTTACAAATAGTTGGAAACATTTGGGATATTGTAAGTACTCAATTGAACAAAATATATAACACTGGCCTAGTGGTTTTTGGATATTTTACTGAAAATTTTTTACATAGTGCACCTTTAAATAGTCTATATTTCCATCTTGTAATGATGCTGTTTTTGGATATTTTTTTAATTACTTGTAATAGAGCAGACACTTTGAGTTTTTAATGGGTTATGCTATAGCCCTGCTTGTTTTTATGAAATATATGTATTGACTGCATGATCATTTTACCGTATTATGTACTGCCATGCGAGCCGCAAATTAAGCTGGGCGAGCCACAGGAGGTTTCACGAGCCGCGCAATGAGTAACACTGCGCTAGACGGACATGTATAACCGTTGCTTTCTCGCACATGACACAGCGTTCTAAAAGCGAGGCGGTCAAGTTAAAATTAGTTAAACTTTTAAAAAACACATCTCAAAACCTTCCGGATTTTTCAAAGCAAAAACGTGTTCTGTGTGAACCAGCCCTAAGGCGGCATTTATCTGATCAAATAGTGAAAACAGTAATATTGTGAAATATTATTGCAAATTAAAAAAAACAGTTTTCTATTTGAATATATTTTAAAATTGTAATTTATTCCTGTGATCAAAGCGTAATTTTCAGCATAATTACGCCAGTCTTCAGTGTCAGAAATCATTCTAATATGATGATTTGCTGCTCAAGAAACATTTCTGATTATTATGAATGTTGTGCTGCTTATTTGATGCATCCATGCTTAATAAAAGTATTAATTTACTTACTGACCATAAACTTTTGAACAGTAGTGTAGTGTACATTTAAGTGCAGTATGCACACGCGGATGCCAAAATGTGCACTATGCAAACAGAGCACACAGTGGGGCATACTGTATTCCACAATGCAATGCCATTGATTACAATTGATAAATGTAATAGCAACCACAAGTCTCCTTCTTGATTCATTGTATATGATTTCAAAAGGCATTTTTACACAGGTAAAATAAGTTTTATAAAAACAATGTATGCTGTATACAGTACATATTTTATAAAAAGCTAGTATTTCATTCTGAACATAACCTGCAGTCTAAGATGAGGACCTGGTGTATCTTATCTCTAGCGTCACGATAGTGGAGATTATGATTTTTCATTATAAGTTGAACCAGAGAGGAGTTATTCTGTCAGCAGAGACCACACGGGCACCTCAGAGCTGCTAAAACTACATCAGCACATAATTAAAATAAATAGTTCACCCAAAAATTAAAGATCTGTCATCATTTATTCACCTTTATGTTGATCTTAACTAATTAAATTATTTTTTTTCTGTGGAAGAGATGTTTTGGAGAATTTCTAACCTGCTTTTTTCATACAGTGAAAGTAGATCGCGATCAGCGGCTTTTTCTGAGGGTATTATAAACGTATGAAAACCTAGTGTGTTCTTGTGTACTATATTCTAATTATAAGAAGGCTCAAATGTAAGTAATTATTTGAATAATAATATGAATCAGTCATTACACATCAGTATTTGACTGCAGAATGCTGTGATTTACCAGTCAGAATCCAAAAGAGGTAATAATAATCTTGTATATTGTCTTTCTTTTGTGTTTGCTGCAGGTGGAGAAGACAAATGAAGCGTTATATAAGAAACAGAGTACAGCTGCTTTTAAATCTGCCACTGACAGACTTGTGGGTTCACTCTACGCCAAAGTAAGACACACACAACACTAAAATTTCATCTTTAGACTGTCACTGGGAAGAAAATCACAAATGAGATCTCTGTAATATCTCAAGTGTTTTTCCTGGATTGCAATTTTTGCTCAGATTTTACTACAATTTTTTTTTTTTTAGGACTTAGATGTTTCTCCTAAGAATAAAACCCCAGTGATCTTACGTGGGTCTCCTCTAATATATCAGAAGAGAACTCATTGTCTCACACTGTGCTCAATTTTATCAAGATGACAAAATCTGCAATCAAAACTGAGATCTCAATAAGAATTTGAAACATTTCTAATCAACTTTTCTCTCAGAACAAATGATCTAAGCTGCTCCACATTTGTTTTTTAGCTCTATACTCGGTTACACTTTATTTTAGTTTGTGAGAGTTAAGGGCATTATTGTTACACAAGTTTATTTATTTCAAATAAATATCCAAATAAATGTAATTACTAAACTAAATTAACTATATCAACTACATTACTTGAATATACACTCACCTAAAGGATTATTAGGAACACCATACTAATACTGTGTTTGACCCCCTTTCGCCTTCAGAACTGCCTTAATTCTACGTGGCATTGATTCAACAAGGTGCTGAAAGCATTCTTTAGAAATGTTGGCCCATATTGATAGGATAGCATCTTGCAGTTGATGGAGATTTGTGGGATGCACATCCAGGGCACGAAGCTCCCGTTCCACCACATCCCAAAGATGCTCTATTGGGTTGAGATCTGGCGACTGTGGGGGCCATTTTAGTACAGTGAACTCATTGTCATGTTCAAGAAACCAATTTGAAATGATTCGAGCTTTGTGACATGGTGCATTATCCTGCTGGAAGTAGCCATCAGAGGATGGGTACATGGTGGTCATAAAGGGATGGACATGGTCAGAAACAATGTTCAGGTAGGCCGTGGCATTTAAACGATGCCCAATTGGCACTAAGGGGCCTAAAGTGTGCCAAGAAAACATCCCCCACACCATTACACCACCACCACCAGCCTGCACAGTGGTAACAAGGCATGATGGATCCATGTTCTCATTCTGTTTACGCCAAATTCTGACTCTACCATCTGAAAGTCTCAACAGAAATCGAGACTCATCAGACCAGGCAACATTTTTCAGTCTTCAACTGTCCAATTTTGGTGAGCTCGTGCAAATTGTAGCCTCTTTTTCCTATTTGTAGTGGAGATGAGTGGTACCCGGTGGGGTCTTCTGCTGTTGTAGCCCATCCGCCTCAAGGTTGTGCGTGTTGTGGCTTCACAAATGCTTTGCTGCATACCTCGGTTGTAACAAGTGGTTATTTCAGTCAAAGTTGCTCTTCTATCAGCTTGAATCAGTTGGCCCATTCTCCTCTGACCTCTAGCATCAACAAGGCATTTTCGCCCACAGGACTGCCGCATACTGGATGTTTTTCCCTTTTCACACCATTCTTTGTAAACTCTAGAAATGTTTGTGCGTAAAAATCCCAGTAACTGAGCAGATTGTGAAATACTCGTCTGGCACCAACAACCATGCCACGCTCAAAATTGCTTAAATCACCTTTCTTTCCCATTTTGACATTCATTTTGGAGTTTAGGAGATTGTCTTGACCAGGACCACACCCCTAAATGCATTGAAGCAACTGCCATGTGATTGGTTGATTAGATAATTGCATTAATGAGAAATTGAACAGGTGTTCCTAATAATCCTTTAGGTGAGTGTATATGATAATTGAAATGAGCTGATGACATCACCGTTTTCTCCAGAGCGGCTGTACAGCCGAATCAGATTCTGTTGCATTATTTTCCTGTTTAACACTGTGAAGCTGCTTTGAAACAATCTGCATTGTAAAAAGCGCTATATAAATAAAGTTGACTTGACTTGACTTGACGAGAGTGCATCCATGTAACAAATCTGTCCGCTCGCAGGCGGATTTCTTTCATTCTAGCACAAAACTTATTGGACGGGCACTTTCAAATATGGCTCTGCTCTCGCTCAGATGTCACGCGTGTTCGCTTAAACTTTGTCCAGTGTGCTCTCGCGAATATCTCCTTGCTCTTTGTCTAGAATTGTCTTCTGATTTGTCCAGAAACCTGCCATTTTCACTACAAGGATAATTTACTAAGCACGCCCAGAAACTACATGCAGTCTTTGCAAGGGACTTGCCTCATCGTCATGGCAACGGTTTGTGTCCAGGTCAGATTACGTCTGCTCAGACATTCTACGAACCAACAAACGGCGATTGAACATGTTTCGTTGTGGTGAAAACAAACCCCAGCCAATGGCAACAGACGGCGACAGGGGTAACACACTGATCCAACAAACTCCGACAGACTTGTTTGATGGCTTTTGTACGGTGTGAATTGGCCTTTAGTTGACTAATTATTGCAAAGTTACTAGTTATAGTTATTAGAATGTCTAAAGTGGACATTGAAATACTATGTCAACTATTGACTCATATGATACCTTAAAGTGTTTTCTTATAAACACTTTCTGTTATACTGGTTGAACCTCTCTTCACACCCTGATAGCAATAGAAGTGGTCTAAATATTAAAACATGTACATATATCTTCTGTGGAAGTCTTAGGACCAAAACATTTTCGTCCAATCATTGCATTCGGTTTCTATGTCAACACTATCAACGGCAAAATGAATCTGCAGCAGTCAGGTGGTACAATTAGGAGCTCTGTAAGTTGTTTACGTTCATTATTATTGTAATGTTATATACTTTGAGACATGAGGTAATTTACCACCGTCTCTAGTAACGCTTTGCAGACTCTGCTCTGGCTGTGTGCGTTCATGTGTTTTAAAGGAGGCGTGGCTTTGGAGATGCTCTGAAGGGAGGGTGGGATCTTATGCTTTCAAAGCTAGCTTGCTATTGCTGGCCTCTCCGAAATTGCCTACCCTACCTTTAAATGAAACTTGTTTTGAGCTGTGAAAGAGCAAAGTCTCAGGGCGTTTTCAGCTCTATGATGTGTAATGACAGGGATTGATGTGTCAGCTCAGTATTCAGAGTCAAACACAGCCTGTTGTAGTTCAGATTTTTAGTGTGCATTTTTATAAGCTTGAATTCAGTGGGAAAGCCCTGATATTTCGCTCCATGGAGAGTTTAGATTAAATCCTGTCCGTATCTAAAATCAGTAATTATAATTCGCAAGATATGAGAACGCAGAAGTGTCCGTATGTTGAGAGTGTGAGAGTCAAACGCTCTGATGCAGATGCTGCAAATATTTTATTATGAGCTCAGCACCTCGCCTCACGTCTGCTCCGCTCCTTTATTAGACACGTCTGCTCCCTCACAAATAACACACAATACACACACAGCCGTCTGCGGGAATCTCACCAAATCACATTTCAACCCAAAATCAAAAGACATTTCGAAGGAAGCTTAAAGGGTTACTTCAGCGATTAGCATTAAGTTTTGTATCAGTAGAAACCCGGTAGTATATTCGAATGATCGTGCTTCCTCCCCCCATATCCCCCTGAGACGAGAGATTTATGTATTTTATGTCTGAAAAAAAAAAGCCTCCAATGACGCAAATATCGTCATTTTGCGTCATCGGAGGCTTTATTGGCCCTGTCCCAAATGGCACCCTAAACCCTCACAGTCTTCCTCTGAGTCCGCACTTTCACGACGCAATGCCGCTTTGACTGCCGGTTAGAAGTCCTCTGCGTAGCTCGTGAACTTGTGGGCTCAGCTGAAGTGTGCATCGAGGGCGCATAGCAGCCGCAAAGGGGGCGCTCACGAGCACCCTTCTTTAAGCTTAAATGACGAATGGGACACCCTACGGTCTTGTGGACTTAACGGACTCGCGCATGCAGCGGCCATTGTAAGTCCACAAGACCGAAAGTGCACATGAAGTGTGCCATTTGGGACAGGGCCTTAGGCCAGAGGCTAGAGACTACAGCTAGTAGTAGGAGCTAGTTCCGCATGTTTTCAACCCGCCCATAGGGGGTTGGATCACAGAATGTAAATGCGCACGGCATTCATAGCGGAGCGGTGCGGAGCGGTGCGGAGCAAAGCGAGTGTTTTCAATGAATTCCTATGAAAGTTAAGCTTCCATATGCATGAACTGAAAACGCGCCAGTGCACACACACCGTGAATGACTGTGCGGCCGTGAATGAATGCCGGGCGGCCGTGCTCATTTTAGTTTCGGTTTTGAATTAGCGCCAATTCGGGGGTGGCGGTTGCTTGAATTGTGGGTTCATTAGCCTATTATTCTTAATGAAAAACACAACAACAAAACGGTACAATGACAAACTCACTTAAATAGGCGCTTTTACATTTTGCTTTGAAACCAAATCTTCCATGTCAGCTCTTTGCTCTCGTGATGAATGAAATCTGACTCCTGCTGCTGGTCTGTGCGGCGACTCTCGTTCGGCTCACGCTGTATTGAGCAGACCCGTTCAGTTTTTAATTGTGGTGTCTGTTCTCTAACTGAACTAAATTATATTATTACTAAAAAAATCAAAATGACAGGTGGGGTGGTGCTGCGGTGGGCAAGTGATGTAACCGGTGGGAGTGGCCTCGTAGGGCAGCGAAGCAAGTGCATTCTGGGAGTTGTTGTCTTTCATCCATATGAGCCAAAAATACATTTTCTGGCTTTTCTCAGTCTAGAAGGCAACAACTTGTAAAATAATTTCATATTTCTACTACATAAATGTCCCAATTTAAATACACATTCATCTTTCCAGCGGTGAAGTACCCCTTTAATGAAAAAAAGGAAGCTTAATTTTAGCACCATTATGATGTTTTGCATTGTAACATGACTTGTGACTTTTTTACTAAATTACCATATGATGCATCTTCTTTTTTGCAAGTGTTATTATTCTGGATGATTTTTAACTATTGTTTCATTTTATATATATATAATATGTTGTATAATAGTTGAAGGAATGATTTTAAAAAGTAAACTGAAATTGAAAAGATTTGTTTTTACTGTATTTATGCATGACAGCCCTAATGAAAAATAAATATACCAAAATGTACTTGAAATACATTTATTTTATGCTAAGTATACTACAAATACACTTACATATTTATGTACTTATGTATTTATGTACTTATGGAACTATTGTATACTTTAGGTACTTTAGGTAATATCTTGCATTTAAAGACTGATATTATATATCCTTACTAACAGTGATATTAAAACACATTTTCGGCTTAATATTGAGAAATGTGCATTGTGTAATAAAGTAGTACTCCAAGTGAAGTTTAATTATACTATTTATATCAGTAAGTCTCAGGTGAAATGTTAGTAAATGGATTTGTACTACTGTATACTTAGTATGAAATAAATGTATTTTAAATACATTTTGTGTTTAATGGCAATGTCACAATACAAAACATCTTCCTAAAAATAGACTTGTTCCTAACAGGTTTGGTGAGATTTACCCATCTAGATGTCTCTTTCTGCATCTCTACAGATTACAGATGTCTATTTACAAATGCAATTATACATATAGCTGGTTAGTATTGCAATATGCAAGTGTTACATATACAAATACATCCAAATAACTAGAACGCTTCTATAGTTTAATTTCTATGTACAGCATCTGTAGCATGTCGGCGGTTAACACAACCAAATTAATTTTGACTCGTCATTCATTTTGTGAAAACAAGCAAAAATTATGTTTGCAATAATGCTCCTACAGCTCGCACGCACATATAAGTTCCCCTGGCTCATTTGTACCTGCTGTAAATTCATTGTGCAGATGATGTTTATGATGCTGTGGTTAGTTATTAGATTGCTCTTGGCAGGATACTCCTCCGCCAGGCTCATATAACGTGAGCGAATCTTTTGAGAAGAGACACGGTCTCCATCGCTACAGCGAGCCACGGAACGAGAAAGCACGCAAGAGACAGAGCTGCTTCCTGTCTGCCGCCCCCAGAGACCCCGCCTACCTCCAATATGACCCTGAAATCCCAGGTGACTTACGCTTGCTTAAGCTGAGCTCTATGAACTGCATTTGTGGCCTGCTGTTGATTATCTGTACATTACTCATAAGACAGTTTATATTGGATGTCTATGGGGCTTAGCATTTAACAGTAGGAAGCAACATTAGTAATTTGGAAGTGTCTTAATTATTAATGAATTAATAATTAATATGAAGTATTACATTAATAAACTCCATAGATCTAGTTCTGTCTTTCCGTTGATTGAGCTTTATTGGTATAACAAAATTGTACATTTGGAAATTATTGGTTTATTTAGAGGAATTAAATAAATACAGGATTTTAAAGGGATTTAAGGGAATAAAAAAAAAAAAAAAAGTGGTAAAAGTTCCAGGTTTGTTGTTTTTATGAAGTAAACTACTTGCAAATAATGTATTTTTTAATATGCACACATTCACTCTTCGTATGACTAATATGTAAAAAATGTAAAACGTTTCCAGTCATGTCAAATTCAGTTATAATTTACATGAATCATGTAAATAATGGCATATTTTCGATTTAAAATGGTGAAGTTTCTTGAAAATGTTGAGTTGTTTGCATCACTGAATATTACTGTAGAATGCTGAATGTTTCTATCGTAAAACAGTTGTCAAATATTAATTGTTTAGCTACTTGCATCTTACGACGCACACGCATTGGAATTCGCACTAACAGTAAGCCTAACTTCTTTGATTTGATTGGCCATCTCACTCATTCTGACAGTAATGAGCGCTGCTAGACCGCTTAAATAAAAAATTTAGCATCTAAAACTTTTTTTGTCATCCTAACAACATACAGAGCGCTGCGTAAGGGAGTGCAGCAGAGCAGCATCGAGAATATCAAATATTGGGGGGACAATTTGGCCATTTCTAATTATTGGGGGGGACTCGTCCCCCTCAATGTCTATGGTGGTTACGGCCCTGGCATAATGCATACTGTTAGATACTATATTATTATTAGTAGTAGTAGTATTCTGATGTGACTTTTTAGAGGCTGTAAAATATTTCTTTAAGAAATGAGTTTAAAAGCAGAAATGTATTTTTGTTGTTGCATTATAATTTAACATTTCTCTAAAAGTTGTTTAAATCATCCTTAATTTGGGGCTAATATTGTAGGCCTAGGAACTTGCTTTACCAACATTTGCTCCATGTAAACAGTGTTTCTAGGGAGTTATGTTCAAGTATTCCAGCTACTAGTTGTTTCTTATTTGTGGTTTTGCAGGTCCGGCTCATTATAGTCCAGATGTTAAATCTGGCCCTAAACTTGCACTGATTGTCTCAAAAGAAGATCGCTTCAAAAGCCATAAAGACATGACCCCTGGACCCACAGCATATGAGGTATGTACTTCATATATTTATAAAACGCTTGTGTGTGTCTGTTTGTATATATATTTTGGCGTTAAATGGTGTAGCCCCGTCGTATTTGTCTGAACTTCTCAGCTACCAACAATCTTCTCAGACTCTCAGATCCTCTGATAAACTTCTGCATATATCTCGCTCTCTCGTGAAGTTTAAGGGGGATCATGCTTTTTTTGGAGCTGGTCCCAGACTATGGAACAGCATACCCCAGGACATTAGATCTGCACCTTCTCTTCCTGCTTATAAATCACGCCTGAAGACTTCTCTGTATTCCTTGGCTTTTGGATGATCTGTATTTTGTGTATTTTAATGTTTTTTTTGTATTGGTTATTTGTTCATTTGTCTCTCTCTTTTTATTCTCTTACTCCTTTTTAGTATCTACTTTTTTGTATATGTACAGCACTTTGGTATACACTAGCTGTTTTTAAATGTGCTATATAAATAAACTGTGTGTGTGTGTGTGTTGTAGTTGAGTCCAGTTATCATGGACACCGTTCTGAAAGGCACCTTCAACGTGACGCTCCACGGTCCTTTGTTGTCCAGCACGAGATCTTTATCTTCACGCAAGTCTTTGAGAAAACCCCCTCCTCACAGCAGTGCCTAACTCAGGTCAAAGGTCAGTGACCCCTCACACTATATTTGACACTTATTATTGAGGCGTTCTTGAGGTTTTTCAGAGGTCTACTCCACTCGCTAAAGAGACAAGACGACTCTCTCCTGTCTGTCTTATTAAACTAGCCGCTCTGTTACACACACACACACACACACACACACACACAGATACGCCAGCATGAGCTCTGAAATTATATTCCCTCTAAATGGCTGATTGATCTCTTAAAACCAAAAGTGGTCAAATAAAACTTTCAATGTATTTTCTGATTTACATACACTAATTAGATGATTCATTAATGGCATGTAAGTCTGCTCACTGCATGACGAGTAACAGAAGATTTGGGGAGAATTTGATGACTAATGTTGATTGCAGACTTTGAAATCATTTTGAGACATTGTTGAGAAAGTCATGAGCTTATTTGGGCAAAATTCTAATTTTGCCCTCCATTTGATCTTATTGCTGTATAGAGATATAAAAGAGATCCCATTTGTGCTTTTGTCTTTTATTTACACTAACAAAAAAATGTGAATTTGTACATAAAACAAAGATTATTAGAGTGTGTTTTACAAGAGAATACAATTTCAGTCTTTCTTAATGTCACATTTAATTCAATGTTACTTGCCATTTCTTTGCAATTACTTAACTAGCAATTTCTGAGTGAAAAAGCTTTCAAAGTCCTACATAATGGCATAAAGTCATTACATTTTAGCACAAAATAAAACAATATAATTAACATAAAAATAATAGATTACAGTGAACTAAGAAAGTTGCAATCTATGATTTGAACTAAATTGAAACAAGTAACATTAGCAATTTAGAAGTCTCTTAATTAGAGCAATTTTATTGAAGACTCTATTATATAAATAATATCTATAAATCAAGTTCTGTCTTAATTTTTTGCCATAACAAAGTGTTTATACAATCTCATTGTACACAATTTTGCGGCAAAGTAAAATAAATATTAATAAGGGAAAAAAGTTTTAAAATATTTTTTCTTCTGTATCATGTCTTATAGTTTCCTTCTGTATTCTAATTTGTTTTTCAGATCACACACTTTCAAAAAGACCTCGGCTAAGCCTCTCCTATTAAACACATGCTTCCCAGGAGTTCCACACACACACACACACACACACACAGACACACACACCTCTTTATGGGTGATATATTTCCCAGTGCTCACAGAGAATAAATCAGGATTCTTTAATGGGTTTGATGTTTCAGGGTTTTGTGCATCATAAATTCTCAGCCCTGCCCACAATAACACAGCGCTAATGTAGAGAGATTTGTAGAGAGATCGTACACACACACACACACAACATCTTGATATCGTTATACACACCCTTTTAATCTAATTAAGCATTTACACACTCTCATTATTCAGCAGAGAGAGGGAGGTCGAGGGAGGAAGGGCGAGAGACGTCGAAGAAGAGAATGAACGAAAGAAAGAGAGGTTTTAGCTCTTTATTGAACTGACTTGTTTTACATTTGCAAGCTAATTGAATCAGATAAATCACTGTGGCGGCTCTCTCGCCGCGCGTGTGTGTTTGTCTCATGGAGTTTACGGATGTTAGAGCATTTTAAAGTCAACCCATTTACTTTCTTAACACACATTCCTGGTCTTATAGTGAGCGATTCATCCGTGCACGTCACCCCAGAGAACAAAAGGCTGTTTATATTTTTATGTAATATTCCGTCAAAAAACTTTTAGATTAACATCACCTAGGTTGTGTGAGCTTATTGGACATAGTGTTAACCAGCAGTCGTTCCGGAAGTAAATATCCCATGCATTTTCTCCATAGGGGAACTGATTTTAATTATAAACATTTTAAAGACATACCGACTGTGAGCTACGAGGTCATTAATCAATGGTATATGCTTTAGTTGAAGACATCCATTTGCATTATTCCAACTTATTTTTTTTTTTTAAATAATTGTGTTTAACAAGTAAAAAAAAAATAAACTGGTGAAAAACTACATTACCCATGATTCTCCAAAGAAATCAGAGAATCGAAACTTTTAGTTCCACCCACTCCAATGAAGCACATATGCTCTCAAAATACTTAAATATTTGTATTTATATGCATATTTTGCAATAAACTTAAAATGTTTCCGTATAATCTACATTTTTAACCCTCTGATACTTTACGCATGGCAATTATTTAATAGTTTTAAATTAAATGAATGGACTATATTTTAGTTTGATAATGTTTTTTTATTTGATATTTTGTATTTTTAGGGGATTTTATTGTACTAAATTATATTTATGTCATATGGTTATAATCCATTTATTCACTTGTTGAGCATAGACATGAAAATGAAATGCCCAATTTAAACTCTCATAAATTTTGAATGCTTTGGAGCACAGACTTGAGTTTGGTTTCTTTTTTTAAAGAAGATGCTTGGTAGATTATTGCTGAAGGGAAACAAGTTTTTAAAAAGTAAACGTAAAAAAAAGTTATAGAATTTTACATTTATTGTTATGAAAAATGCACAAAAATATTATTTTCTGTTTTTATATGAAATATATATTTTCCTAAACATGTTTTACTCTAAATCTATAAAATAAAATCTAGTTGTGTTCCAAATTTGAGCTTGATATCTCCAAAAAATTAGCTTTCAGTAAGAATTTCTTTTGGGCGCAGTGCCAAACGTTTCCACTAGATGAAATTCATCTTCTATTCATTTCCCATGCGCTCATTTTTGACCACGAGGAGTACAAGTGTGACTATTTTTTTTCAGGACCATTTAACCTTTTTGTATCATGTCCATTTTTTTTTTTGTCTTTGGTGTTCACATAAAAAGTTTGCTAATTATTAACAGTCATTTTAATGCAGTTTGAGAGTAATCTAATAATAGCATATAATTAAGAAAGATCTCCCACAATTAACTGCAACCTCACATTCTGATATGGAAAAACCCACCACAATCCGAAATCGCATACTCTTGAGTAGGTTCTTATTTTGAATAAGTAATTACTTCACATACGCTAAAAAGAATATGAGTGTGTGTAGTATATATGTAATCTGGATTTACTACATCTGCCAAGTTGTCATCATCATGTGACCTACCGTCAGTTGTGTCGCTTCACCTCCATTCACAAATCCTCTCCCGTGGCCTCATGGGATAGTAAAGTGTCCATCATATGCACACTTCAGAATCTCTCTAGAAGTAGTAGGTCATCCGGGTACTTTTTGCCTCCTCTTTTATGAGTAGATGTGAATTCAGACATACTACTTTTGTCACATACTGTTTTTCACCTACTATATAGTATTGCAGATACAGCCTATATGATTTACAACAACCACTGAAAGCGGTTACGGTTAACCATGGCAACCTAAAAATAGTCAGTTTGGTTCAATGTGCGACAGGACTTTTACTGCAGTGAACTCAATTTCAGCTCTCTGTAAGCATATGTTAATGATTATGAGTGGGAGAATGTGTGATAGTTTGCTCTCGGTGGACTTATAGAAAAGGGAGCTGAAGACTTTTAAAGGTAAACACCATATTGCGAGATGTGTTAATTGGGGAGTTAATTGTCGTTAAGATGTCTTAATTAGTCATTAAGCCAAGCTGTTCCTCCTGCTGAGGTCTGGTTGGCCCCGTGCCCACGACTCTCCAACGTAGGACCAGAACTACTGCTTCTCCATTATTGTCTTAATGTTGAAGAACTTCCGTCTCTCTCAAACGCACCCCGAGGAGCATTTGATGGCTCAGATGTTGCTCTTTTATAATAATTCTAAATGTATTAATTATTATTGATTTCATTTAATTGTAAAGTGATGCCGTTTATAGTAAATATTTCAAAACGTTTAAGGAAAGATGAAAAGATGAGATGCAACGAGGTGATTGGTTACTTTCTTTAGCACAAGATCTCATTTAAGGATCTTTTTTTCTTTTTTTTTTTTACTTTTAACTGATATTTATTAAGAGACAAAAAAGAAAGAGCTGTTTTTGTGTTATATATTATTTATTAATATTTTGAATTAGCTTTTATTCTTAGATTTTAATTAAAATTTTTGCTTGTTTTAGTAATTTTGTTGTGTGATTTTAGTCATTTTTATCAGTTTTTTTTTTAAATATTTCTATCTAGATTTAGGTTTTAGTTTTTTTTAGTTTTTTTTACTTTTTAGTTAAGTTTTTATAATATTTATATTTCATTTTATTTCAATTACTAAAAATGATTTTTAAGTTTTAGTTAACAATATCAACAATGAATGAGTCGATTGTTATCATAAAATAAAAATATTTATCGTTCCAAAATTTGGTGTCTAAGATTTTTTCATGTTTTTGTTAGAAGTCTCTTCTGCTCACTAAGGCTGCATTTATTTAATAAAAACAGTAATATAGTGAAACAAACAGTAATATTGTGAAATGTTATTACAATTTAAAAGAACTGTTTTCTATTTGAATATATTTTAAAATGTAATTTATTCCTGTGATCAAAGCTGAATTTTCAGCATCATTACTCCAGTCTCCAGTCCAGTCACATGATCCTTCAGAAATCACTGTAATATGATTTGATGCTCAATTATTCATATATATTTATATGTATGTGTGTGTGTGTGTGTGTATATATAACAGAAATCTTTTGTAACATTACGTTTCGATCAATTTAATGCATCCTTGCTGAATAAAAGTATTAATTTAAATGATTAATACTTTTTTTTTTTAAGTTATTAAAAAAATCGTATGTATCCCAAACTTTTGAGTGGTAGTGTATCACGGTTTCCACAAAAATATTAATCAGCAAAAAACTGTTTTTGACATTAATATTTAATATAAGAAGAAATGTCTCTTGAACACCAAATATTAGAATGATTTCTGAAGGGTCATGTGACACTGACTGGAGTAATGATGCTGAAAATTCAGCTTTGATCACAGGAATAAATTACATTTTAAAATGTATTCAAATAGAAAACAGTTCTTTTAAATTGTAATAATATTTCACAATATTACTGTTTTTACTGTATTTTGATCAAATAAATCACGAGCCTCATGAGCATAAGAGACTTCTTTCAAAAACATAATAACTGACCCCAAAACGTTTGAACGGTGGCCTAGATCAGAGATAAATCAATGTCAATAGCAGCTCGGTTTATATCTCACAATTCAGACTTTTTTCTCGCAATTCTGAGAAAATAACTTAAGAAATGTCTTCATTTTGAGATAAAAAGTTGCATTTAACTTTTTTTATTATTCTGTGGCAGAAACAAGCTTCCATACAAATGACTAACTCTGTGAGAAATATAACTAGCAAACAGCATCAAATCCACACGCAGAGACTCATAAGCGAGCACCTCTGTGGTAACAGAATACAAGGGATGGCCGTGGGGTGTTTAGGGGGACGGGGCTTGTGTTATCAGTCCCTCACACTCCCTCCTACTCCAGCAGGGGGTATAATGATCCTCATGCACGTATAATCATGAGACTCCAGTAAGCATGCTTAAATACACCCTCTGCTATCATCACAGAGAGCAGGTAGTAGAGCAGACACAGAGAGAGAGAGAGAGACCTGTAGGGTCAGCGGTCCTGTGATTAGACTTTTATCTGCACGCTCATCGTTTCTGTGAGAGAACGGCCCCAATCTGAAGTTTAATTGAGTTGAATGTTGTTATCGGAGTCGGGCTGCAGTATTGCGCTCCCTTTCTCCCTCTCTGTCTGTGTCTCAGAGGGAGATGTGTTTTATTCCTCTCGCTCTTTCTCCAGGCAGGAGGCTGCTTTATATGGAAATAGGCTGCAGAACGAGAGTTCATACAGAGAAGAAAGCTCAAAGTACTCAGAATGTCACACTCATTTCTCTTTTTGCATTTTTTTCCCTATGCTTTCTCGTCTTGCAGTTTCTAAATAATGCACTTAATGTTTGCCGATCTGTTTGCCGTCTTTGAATGAAAGAACAAAAAAAAAATGCAATAAGACACTGGCTGTGTGAGGAAGGGAAAACTACTGTTTTGTAAAATAGCAGTGAGAAACAGTATGCAACAAGAAAACAGATCTACATTGCATTCAATTTGGAAATCTTTTGCATGCTTAAAGTACCACTGAAGTGCCTTGAAACGCGCAGCATTATTCAGTGTGTTGACGTAATTTCCACTGAAACAGGAAAACAGGACGGGACATATCGAACAGCTCCTCCTCTTTCTAAAAATAGCCAATAGCGTTTAGTTTATATCACAGCTCGGCCAGAGCCTTTGAGCTCAGTAAAGCCGCAGTTTCCTCCTAATCTCTAACCGTTTCTCCTCCTGATCTCCTCCATATCGCTTTAAATTACAGCATTCTGTGCAGAATTCAAACGGGTCCGATACGTTTTCTGGTCTGCGACAACTCGTTCATATGATCCGCTCTGTGCTATCGTGTCTCTGGACCGGAGCTGCTGCAGTTCACGTGACACTAACGTGAATCCAGACTTCATTCGCCCCAATGGAAAGCATATTTACACTGTCTGAATCGTTCCCTATCCCCTATATAATGCACTATGTGCCATTCACCATGTAGAAAATAGTAAATGTGTGAAGAGTGACCGATTTCAGCCGCAGCTTCAGCGTCTAATGTAGGGGGCGGGGCTTCAGATTCTGAAGAGCATTTGATTGGACAGAAAATCTGATGAGAAGCTGAAGTGCAGAGTGATGTCATCAAAATCATTGATCATATTGGCGTGAAGTGAGAGAATGCAAGTTTTGAATGCTTATATCTTCTAAATGCGAATTTTGTCATTGTTTTGGAGCACAATAGATTATGGATAACAGTAAGGCTAACATATTCATACTAAAAGCCAAAAAACTTCAATTTTGATTTCATGGGGAGTTTAAACGTGTAAAAATAAAGTGCTGTATTCAGCCTGGATCACCCTGGTTCCCTCGACAAAAATCCAATCTGCTTGTTAAATCGTGACGCAAGGAATACTGTTTCAAAGCCTCTACTCATTTCACTTGAAAATACTATCTCAACAGCCGTTTATGAGCACTATTTATTCATATTGCACATTTAAGCTAAGCTCGCGGTGTACACTACAGTCTCCGTGCTCACAGTGTCCCGAACACCAAAATATTTGAACAATTTATAAAAGATGAATCACTGTCTGGCCATCTTGGATTTCGGCATGGAGATAAAGGATAGATCATGATTTTTCAGTAGTATTTTCTGTTTGCTTTTGGCATCTGATTGAGGTGGACTGGATTTTTTTCATTGGCATGTGGACCAATGTAGAAAATAAGCTCTGTGACCAACAAACGTGTTTGAGTCTTATACGTTTTGTTCATCACTTTGTTGTATCAAATCTTGAAAATTGTTTAAAAGAGAAAAAAAAAAAAGGATTCTGAAATCAGATTAGATCACAAAATCCAATCTTGGTTTTGATCTGAATCAAATCATCAGTTTGTGTCGTTCAAAATGTTTTAGTAAGATTGGGATACCTTTGATCCAAACAGTCAGGATTATACTGATCCCAGCAGAAGGGTGGATTTCAGGAACAAAAATTAAATACAACTTTAAAACTGGTCAAAAATACACACATTTTTAAATTTTACTCTTGATTTAGTTTAATTGTTAAAGTAATAAATTAGAAATAGACATTAGGCTAACTATTAAAACCCTTTCACACATAAATTTAAAATATACTGGCTGACCCCCCAGCATGAGTTTTTCAAGGCGACCGTTATTTAGAACGCATCACTTTATTGTTTCCATGGTGATGCATCATTGCTTGTCACATGACGCACCGCAGTCACAATCATAGATATGTATACGTATATAGATCGTATATACACTCACCTAAAGGATTATTAGGAACACCATACTAATACTGTGTTTGACCCCCTTTCGCCTTCAGAACTGCCTTAATTCTATGTGGCATTGATTCAACAAGGTGCTGAAAGCATTCTTTGGAAATGTTGGCCCATATTGATAGGATAGCATCTTGCAGTTGATGGAGATTTGTGGGATGCACATCCAGGGCACGAAGCTCCCGTTCCACCACATCCCAAAGATGCTCTATTGGGTTGAGATCTGGTGACTGTGGTGGCCATTTTAGTACAGTGAACTCATTGTCATGTTCAAGAAACCAATTTGAAATGATTCGAGCTTTGTGACATGGTGCATTATCCTGCTGGAAGTAGCCATCAGAGGATGGGTACATGGTGGTCATAAAGGGATGGACATGGTCAGAAACAATGCTCAGGTAGGCCGTGGCATTTAAACGATGCCCAATTGGCACTAAGGGACCTAAAGTGTGCCAAGAAAACATCCCCCACACCATTACACCACCACCACCAGCCTGCACAGTGGTAACAAGGCATGATGGATCCATGTTCTCATTCTGTTTACGCCAAATTCTGACTCTACCATCTGAATGTCTCAACAGAAATCGAGACTCATCAGACCAGGCAACATTTTTCCAGTCTTCAACTGTCCAATTTTGCTGAGCTCGTGCAAATTGTAGACTCTTTTTCCTATTTGTAGTGGAGATGAGTGGTACCTGGTGGGGTCTTCTGCTGTTGTAGCCCATCCGCCTCAAGGTTGTGCGTGTTGTGGCTTCACAAATGCTTTGCTGCATACCTCGGTTGTAACGAGTGGTTATTTCAGTCAAAGTTGCTCTTCTATCAGCTTGAATCAGTCGGCCCATTCTCCTCTGACCTCTAGCATCAACAAGGCATTTTCGCCCACAGGACTGACGCATACTGGATGTTTTTCCCTTTTCACACCATTCTTTGTAAACTCTAGAAATGGTTGTGCGTGAAAATCCCAGTAACTGAGCAGATTGTGAAATACTCAGACCGGCCCGTCTGGCACCAACAACCATGCCACGCTCAAAATTGCTTAAATCACCTTTCTTTCCCATTCTGACATTCAGTTTGGAGTTCAGGAGATTGTCTTGACCAGGACCACACCCCTAAATGCATTGAAGCAACTGCCATGTGATTGGTTGATTAGATAATTGCATTAATGAGAAATTGAACAGGTGTTCCTAATAATCCTTTAGGTGAGTGTATATGACTGATGATCTGCTTTTATTTAGTTTTTCCTTTTTATTAAAGGGGTCATGAACTGTCTTTTTTTATACTGTTGTCTGAGGTCAACTTACGACGTTTGCGTGGTTTTTACATTCAAAAACGTCTATGAATAAGTAATAGGCTATTTTCTACCCTGGTTTTGAGCCTAGCGCTTGAAACGCTCGGTTTTCATGGGCGTGCCGCACTGAAGACTTGGAAGTAAACGCCCACTGCTATGATTGGAAAACAGCTTTGCATATTATAATGAACTTCGGCTCCCCAGTCATTACACGTGAGGAATTGTTTTGAAAACTTCCAATGTGGAGAAACCGCAACCGGAATGATTCGCCCACAGGGCTCACAAAATGTCTTTATCAAACAAACACAGTGATTTATCTCTCATCCACCTGCAATTAATTGAAATGTTATTTTTTATTACATGGCCGGCCCGGTTGGTGGATATAACCGCGAACCGTGCATAACACACACACACACACACACGTGCGCGTGTATTTCACTATTTAAGATGCCTATTAAGTGCGAGCCCTGGCCCGTACATGTTCGAGTCGGATCACAAATCGCAGGACAATGAACCAACAACACCTCAAATACAAAGCCTGTGACAGCGTGGAAGTTATGTTTAGTTAGACATGTATATAATCAGTAGATATCAAACGTAACAATGCAATACTATCACATATAAAAAAAAAAACATTTTACTCACATAATTGTTGCATCATTCCTGTCAGATCCGTAAGGCACAGCATTGTTTTTTTAATCTCATCCTGTCTGCAAATCCAGTCTCTTGTTTACAAACTAATCCGGTGAAATGAAGCGAACAAATGCAGTGTCTTCCCCACGTGAGCTGGATCTTCATTAAAAAAAGTTCAACCATGCATTTTGGAATCCGAAGGAAGCTTATGGCATTGTTTGAAACATGCCATAAGCTTTATTGCTTGGATGTTTGATCCGGTTTAGCTCCATGTGGGCCTGTTATTTATCTAACATGCCAGGCACAAATCAGTGGGCGGGGCTACAGAATTAGGCGTTCGTCTTCTTTGGTTAAGGTGGCATTTCACTGCACTCTGATCGTACGTGCGAAAGGGTTAAGACTTTCGGTAGCCTTAAAAAGAGATTTTGGCACCATAAAATAAAATCTCCAAACAGCTGTAAATATTGAACAAAAATATATTTAATTTAAAGTGTTTTCTATCACTGTTTGTAAACAACATTGGCACAATCATAAGAGATGAACCAGTCAAAAGTTCTTTGCGAGCGAACACAAAGTTTCTCGGGTGTCGCTACACAAAACTTTTCTGAGAGAACGCAAAAACTTTTTTTTGAGATGGAGAACCCCCATCTCATCTCATGTCCCTTTAGTGGCTCCATAGAGCACTAGTAATCCAGATTTGGTAATCTGAAAAAGTGTGTATCTGGATCAGGGTGATCCAATCCAATTTTGCTTTGAATAACCAGCACATAAGATGGACCTGACCCTTGATAGCAAAACATGGGATTTCCAAATCCAGATCATTCTGATCAATATTAAACTTATAGAACAACTAGCCCTAAAAGCTAACGTTAGGCTAACAAACTACAACATGGTCACATTACTTTAGCATCACCACCAACCTCTGACAACTTTTTAAAATCTTTATTTAAAATGTAAAAGTTTAGATTACAGTAGTTTGCAAGAGCATTATATAAACACAATGAGGCTGTGAAAGTAACTAGATGAGTTTTCCTGCTCAGCGTGATGGTGTTTAATGTCCTGATAGCCACTGTAGTCTTATGTACCCATTTGTAAGCATGAGTGAGCTTTTACTGATGTATTTCATGTCATGGAAAAAAAACATGACAATATCTTGAGCTTATTTCAGGCATTTAAAGAGATAGTTCACCCAAAAATGTAAATTGGATCATTTACTCACCCTCATGTTGTTTCAAACCTGTTTCTTTCTTCACAAAAGAAGATATTTTGAAGAATGCTGGTATCCAGGCAGTTGACGGTAGCCATCGACTGTCATAGTATTTTTTTTCCTACTATCAATGGCTACTTCTGTTTAAGTTCGCTGATCGATTTTTAATTGTGAATAAAAGCCTAAATTCCATCTGTTTTTGAAGCGTCAAAGTGGTAGTTGCGTAGCTGTCAATGGAGGGGTCAGAAAGCTCTCAGATTTCATCAAAAAGATCTTAATTTGTGTTCAGAAGGGTTTGGAACGACATAAGGGTGAGTAATTAATGACAGAATTTTCATTTTTGGGTGAACTATCCCTTTAAGAGACTGTGTCGGACTTGGATCAGAGTTTTCTAAGCAAATGGCCCGTTCACTCAAAGGACTTTCCTGGATTCACATATTTAACAACATTCCTGTCTGAAAATTTAGTGCTATCCCTAAACCTAATCCTATCTATAACTTTTCCCTAAAATCAGAGGGAAATGATAGGTCAATAACACTGATGTAGAAGTACCTAACCCTGGTTGTAATCCTTGACATAAACTGTAAGCAATCCCTCAAATCTGATTGGTTGATTGAAATGTTGTTCATCAAAGATGTTGATCCAGGAACATGTTGCCCTTGGTGAAATCATGTTCACCTTATCATGCGTTGAGATGGAAGCTAATTGGCCTATAGTTATCATTTTTGGTGTGAATGTGCCTTAAGCAGTGATAATGACCCTGACATGGGACACATTGCCAGATCTACCCCTCTAACACAGCACAAGGCCAAGGTCCTTGTGTGTGTCAGCCAGCTGGCTCGTCTCTTCTGGCCTGTGGTCCGACAACCCTGGAGAACAGCGACGACACCGCATGAGAAGTGACTAACAGATACAGTAGGTGACTCTTCCTGGCAGTTCACCAAAAACGTTATGAAAAGCTACTTGGATCCTATTATGTGAGTGTTTTGAAAGTCTGCTAGTTCCTACTTTCTTATATCTGTCTCTCTTAGAAAGTGATATTGGTGTTAAATTGTGTGTTAGATTTGCTCCGGGATATTACAGATGCGTGTTTTCATGTTTCAGATGTAGATTGTCAAAAAGCATCAGCTTTTTATGAAAACAGCTGACATGAATTACAGGAGGAGGACATGTTCCTGCATCAACATGCTTTGTAAACAAGAAATTGGAGGAATTTGATTAGATATTGTAATCAGAAGCGACAATTATGTTACAGTATTTACAGTTCTGTCCATGGATATCTAGTTAACTTCCTTCAAATGAGCAATTGAAATGATATTCTTCTTTCTCCTCAAATGAGCTTATTTTTTCATAAACTTACCTTTGTTGAGTCCATGATTTAGTGCAGTTGTGAGTCAAGTGTGTTTAGATAAGGATGTTGATCCAGGAACTCGTCCTACATCACCCAGATAAAAACACAAGCTCAGTGAAGGTGAAAAGTTTGTCGAGTGGACAGATGGATGAGCCGTCTGATCCCTGCTCCAGTGTGCCTGATTAAACCTCCCTGATCTGCTCCCTTACCTCCTGATTACTGTTCACTCACCCACTCCCACTTCCTGCTGAGAGAGGAAGTGACACAGTCTGTCAGACGCAGCGGTGCGCAGCAAGCATGCTCAGTGTGAATCGTCACCCGCCTGCCGTATGACTTACCAGAGATCAGAAGTGTAAAACAACATAGAAAATAGATGTGCTTTTGCTGAAGGATACAGCAGAGTTCGCAAGGCAGCAAATTAATCATGTTTGAGTTTTGGGTACATTTTGGGTTTTAGGCGTCAGTTCTGTGTAAATTAAATAGCACCACATTTAAAACTATAGGGCTGGGTGAGATATTTAATATTTACAACATATATTAACAGGGGTTTTCCTGTTGAGATCAAATAAAGCAACAAGAGTTTGTGCATGTTTTATTTGGCTATTAAGGGCCAGATTTACTAACAGCTTGCGCCAGCGCAAACCAAAAACTACGGTTGGGATTTACTAAAGACACGCAGTGAAAAATTTGTGCTGAAAAGGCGTGGACAGGGTTATTTTTGCGGCTGATCTTATTGCATATGCATTTGTAGGAGTTTCCCTTCCAGACGCCAAATTTATGGGAGGAGAGTATTTGAATGAATCACGCAAGGTGATTTACTAAGATTTTACTAAGATGGAAATGATCCATAATGATCTATGATCCGTGTGTTTTTTCATTTGTGTGTTGTCAGTAGATCATGCACAGAACTTTCCACTCCCATCAGCGCTTTTATGGGATTGCTCTCTCACGCTAATTTGCCCTGTTTAGTGAATCTGGTCCTAAGTTTTCTAAATTGTAATTGGACTAATTTTGCAAGCCTTACACTTGAGACTCGTGGGTATGATGTTAAGACAAAGTTGTTTTATAGCATCTCTGATTTAATCTGAAAACATAAACAGTATTTAGAGCTGGTAGGTTCCCAGCAAGCAATTTTGCGTTTAAAAGACGTCTAGTAGCCGTCCAAACACAGCCCTGATGTCTAGACTAAAACAAGGCTAAATTTGGGCTGAAAATTTTATAGACATCAAACCAAAGCCCAAGAATAGACTAATCATCTAGATTCTAGAACATGAACATGTCAAAGAAATGAAACCAAACACCTTGTAATCACTGTGACTTTCATTCATGATGGAATATCACACCTCTCGCAAATTATTTTGGCAAAAAACGACATGTAACCAAATTAGAGGTTATTTTGGCTAGAAGTGGGTTACTCATTAGCCAGAGACTATATCAGGTCTATAGTTAACCGAGGCGGTGAAATGACGGCTATTGCTTCCAGGAATCAGTTCAAACTGTCCATTTCAATGAATTGATTCTAAAGTCTGATTCAATGGTTTTGTCATCATTCAGATGTTCTCAGAAGTCCCTGCATTTTTCACAAATTTCATAAATTAAAATGTTTTAGCAAAAAAAAAAATGTACATAAATACTAAATAAAAAGTATTTAAAAATATATATTATTGTAGTGGTGCATTTATTTAAAAATGTATCAATTTACTATCAAGTATTTGCATCTGTTTGATTTTATTTAAATAATCATATTTTCAAAATGCATTTATTCAAATTGCTTAGAATCATAAATACATTTGTTAATTGTGAAAACAATCAAATTTAATCAGTTAAAAAGTATGGTTTAAATATGGATATCTGTAGAACAAGCAAGATTCAATTAATTACATTTGTCATTTATGAGAATTAAACCAATTGGATTTATTAATAATAAATATATACACCTGGTTATTGTGTATTTAAAACAAACATCCACTTTTTTTAAGTAGGATGGATAATATTTTATTTGTTCATTAATTATGTAAAAATAGTTTGGTCACACTTTATTTTAGAGTCCAATTCTCACTATTAACTACAACTTTTGCCTCAATAAACTCCTAATTACTTAGTATGGTATATTTGTTAAGTTTAGTTATTGGGTATGATATGTAGAATATGGTCATGCAGAATAAAGCATTAATATGTGCTTTATTAGTACTAATAAACAGCCAATATTCTAGTGATATGCATGCTAATAAGCAAATAGTTATTAGTGAGAATCGGACCCTAAACTAAAGTGTTACCAATTTTTTTATATGCAATTCAAATAAAAAAAAAATTGACAGTATAAATGAAAACGTTAAGTATAATTTTGTTTATTTAATTTAAAACCGTGTGGAAAACATGCCTTGATTTATATATATTTTTTTACTGTTTTAGGTTTTACTACATTGTAAGAATAAAAAGAATCAGTGTATATTAAACATTGCTTAACTTTTTTTAAATATCACCCTGCTCACTACTCATGCACCTTGTTTTTTTATCAGCTATGAAAGATATGCATTACATAATGCATATAAAGCATGCAAATATATGCAAGACAGAAGACCAGTCATAATTCAGTAAAATCATGATGCAAATATTACAATGACGTCATCTAAAAAACTTCAGTTTTTCATTGTAGTGTGATATGTTACCTTGCAAACACTAGCAATTCACTTTCGGATGGATCTCAGTGAGTGTGAGTGTTCGTTGGTTGTGTAGGTGGTGATGTTAGATGAACCCAGAGAAAATAGAGTGTGAAAGTGAGCTGCCGCTCAGCCCGGTGCATTGTGGGATGTCTTGAGTTAATTACACACAGATCTCTCTCTCTCTCTCTCTGCGCTTATGGGCTGCTAGAACTGTTGACGACACGCAGCTAAATTACAGGAGTCCATTATACGGTGCAAATATCCCATAATGTGTTGTGGGTGTTTGAATGGGCTTTCAATGGAAACCCGACATGAGGATAAACCGTGACTCTGCTCGCCTCAGACTGCAGAGATATGCCGTTCTCACCCTCGTATCGTTCCAAACCTCTATGGTTTCCTTTCATGCGTGGAGCACAACAGGAGGTTTTGTGTTCTCCTTTTGTTTGTGTAGGCGCCCTAAACCTAATGCCTGTTTCTCACTTATAGGCTCTCTTCCAAAAACCTAGTGAGCTGCCCACATGCTCCTGATGTTCCTAAAGGTAGGCAGCGTCACTCTAAGATACCTGCTTTCCTTTTCTTTTTGTGTTATTTTGGTTTTATTGATATACTATTATGGGTTTATTGGTTTTAGTTTACTATAATAGCCCTGTTTAACTCTGTTGAAAGCCATTTTGAGTCAAATCTCAGATCAAGTCAATGCAGCTCAACAAGGTTCTGGGACAGAGCCTTGAGTGTGAATAGGTTGCGTGTGTGTGTGTTGCCCTCACTGAACCCATTTGTGATGTAATTGCACATTAGATTCATTTTGCAATATTTAAATCTGCTGAACTGAATAATGAACATAAGTGAGTTTTAATATAAGCGATAATAACAGCAAACACAAACCCTCCTTCCCCCACCGTCCTCTGTTTCTGTCTTTAATCGTTTCTGCGCTCAGATGATTGCTTTCTGAAATGACCATTGCGTAAATAATACCGGCTAAATTACTTGTAAATGACACTCGAGGATTGTGGATATGAAATACAGGTACTTGATTCACTCAATTCAAACAGAGACCTTGCGGAACAATCGGAGATTATTCACAATTAGACACTGGAAAATTACATGGACAAACACACACAACTGAGGCTCTGATGTCTGTACGACAACATGTTATGGAGGATTTATGAGGCCAATATGAATGATGTTTAATATAAGTTCACAATCTGTGATCCAACAGAACTGCACTTCATTGAGCAGGTTGTTATAGCCATGCGATTTATTGCTCGTGTTTGTCTGAATGTTTATGCGTGATGCTGCAGTTTCTGCTTGTCTTAATGTCTCCGGTTATTTATTTGTGTTTTGGCTTATTGCCATACATAAATCCATTTGTAAGATATCATGGATAGATGTTTAGCATTTATCTCTTATATGAATAATATTGTGTGGGATAATGCACCAACTGATGTTTGTTTGTGGTGTTTAAGCGATAAGAAAGGGTTATTCTTCACTTTTAAGTCCATTTATAATGTTAGTCAGTGTTTCTTGCATCAAAAAACAAAAAATTCTTTCATAATTTAGTTTTTCATTGCTACTCTCTCTCTCTCTCTGTGACCATATGCAAATTAACTGATGTGTTACATGATCCACATGCTCAAAAAATGTTCATGTCCTGTAAAAACATCCCAATTTGTGGTTGCTACCCCATATTACTACCCATATTTTACGTCTGACCCAGGATCTGGGTAACACAAAAACTACCCAAACACTGGGTTGTTACGTCTGACCCAGGATCAGGGTAACACAAAAACTACCCAAACACTGGGTTGTTACGTCTGACCCAGGATCAGGGTAACACAAAAACTACCCAAACACTGGGTTGTTATGTCTGACCCAGAATCTGGGTAACACAAAAAAACAATGGATTGTTACGTCTGACCCAGGATCTGGGTAACACAAAAAAACACTGGGCTGTTACGTCTGACCCAGGATCAGGGTAACACAAAAACTACCCAAACACTGGGTTGTTATGTCTGACCCAGGATCAGGGTAACACAAAAACTACCCAAACACTGGGTTGTTATGTCTGACCCAGAATCTGGGTAACACAAAAAAAACACTGGGTTGTTACATCTGACCTAAGATCTGGGTAACACAAAAAATACTGGGTTGTTACATCTGACCCAGGATCTGGGTAACACAAAAAAACACTGGGTTGTTACATCTGACCCAGGATCTGGGTAACACAAAAAAACACTGGGTTGTTACATCTGACCCAAGATCTGGGTAACACAAAAAAATACTGGGTTGTTACATCTGACCTAAGATCTGGGTAACACAAAAAATACTGGGTTGTTACATCTGACCCAGGATCCGGGTAACACAAAAAATACTGGGTTGTTACGTCTGACCCAGGATCTGGGTAACACAAAAAATACTGGGTTGTTACATCTGACCCAGAATCTGGGTAACACAAAAAGCAATACTGGGTTGTTACGTCTAACCCAAGATCTGGGTAACACAAAAAAACACTGGGTTGTTACATCTGACCCAAGACCTGGGTAACACAAAAAAACACTGGGTTGTTACATCTGACCCAGGATCTGGGTAACACAAAAAACACTGGGTTGTTACATCTGATCCAGGATCTGGGTAACACAAAAAACACTGGGTTGTTACATCTGACTCAAGATCTGGGTAACAAAAAATACTGGGTTGTTACATCTAACCCAAGATCTGGGTAACACAAAAAACACTGGGTTGTTACATCTGACTCAAGATCTGGGTAACAAAAAATACTGGGTTGTTACATCTGACCCAAGATCTGGGTAACACAAAAAACACTGGGTTGTTACATCTGACCCAAGATCTGGGTAACACAAAAAATACTGGGTTGTTACATCTGACCCAGGATATGGGTAACACTAAAACTACCCAAATACTGAAAAGATAACACAAAAACCCAGGATTTGGGTAGCAAAAATAAACCAAGATTTTTGTGTATCATAACAGTGATGTCTGATCTTTTTTGCAGTTTAGTTTCAGTAAATGGTCTGGTTGCACTGGGCAAGCACTTGTGAATGTTTATTTCAGGTTTATTATTTGCAAAGAGCAGGGAAAATCCAGTTTTGCATATTATAATATGCAATTTAGTTGACAAACAGAAACGCTTGACTTGTTTATTCCAGCAGCAACCTTTACAACCTTTACTCCCACTGATATTTGTGCACTTCCTGACTGTGTGTGTTCATGTTCCTCTGGAAACCCTCACTGCAGGTTTACACTTATTTTAAATACAGGAGCTGAATCCCAATATATTTATTTCCACAAGTCAATATCCAATAGTCAAGTCACCTACTGTACAATACAGTTTGTTTCAAAGCAGCTTTACAAGGATACACAGGAAAATAACGATGCAAACAGAGTTCAACTCTGCTGTAAAGCAGCTCTAAAAAGACAATAATAAACAGTCATTATTCTGTTGAAATCAGTTCAGTGTTAATTCTGTTCAATGTGTAAAGTTAATCAATTATGAAATGTGTTCAGTTCAGGTATAAAGCAGCTCTAGAGAAAACAGTGATGTCATCATCATCTCAGTCCAGTTCTCATCCAGTAGTGTCAGAGCAGTCAAATCAATAATATTGCTAAATATTATGAGGTTCCCAACTAAGCAAGCCAGAGGCGACAGACAGTGCCAAGGAACTCCATCAGGTGACAAATGGAGGAAAAAAACCTTGGGAGAAACCAGGCTCAAACTCTAGGTGTCAGAGTCTGTCACATAAACTGAACACGAATGACACCAAATGTCATTGATTCCCGTGTGTCTTCTGACCTAGGGCCAGATTTACTAACAGCTTGCGCCAGCAGCGCAAACCCTCTTTTGCCATTAAAAAACTACTTTTTTAGGATTTACTAAAGACACGCAGTGAAAAATTAGCGCTGAAAAGGCCTGGACAGGGTTATTTTTGCGGCTGACCTTATTGCATATGCATTTGTAGGAGTATGCATCAGATCACACGCAGAACTTTCCACTCCCATCAGCGCTTTTGCCCTGTTTAGTAAATCTGGTCCCTAATGTAATAATGACAAACATGCATTTTAGTAAACGGCACCATATCTGATTTGACAGCAAGAAACATTTTCAGTGAATTACAACTTGGACTCTTTAGAGCTTGACAGTAAAAATATTTATTGTATCAATAAGAGCAGCTCAAGTCCTTCTTGTAAACTTCTCCTGAAAGTCATGCAAGTTTGGAACAACATGAGGGTGAATAAAGGCCGTTCTCACGAGAACAATATTATTGTTCTGTTTATTATATACATGTGCGCTGCAGTTTTGTCGTCTGACACTTTAAATGCTCAAGCTCTTTGAAGCAGAATGGATTCTGATTGGCTGTCAATGTTATATATATATATATATATATATATATATATATATATATATATATATACATATACATATACAGTATATACATGCAAGTATTTCTTAAATATATACATTAATGTGTGTGTATTTATATGTACATAATTATAGTACACACACATACAGCCCTAATACAGGTGCTGGTCATATACATTTGCATTTATGCAATTAGCAGATGCTTTTATCCAAAGCGACTTACAACTGAAGCGACAGGACTACAGGAAGCGATCCGTTATGAAGAGGTAAGGAAAGAAAGATAGAGGAAACTTGTATATTATATTCACTCATTACACACAGACTGATATTTCAAATATTTATTTCTTTGAATTTTGATGATTATAACTGACAACTAAGGAAAATCCCAAATTCAGTATCTCAGAAAATTAGAATATTTTGAAAAGGTTCAATATTGAAGACACCTGGTGCCACACTCTAATCAGCTAATTAACTCAAAACACCTGCAAAGGCCTTTAAATGGTCTCTCAGTCTAGTTCTGTAGGCTACACAATCATGGGGAAGACTGCTGACTTGACAGTTGTCCAAAAGACGACCATTAACACCTTGCACAAGGAGGGCAAGACACAAAAGGTCATTGCAAAAGAGGCTGGCTGTTCACAGAGCTCTGTGTCCAAGCACATTAATAGAGAGGTGAAGGGAAGGAAAAGATTGGTAGAAAAAAGTGTACAAGCAATAGGGATAACCGCACCCTGTAGAGGATTGTGAACCCATTCCTTTGGAAATCAGGGTCCCAGAGTCTGGAGGAAGAGAGGAGAGGCACACAATCCACGTTGCTTGAGGTCCAGTGTAAAGTTTCCACAGTCAGTGATGGTTTGGGGTGCCATGTCATCTGCTGGTGTTGGTCCACTGTGTTTTCTGAGATCCAAGGTCAACGCAGCCGTATACCAAGAAGTTTTAGAGCACTTCATGCTTCCTGCTGCTGACCAACTTTATGGAGATGCAGATTTCATTTTCCAACAGGACTTGGCACCTGCACACAGTGCCAAAGCAACCAGTACCTGGTTTAAGGACCATGGTATCCCTGTTCTTAATTGGCCAGCAAACTCGCCTGACCTTAACCCCATAGAAAATCTATGGGGTATTGTGAAGAGGAAGATGCGATATGCCAGACCCAACAATGCAGAAGAGCTGAAGGCCACTATCAGAGCAACCTGGGCTCTCATAACACCTGAGCAGTGCCACAGACTGATCGACTCCATGCCACGCCGCATTGCTGCAGTAATTCAGGCAAAAGGAGCCCCAACTAAGTATTGAGTGCTGTACATGCTCATACTTTTCATGTTCATACTTTTCAGTTGGCCAAGATTTCTAAAAATCCTTTCTTTGTATTGGTCTTAAGTAATATTTCTGAGATACTGAATTTGGGATTTTCCTTAGTTGTCAGTTATAATCATCAAAATTATAAGAAATAAACATTTGAAATATATCAGTCTGTGTGTAATGAATGAATATAATTTTCACTTTTTGAATGGAATTAGTGAAATAAATAAACTTTTTGATGATATTCTAATTATATGACCAGCACCTGTATATAACGGACTGGTGGTTGTGCTTAAGATATTGTTGGTCATTCAGTGTTTCTGTAAAAAAAAAATATAATAGTAATAGATCATATTAATTATTAATAAGATAATACTACTATAATTCTACTATTAATAACAATATACAACGCACTAAAGACTGATGAGCTGCTGGGTTCATGAATATTAATCACGTTGTCTGCGTTCGCTCAAACTGATTTGGCGAAATCAAAACAGGGACGGTAATAGATGAGCTTGCCGTTTGCGCATTAGTCTCGTCCACTACCGCATATATTCTGCTTCTTAAAAGCTGAATAATTCCAAATGAGCTCCGTTGTTTTGACAGGAAAATAAAAAAAAGAATATGGTTTACATGTAGCGCGTCGATGCTGCGTGGTATGTAAGACTCTTTTTGCGTGTGTGTGTGTGTGAGAGAGAAACAGCGCTCTCTCAAAGCAACGGCGAGTTATGCGCCTTCACACTAGAGCTTACGGTATGTCAGATACAGGCACGCTGCGGCTGCGCATCCGTTGAGCTGAACTGAAATAGACAGATTGCTTGACGGAGAGCGAAACTGTTCTCTGAGTGTTCAGCGAGTGAAAATATATCAATGCTAAACTTATTCTTAGCCTCTTAGACACAGACTGGCGAGTAAAATCTAAGCATTTATTAGCCAATGGCTAATGATATATATTATTTAGTTGCCCAGAGTGAAGATTTACTCGCACATGCGAGTAATTTACATGCATTGTAGAGGGTTGTTTTTTTAACACCTGTAACTCACCTGTAACTCACCCAATGTGCATACTATCCATCCTAAATAGTATGTGAGATTAGAATAAGTGCGTCCCAAAGCATAGTATGTTGAAAAGAGTATGTCCCTGGATGGTCTACTATTTCCGGTGGATTTTCGAAGTTTGGATCCGTGCACTAACCTGACAAGCCAGACCCACATCAAGATGTAGGGTCTGGGAACACACCATTGGCAGGGCTCAATCCGAGGGGTGGGATAAACGGTTGTCTTTCATATTCCCTCCGCATGCAATAGGATAGCGCTACAACCAGAGCAACGAAGAAGGTGACGTAGTCAGAGCGAGAGTCCTTTTTTAAGAATGACTTCAGTGTCGTTCTTTTCTTAAAGCCAATTCAAAAGGCCGCTGTTCGCCAGCAGCAGCAGCCATCTTCTTTGTTTTCAAGTAGCAGGGAATTCACACGGAATCGTCGCAACTCTGCCGTCATTATGTTAAGCCCGCCCTTATGTTAAGCCCGCCCACCGACTCTATACACGATGTGATTGGCCTGACTAGAGTTTGGTTTTTCAAGCTCGCAAGGCAACCGAGAGCTGCTAGACGACCCTGGCTGCAAATTATTTTTGCTGCCGCTAGGGTGCATCTAGATTTCTAGGCTATTCGTGCACATTATAAGGCTAATATTGCCCACAACCCATTGCACTTTTGGAGGATAACTACAAGTGTTAAAAAAAACTACAAAAAATGGCGGATATGCACGACCGATGGTGAGAGGTTTAGATAAAGGTTTGAGTGACTAATAATCAAAGTTTAACCTGATAAAAAAAAAATATTGATTTAATGTTATTATTTCATATAATAATGTGAACTTTTATAAAGATCCGTTTGGCCATTAACTTTTAAATCCATCATTATGCATTAATAAGAGGAGAGTCTCTGCATGAAAGACAGATCAACGTGCTACTGCATTTCTCTCCGATACAGGAAATGAAATGAAATGTGGAGGATGATTGACAGGCTAGTTTACGGTGACAGGATGCGACAGAGAGCAACCATTAAGGACGCAATTGTATGACGTGATAGTATGTCCCAAAGCTTGTCTACTCTTTTGCTACACACTCAAAAGTAGGTACTTTTTCTTTACAAAAAGAGTACATACTTTTAGGGCGTAGTAGGTGAATTAGGACGCAGCAAATTAGCCTTCATGCGTGTACAGTACAGGGTGCAGCTCAAGCTAACCTTTTCCTTGCAGAAGAATAGGACGCAGGAGAAGGAAGTTCAACAAAAAAATTAAACAAGTGTAATGTTTAACTAAAGTCATTTTACTTATTTGTATCATTGAATTGGATATTTGAAGGTCAGTAGCAAAGACATTGGTTAATAATGTGAGATTAAATACATAAAGTATATCTGTGTTAACATACTTTATGCAGGTTTGCATAATATTCTGACTTTGCATTTTACAGTTTAAATTCATTTTGAGGAATACTGAATCTGTTTTTATCATCCTTAGTGGGAACAGGCCTAAAATAATGATGTAATGTTCATTTTTGGGTGAACTATCTCTTTAATGGTTGTTTCATTGGTTTTATGTTAAAATGTCTCTTTATTTTATATTGTCATAGTAGAGTAACTGGGTGAGGAGTGAACACTATATTTTCTAGGGGATGTCATGTTAATTGCTGACAGATGACACAAACTCTCAGATGACACTAAAACCTAATGGAGGGAGAAGGTTTTCTAAACAGGAGATTAATGGCGCATATTATTAACTTTTTTATCTCATTTTTTATGTATTTGATGCTGTTCGGAGTTTTATAACTGCAGATGTTACTGCAGGCATGAGTTTGCAGTTATTGCTAAGCTATTTATTAAATTAAAAACAGGAACTAATTAAACAACATTCCCCAATTGATACACTCTCCATCTCATACTGTATATTTGAGATTAGGATTACTGCGTCCCAAATCACAATACGCCAGCTTAGTGTAGTATTTTTAGTTTTGAAGTAATTAATCAATTACTTAATGTATCATCCCATTGCAATGGAGAAATGTGAGGCTAAATGTTAAATAATAATAATGCATTTTAAGTGAATTGCTATGCACTTATATGCAAATAATATGTTATCAAATGCAATACATTTTATGATGTATAATGAAATCAATTATCATGGCTCAAAAATATTACGCAGCACAACTGTTTTCATCATAAATGTTTCTTGAGCATCAAATCATCATATTAGAATGATTTCTGAAGAGTCATGTGACACTGAAGACTGGAGTAATGATGCTGAAAAAAAAATTCAGCTTTGATCACAGGAATAAATTACATTTTACAATTTATTACAATAGTTATTTAAAAAATAGCAATAATATTTCACAATATTACGGTTTTAATCAAATAAATGTAGCCTTGTTAAGCATAAGAGAAGATTTTAAAAATCTTACTGACTCCAAACTTTTGAACAGTAGTGTATGCAGTATGATGTAAAGATAAACATTTCAACAAAGCATCTACCGTGGAGATGAATAAAAATACTAAAATAGACAGCTCTCTCCTGGAATTATAGACCTCACTGACTACGAACAAGAGAAGTTCAACTCAATTTAACAGAACTGTAAGGCTAGAAATAAAATGCATGAAAACTCTGACTTGAGTAACTTTATATTCAGTTGACCTTGAATGGCTGCAGGTGCTGTAATACTGATGAGCCTCAGGATTCCCCCTGGGCTCTGGCTTCAGGGTTACTCAGTGGGATGCTGAGATGCTTTGCTGCTGGCTTTTTGGAGATTCTCTGTTGTGTTGTGTTATATGGTTTGTGCTGCACTGAATTACGTGCACCATCCTGTTGTGTCTGTAATGATTGTGATTGCGCACTGAAACGGGCTGTAATGTGTGACAGCTGGAACAGTTTGTTAATCTAATAAACCAGATGTCAAATGATCTATGATCAGTCTTGCCACATTAAGCATAACTACAAACCCGTATGCCACTCCAGTTGCTCTGAATTAAGTAAAAACACCATATTTTACACGTTTTTTAGCATTTTAGTTTTTTTTTTTCTTTCAAAAGATCCACTTATAAAGGTTTATCAAGGTTTCTTAGTCTTCAATTTAGTTTTTCATGACAGGCTGTTTTTACCAGTGTTATTTTAGTATATCTATATTATTAGAGTATTTATTAATATTTTGAATTAGCTTTTATTGTTCAGTTCCCTTTCAAAGGGGAACTTCGACGCTGCTTCTTGGTATTGGCGCTATAAGAAGCGCCATCAGTGTGACCGGTGTCTGAGGCACGTGTAAACAAATGGCAATAATCATTGGAGACGGCAGTCCATGATGTGAAAGGGCACCTGAGTTACACGCCATCAACTGTTTTGTCTTCAGGAGCCGCTTGTTTCTATAGGCATGTAAGATAAGAGTCTGTTGGAGCGTGTTCCACTCTCGAGGGAGCTGGATGTGCTCATTATGCTGCATTCGCGGTAAGAAGCTCTGTTCTTGCTTGATTTTCTCCTGAGGGATATAGCGTTTGCATGGAGCGATTTTTGGCTCTCAAGGGAGTTGGAGGTACTCGTGGCAATGCATTCACAGTAGGTGCCTCTCTTATTGCTTGAGTCTCTCTAGAGGGCTGTTGCAAGGTAAATGGAATTAATGGGTATGAAAGCTCTCCTCTACTTCATTTACCTCCCTCTTCAACTATTGGTGGGTCTTGAAGTAGGGATATCGCTCCCCTTTGGATGGGTGCTCTACTATGGCCCTGGTTTGACAATGCTAATAAGTAGAGGAAGTTTGCCTGCGTTCCACCTTGTTATCTGTCGCATTCTATGGTCTAGTGCTAAAAGAAAAGATGGAGAGCTAGTCTTGGGTGAAGTGCCTTTTCTCAAGGCAGGGTATGAGCTGCTCTCCCCAGGGGTCTTTAAGTGGGGTCTAAGCTCAAGATGGTCCTCACTGCAGAACAAGATCCAGATCCAACTCCTCCAACTTTATATACTTTGCTCCACCAGATGAACCAGCATATTTGTGAAGTTGTAGCGGTTGTGGCTAGAAGGGTGCAGCGTCGATGTTCCACTTTGAACGGGGAACTTATTAGGTTATGTATGTAACCCTGGTTCCCTGAGAAGGGGAACGAGACATCGGGCTTGTCTGCGTGTCTCCTTTAGACAAAAAAGTTTATACTCATGGGCGCTCCTTGTGTGACGTCATGGATTGCCACCTGCCAATGATTATTGGTGTTTGTTTACACATGCCTCAGACACCGGTCACACTGATGGCGTTCCTCATAGTGTCAAAACCAAGACGCAGCATCTCATTCCCCTTCTCAGGGAACCAGGGTAGCCTGTAGTGTTAACCTGTTAACCAGGGTAACCTGTTTTGGCTGAATGCTGACCAGACTTTGATATGCAAAGGATTAATTCTATGATTGGCTAACCTCTCTACATGCAAATGAAGTAACGCTTCTAGAAGGAATACTGAATAAGTGTGGATATGCAAATATGGTCCGTTTTATATGATATCAACACTGTTGTTCATGTTCTAATCCTGTATGATTTTCTTTCCTCTTAACAGGAGAAACTTTACAAGCAAACCTTGGGCTATCAAGCTCAAAAGGGTGAAAAAGTACCATTAAAGCAAAGTCATACAGGTTGTAAATAACATAAGGGTGAGTAAATGATGACAGAATATGCTTTTTTCTTTTGATGAAGTATAATTTCTCCTATTTTAATTCATAGGTTGATTTCCTGAAGAGTGTAACACTGTGGATCTGTGATGATTTCAGAACATTAATCTGAGAGAAATTAACAGTAGAACTGATTGCAATTCCATTTGGAATCTTCACCTTTAACTGTTGCTATACTACCCCATGTTTCATATCATTTAGAAACTGCCTTGAATTTAACAAGAGAGAGTTTGCAGTAGCTTTTACTCATGAGCGTGGAAGCATCACTTTGTGTAAATGTGTATTAGGAATAGATGACAGCTTTAGTCTGCAGTGGCACACTGTGCTGTCAGCCTCACTGCTGCTGTGGAACATGTTCTGATGTCTATTAGATTCGCTCAGATCCAGTGCTATGAAACTGTGTCCATTCCAAGTCTGGCAGCTGATGAGAGAAATTAAACACACAATTAATCAATAAATCACCAGTGAGGAATAAATCTATTTATGTGGAATATGTGAAGTAAATATGATATTCTAAAATGTTTTATGTGACATACACTTCTGTTCAAATGTTTGGGGTCGGTAAGATTTTCGATTAGACTTCTCTTATGCTCACCAAGACTGCATTTATTTAATCAAAAATACAGTAAAAACAACAATAATACATTTTAAAATGTAATTTATTCCTGTGATCAATTTAATACATAAAAGTTTTAATTTCTTTAGAGAAAAAAAAATATTACCTCAAACTTTTGAATGGTAGAGTATGAGAGAAGTGCATTTGCTAACACACACACACACTCTCTCACACACATGCACACATACACTCATACACATGCACGCAGACACACTCACTTTTATACACATTCTCACACACATGCACGCACACACACACACACACACTCACTCTCACACACACCCCACACACACACACACACAGCGCACTATGCTTGTGTATGTGTTAATTTCATTTACACTTAGGCCTATAAAATTAATAATTATGCTAAATACATCTTATAACATTTATGACATTAAACACCTGTTCATGTCCATTTGATGGCAATTAAAAAGTTATTTTACCCAAAAAAAGAAAATTGTGCCATCAATTATTCACTCTCACCTTTGCTGCTCTTTTCCATACAATAAAATGAGTGGGATCTGCTGCAAAAATGGCCAAAAAGCACCATAGTAGTAGTCTGACATATGGTCTTGCACTATTTATAAGTCATCTGAAGTCACATACTTGTTTTTTTAATGTAAATTTGAATATGCATTGACTAGCAATTTTGACTGTATTAATGAAAAAGCTCTTGTACTGTAAAGCCCGGCATCCGTGTTTCTAATCAAGATTCACTCACTGCAATATTTCATAATTGTGTGTAAGTATTTATGAGCCACTAGTTACCCGCTGGACATATCCAAGTGGATTTAAATACATATGCGATCAAGGCTGAGTTCAGTATGAGAGTATTAGAGAAGAACACAATGAGAAAACACACACACTCTTAACCTTGTACAGTCGTACTAATGCTTCTGGATCAGATGAGGTTTCTTCACTGAACCTAAAGTGCTGCAAAGAACCATTAGAGAAGCTTTATTTTAAAGAGTTACGAACATACAACTGTGTGTGTGTGTGTGTGTGTGTGTGTGTGTGTGTGTGTGTGTGAGAGAGTTTAATTATGCACTAATGGCCAGTTTTTCTTAATTAATATCTGTCACCACAGACGTGTATCGTTAATGCGAATGAAGAGTGAAGGATATTCTTTTAATTATTGAAGGAGCAGAAGAGGAAGAGGGAGATGATCTCCTTTATTAATGAGGCTTTGACACTGACTAATAGAAAACATGACTAACGTACTTTAGATTAATCTACTGTATATTAAGACCTGTAGCATCAGAATATGTAATTCACCCTCAGCGTTATGGATGAATAATAGATTACGCTCTCGTCTTTGTTTAATGGCACTTATGAGCCTTGGCTTTCCTAATGCTGCGGTTTTGTCTTTCTTTATTTAGCTCGTCTTTGAAAGTCTGCAGTACAGTAGAGAAAGAGAGCAGCTCACTTCTGTCTGGATGATTTTAATGTATGTAGTTGTTAAGGGTTCTGTGATTGTTGATTCCTATCTATCATCATCCATCCATCCATTCATCCATCCATTGTTCTATCTATCTATCATTCCATCCATCCATCATCCATCGTTCATCGTTCTATCCATCGTTCCATCCATCCATCCATTGTTCTGTCGATCGTTCCATCCATCCATCCATCTATCTATCGTTCTATCGATCGTTCCATCCATCTATCCATATCCATCCATATATCCATCCATCCATAGATAGATAGATAATGAAATATAATCTATTATTTATTTATATAATTAAATGTATATAATTATGTAAATAAATAATACATTAATCTATCCATCCATCCATCCATCGTTCCAGCCATCCATCCATCTATCCAACGTTCTATCTATCGTTCCATGGATGGATGTACGGATGGATGGATGGATGGATGGATAGATAGATAGATAGATAGATAATGAAATATAATTATTATTTATTTATATAATTAAATATACATAATTATGTAAATATATAATACATTAATCTATCCATCCATCCAACGTTCTATCTGTCGTTCTATCGATTGCTCCATCCATCCATCGTT
Organism: Rhinogobio ventralis; assembly: GCA_039654625.1. Classification (NCBI taxonomy): domain Eukaryota; kingdom Metazoa; phylum Chordata; class Actinopteri; order Cypriniformes; family Gobionidae; genus Rhinogobio; species Rhinogobio ventralis. Next base: position 5,074,318 of record CM077194.1, read on the forward strand.
CCATCCATCCATCCATCCATCCAACGTTCCATCCATCGTTCTATTGATTGTTCCATCCATAACAATATATCTATCCAAAACAATCTATCCATCATTCCATCCATCCATCGTTCTATCGATCGTTCCGTCTGTCCGTCCATCCATCCCTCCCATACTTCATTTTAATTTACTTTTTTTCATCTATTTTTGGGGATTTCCCAAAATGTATTACCTGTGTTGATATTTTTAATTGCAATTTATTTAAATTCTTCTTCCTGTCATTCCAATTCAATTTCACTTCCTCTGTCAATTCAATTCAAAGCAGCCTATTCTTCAGTTCTGAATGTTTGATTTTCCGAAATCACATCTCTTTGTTACCTAACCCACTGTGACTTGTTAATTAGTACTAGATAGTTTGCATGTATGCACCGTTCTACTGTTATCTTCTTGGTGGTATAGGCCTACATTTCTACCCTGATTTTGTCTGAATTTTATGGAAACATCTAATAAATGTAATAGTTCTGATTTTACTTAACAATTCTGTTTCCACGCCGACAAGATCAAGGTGAAAATTGACACCAGACAAGGTAACAGTTAGAATGGTGGGTAAACATGCACACTAACTAATTAACAAACAAGACACAGATGGATGCGCTCACGGTGGATTAGAGAACAACGACAAGATGTGAACATGAATCAAGTACTTCAAAAATAACACAGACAAAGCAAGAAAGATTTGAAAGTAAAATACAAAGAGGTGACGGGTTCAAAGTCATTATTTCTGAGAAACTGAGCTTCTTATATACAAATTATATTCTTGAGAAAGCAGCTGCACTTTTGTTTATTAATCAGATGAAGCTGTTGTTTCTCAGTTGGAGTTGTCTTGTATCACACAGGTGGAAGATGTTCATTTCACACACCAGCACATCTCTTGGAAAACAGTGAAGGAGAGCTGAATGAAGAGATGACCTTGAAATACACAGGATCTGCTTTCTGGTAATATGCTAATATACAAGTATAATAAATTTTCTTTCTGAATCACTTAATTTGGTTTTTACATGCATTATTTCTTTGTCGCCCACAGTAACATTGAACTTCTTTTCAACTCTCGTCTCCTCACTTCACTACAGCATCTCAGAGGCGACGGATCACATGATCTAAAGTGTCTTCACTCCAATTAGGAGTTGCTGCATTGCATCACCGCTCATTTGCATAAGGTAAGACTTTTCTCACCTGTTAATACCAGCGGGTGGACACACCCACATCACATCAGCAACAGTCATTGTTGTTGCTTATGTCACCTCACATTGGCAACTATAATTAAAGATGCAAATCCTTCTATATCTGAGCTGCTCCACATTCATTTTGCAGCTTAGGTCTTGTTTACACCTGGTATTAAGATGCGTTTTGGTCGATCAGATCACAAGTGGATGACGCTAAATACAGTGGTAAACGGGGTCTAAAACGTTTTGAGCTTGTCCACTTTCGACCCCTTCCAGAGGTAGTTGAAAACGCATTTGACCGGATTGCTTTCATAGTGTAAACGCTGATGTGGTCGAATGCATTTGAACAGCCACAAAAGATGCCTACTCTCCTCCTACTGACCTTCCTTTCAATGCAAAATACTGAACAGTTAGTTCATGCGTTCATGACCTCAAGGCTAGATTATTGTAATGCTCTACTGGGTGGTTGCCCCGCTCGCTTAATAAATAAACTGCAGTTGGTGTAAAACGCAGCAGCTCGAGTTCTTACTAGAACCAGGAAGTATGACCATATTAGCCCGGTTCTGTCAACACTGCACTGGCTCCCTATTAAACATTGCATACATTTTAAAATCTTGCTAATTACTTACAAAGCACTAAATGGTTTAGCTCCCCAGTACTTGAGCGAGCTCTTAACGCATTATACTCCTTCACATCTATTGCGGTCTCAAAACTCTGGCCAGTTGATAATACCTAGAATATCAAAATCAACTGCAGGCGGTCGATCCTTTTCCTATTTAGCACCCAAACTCTGGAACAGCCTTCCTAGCATTGTTCGGGAAGCAGACACACTCTGTCAGTTTAAATCTAGACTAAAAACGCATCTCTTTACTATGGCATACACATAAAACATTTTTTATTTATATTTTATTCAAATTGTTAGGCTGCATTAACTAGGTCAGCCGGAACCGGGAACACTTCCCATAACACCTGATGTACTCGTTACATCATAAGAGGAATGGCATCTACGCTAATGTTAGTCTCTCTGTTTATCCTAAGGTTTACTGCAGTCAGCCGGATCCGGGCCGTATCCAGATCAGATGGTGGACCAGCGCCCAAACATTACCAACTCATCCCTGAAGTGTCTGCAGAGACCGTGTCAATTAGTCTACCCTCTGAAATTGCTCATCGACATGGCATCCTCAATGGATCCATCTCCGGCGTGATGACTCCGATATTTTGAATATTCCTATTTAATAATTGTTTAATCGACACGCCATCCTCAATAAACCTGGCGTGATGCCTCCGATCTTTCGAATAATCCGATCTAATATTACTTCTGACCTATAAGGCTGCCAAAATAATAATCATACACTGTTTGTTAATTGGCCAGAGGAGAACTGGCACCCCGACTGAGCCTGGTTTCTCCCAAGGTTTATTTTTCTCCATTAGGCCACCTGATGGAGTTTTGGTTCCTTGCCACTGTCGCCTCTGGCTTGCTCAGTTGGGGACACTAAATTTTCAAATAAATATCCAAATAAATTTAATTACTAAACTAAATTATATCAACTACATTACTTGAATATATATGATAATTGAAATGAGCTGATGACATCACTGTTTTCTCCAGAGCGGCTGTACAGCCGAATCAAATTCTGTTAATTATTTTCCTGTTTAACACTGTGAAGCTGCTTTGAAACAATCTGCATTGTAAAAAGCGCTATATAAATAAAGTTGACTTGACTTGACTAATGCGTAAACGCTATGGGAAGCGCACTAGCCAGACAGGATTTAAACTATGTTGGCTGGAGACCTAAGTTTGGTTTGAAGAAGAAAAACGTACCAAGTACAATGTTCTCTCACCATTCCTGATTTCTAACACACACTCACAGCGTGACTGTGGTGTTTATATGAAGCTCAAGGGGCCAAAAGTGTGCCAAGAAAACATCCCTCACACCATTACAGCACCAGCTGCCTGAACCGCTGATACAAGACAAGATGGATCCATGCTTTTTATGTTGTTTACAGCAAATTCTGACCCTCCCATCTGAATGTTGCAGCAGAAATTGAGACTCATCAGACCAGGCAATGTTTTTCCAATCTTCTACTGTCCAGTATTGGTGAGTCCGTGTGAATTGAAGCCTCAGTTTGCTGACAGGAGTGGCACAGGTGTGTCTTCTGCTGCTGTAGCTCATCTGCTTGAAGGTTGGACGTGTTGAGCGTTCAAAGATGCTCTTCTGCAGATCTCGGTTGTAACCAGTGTTTATTTGAGTTACTATTGCCTTTCTATCAGCTGACCCAGTCTGGTCATTCTCCTCTGACCTCTGGCATCAACAAGACATTTTCACTCACAGAACTGCCGCTCATTTCCTCTTTTTTTGGACCATTCTCTGTAAACCCTAGAGATGGTTGTGTGTGAAAATCCCAGTAGATCAGCAGTTTCTGAAACACTCACACCAGCCTGTCTGGCACAAACAACCATGAAGGAATATGAAGAAACATTCTCCATTAATGGAACATGCTGCCAGCTTTAATGACAGTGTTCATAATAAAGTGCTGTTTGCATGATTATTCCTCAAGGTGTTTCAATCTGTAGAGTAAATAATTAATTTTTTCCATTTAAGTGCCATGTGTGATGTATATGTTTGGCAAAGGTGATTCCAGTGCAAAGTTTCCTGCATGAAAAGATTTGGGAAATGGAATTAAATCTAAATGCAGATGTAGAGTAAGATGGAGGACAGCAGATAATATCTCTTACCGGTCACTGTTTATCTGAGAGTAATTGAACAGCTGTGGTGATTTAGCACTAATAAGTGAGTTAATTAAACATCTGGAAATGCAAACATGCAAACATGTTGCACTCCCGCTGTCTGATTATATAGCTTTTAAAAACACACACATCGATACAACAGACAAATTACCAAATAAACTAAATAATGCATATTCACACCCATAATTCCTACCACATCTGCCTGGGGTATATCGAACTTCTTGACAGATTTGCAAACACACACACACACACACACACACACACATATATATCTGAACGCACAAATGAGCAGTGATTGGTTCTAATAAATGCTGCAGTGTTGAGAGACGGCGCCACAGAGGGAGGGCAGCACAATTGATTTTATTTGTCCTTTCTTGTTTCCTCGTCTTGCTTTCAACGTCTGAAGTAGTTTCTGATTAAGTGAATGATGACTAAAGCAACTGCCCGCACCACCCACACACACAAACACGCACACACACACACGCACACACACACACGCTCATAATAGTCATTGTACTCGTACTGATAATGACAGTGTAAGAGTGGATCAGATGCATATGTGTGTGTGTATACACACACAATACTAAATATAGTATAAAATATAATAAAGATGTATATGCAACTTAACAATTTATAATTATGTACATTTAGAATTTATATTATATGCATATTAAGTAAATTATGTAATATCAATATTTTAATAATTTACTTGCACGTAAAAATGCTGTACACATTTTTGTATTAAATTATATTAAAGTATTAAACTTAATATACATATAATATCACTTATAAATATACTATTAAAACAATTTACAACTGGGGAAATAACTTAGTTGGTAAAGATTAAATATATATAATATTACTTTAATTATATATAATATTTTAATACTTTAATATAAATAATTTAATACTTAGTTTTAAAATAAATAAAAATATATTTTAAAATTCATAATTAATTTATAATTTTTTATTATTTGAATGTTTTTATTATTTATACCTGATAGGATTATTGCAAAAACATCATATTTATTATTGTATACAGCATGTTTTGTATGTAAATTATTTACATACAATTATGTAACTCAGTATGCATATATAAATTCTAAATATATTCCAAAAAAATTTTAATGGTAAAGGTTGCATATACTGTATACACTCACCTAAATGATTATTAGGAACACCATACTAATACTGTGTTTGACCCCCTTTCGCCTTCAGAACTGCCTTAATTCTACGTGGCATTGATTCAACAAGGTGCTGAAAGCATTCTTTAGAAATGTTGGCCCATATTGAGAGGATAGCATCTTGCAGTTGATGGAGATTTGTGGGATGCACATCCAGGGCACGAAGCTCCCGTTCCACCACATCCCAAAGATGCTCTATTGGGTTGAGATCTGGTGACTGTGGGGGCCATTTTAGTACAGTGAACTCATTGTCATGTTCAAGAAACCAATTTGAAATGATTCGAGCTTTGTGACATGGTGCATTATCCTGCTGGAAGTAGCCATCAGAGGATGGGTACATGGTGGTCATAAAGGGATGGACATGGTCAGAAACAATGCTCAGGTAGGCCGTGGCATTTAAACGATGCCCAATTGGCACTAAGGGGCCTAAAGTGTGCCAAGAAAACATCCCCCACACCATTACACCACCACCACCAGCCTACACAGTGGTAACAAGGCATGATGGATCCATGTTCTCATTCTGTTTACGCCAAATTCTGACCATCTGAATGTCTCAACAGAAATCGAGACTCATCAGACCAGGCAACATTTTTCCAGTCTTCAACTGTCCAATTTTGGTGAGCTCGTGCAAATTGTAGCCTCTTTTTCCTATTTGTAGTGGAGATGAGTGGTACCCGGTGGGGTCTTCTGCTGTTGTAGCCCATCCGCCTCAAGGTTGTGCGTGTTGTGGCTTCACAAATGCTTTGCTGCATACCTCGGTTGTAACGAGTGGTTATTTCAGTCAAAGTTGCTCTTCTATCAGCTTGAATCAGTCGGCCCATTCTCCTCTGACCTCTAGCATTAACAAGGCATTTTCGCCCACAGGACTGCCGCATACTGGATGTTTTTCCCTTTTCACACCATTCTTTGTAAACTCTAGAAATGGTTGTGCATGAAAATCCCAGTAACTGAGCAGATTGTGAAATACTCAGACCGGCCCGTCTGGCACCAACAACCATGCCACGCTCAAAATTGCTTAAATCACCTTTCTTTCCCATTCTGACATTCAGTTTGGAGTTCAGGAGATTGTCTTGACCAGGACCACACGCCTAAATGCATTGAAGCAACTGCCATGTGATTGGTTGATTAGATAATTGCATTAATGAGAAATTGAACAGGTGTTCCTAATAATCCTTTAGGTGAGTGTATATCTTAAATATAAACCATATATTATGTAATATTTACTTTTGATATAAATATATTTAAAAAAATATTATTATAAAAATATTAAATAAAAAAACTGATAAGAATAAAAAAAAAATTATATTCTTTTTTGCAGTAAATTTAGATTTTAATAGATATTGATATTAATGGATTTCAGATATATTAGGGTAATTAGTTTATCCAAAAGCCTGGATTAGAACAAACATGAAACAAAAAGGACTGAAATGCTTCCATCTCTGTGTTCCAGGATTTTTCCAGGATCCTCGGCTGACTTGCTGGACTGGATTAAACTGTGAATAAAACAACGTCGTTGATCGACAAAGGACCGCTTGTTCAACAATGGACCGCTTGACCTCAGTATATCCAACCACGTGAATTCAGGTCAGTTTCCAAATGATTATCGAACATTGATTCCAAAGGACAATCGGACAATTAGAGTTGAGGCCATGTTGTGTGAGCCAATCAGATTTGGAAGCCGGAAGGTTAGTTGGAAGGTTGTCGGAGAGAGAAAAAGTTTTATTGCAAAAGCTTTTTACTGCACGAAAGCAACAGTAATAAACAAAACAACAGCAACACTTTCACCTCCTCCACTTCTATAAAACTGCCGGCTTACTTTGGAGGTCAAAGCAAGTGGAGAATAAAAAACAGGACATAAAATTTGCTGCTGAGTGCAGGCTAAAATTTGTAATCTCTGTGAAGCGTTGTCGCCAGTGGCCGGGGCAGCAGAGATCTCTGGTAGTTGGAGGATTGCTTCTTCAAATCCCAATTGGGAACCCAGAAGGGCTTGATTTAGCTGTTTGTTCCAGAGTTCTCACGCTCACCGCTATTGTGCCCTTCGGCAAGGCACTTAACTCCAGAAGTTGGGTGCAATGACACTTCTGTGATCGCTCTTCCTTCCTCGTTATGAGCTTAAAACATTCCCAATGCATTGGCTGAGGGAATATATCAATATATGACCACAGAATAAATGTATAACTGAAGCATACGGCTCCATCTTTGATTCAGCATATCTATTCAAACACAACAGTGGAATTTACAGTAAAAAAAAACATCAGCAGTGGTTGCCAGAACTTTACCGTAAAAAATATGGCAGAAACATTTTAGGTTTTTGAAGCTCCAAAAAAGCACATCCATCCATCATAAAAGTAATCCATACAACTCCAAGGGGTTAATAAATGTCTTCTGAAATGAAGTGATGCGTTTTTGTAAGAAAAATATCCATATTTATGGAATACATTTTTTTAAGGAAAATTACTTTTATGATGGTAGGTATTATCAACTGGCTAGAATTTTGAGACCGCAATAGATGTGAAGGAGTATAATGCGTTAAGAGCTCGCTCAAGTACTGGGGAGCTAATCCATTTAGTGCTTTGTAAGTAAAAAGCAAGATTTTAAAATGTATGCAATGTTTAATAGGGAGCCAGTGCAGTGTTGACAGAACCGGGCTAATATGGTCATACTTCCTGGTTCTAGTAAGAACTCGAGCTGCTGCGTTTTGGATCAACTGGAGTTTGTTTATTAAGCGAGCAGGGCAACCGCCCAGTAGAGCATTACAATAATCTAGCCTTGAGGTCATGAACACGTGAACTAACTGTTCAGCATTTTGCAAGTGAAAGTGTTAGACAGTATTCTAAGTTACTACGTGTAGAGGTTTTTTGTCCAATAATTAGAAACTCTGTTTTTTCAGAATTAAGTAGTAGGAAATTACTAGTCATTTTATATCAGTTATGCATTCAATTAATCTTGTGAATTGGTCAGTTTCATCGGGGTGCGAAGAAATATAGAGCTGAGTATCATCAGCGCAACAGTGAAAACTAACGCCATGCTTCCTAATGATATCTCCCAAGGGTCGCATGTACAGGGTGAAAAGCAACGGTCCTTGACCTGAGCCTTGCGGTACTCCATATTAAACTTGTGATCGGTATGATATCTCTTCATATACTGTTATAAACTGATAACGGTCAGATAAGTATGATTCAAACCATGCCAATGCAATTCCACTAATGACAACATAATTTTCGAGTCTGTTCAAAAGAATGTTGTGGTCGATGGTATCAAATGCAGCGCTAAGATCGAGCAAATCATTTGTAACTCTAATGAGAGCAGTCTCAGTACTTTGATACAGTCTAAATCCTGACTGGAAATCCTTGCAGATACCATTTCTTTCTAAAAAGGAACATAGTTGTGAGGACACTGCATTTTCTAGTATTTTAGACAGGAAGGGTAGATTTGAGATCGACATTCTCTAGGATCAAGTTGCGTTTTTTTAATAAGAGGTTTAGTAATAGCCAGCTTAAAAGTTCTCGGTACATATCCTAATGACAAAGATGAATTAATGATTTAAAAAAGAGGATCAATGACCACTGGAAGCATCTCTTTCAGTAGCTTAGTCTGTATAGGGTGTATATATACATGTTGTTGATTTAGATGATGTAATGAGTTTAGACAATTCTTCCTCTCCTAAAATTTCCTCAGTGACACTACAATGCACTGTCTGATGCAATACTGTAGTAGATGGTTCCATAGTTTTAATTTTCTTCATAGTTTTTCTTTTTATCAATCTTACAAGTAAAGAAGTTCATAAAGTCATTACTGCTGTGCTGTTGGAAATGTCAGAAGTTGAAGCTTTATTTCTTGTTAATTTATCCACTGTATCAAATAAATACCTAGGGTTGTGTTTGTTTTCCTCTAGAGAGTCGAAAAAATAAGCAGATCTAGCCATTCTTACGGCCTTTCTGTATGCAATCGTGCTCTTTCCACGAAATGCAAAAAAAACCTCTAGTTTTGTTTTCTTCCAGCTACGCTCCATTTTTCTGGCTGCTCTTTTAAGGGCCTGAGTGTGCTCGTTGTACCACGCCGTTGGACTATTTACTTTAATCTTCTTTAAGTGCAAAAGAGCAAATGGAGGAAAGTGTTGGAAAAGAGAGAGTCAGTGGTTTCTGAAAAATATAGGGTTCTTCTAAGCTATCTGGGATGCTGAGGAGATGAAACTGATCAGGAAGATTATTTATAAAGCAAACTTTAGTGGTAGAAGTAATAGTCCTACCATATTTGTAACAAGAAGACAGCTTTGCAGCCTTGGCTAAATGGAGTATACAAGAGACTAGATAATGATCTGAGATGTCATCGCTCTGCTGCAGAATTTCAACGGCATCAACATTGATTCCATGTGACAATATTAGATCTAAAGTATGATTATGACAATGAGTGGGTCCAGACACGTTTTGCCTAACTCCAATAGAATTGAAGACATGACACTAACATAATGCAATAAACATTCATTTAACAACATAAGATGTAACATAAGACCCTAATGTACAAAAAAACTGTTATTTCAATCAAAGACCATGTGAAGTGTCACATTTTTTACTGTAAATTATAAAATGACTTTTTTCACTTCCAAAAATGGTCAATTTAACAGTGTTTAACTGTAAAATTACATGTGCCTTTAAATGTATTAGCCTATATAGTAGGGGAACTTACCAATAAACAAGTAACAGGTTTTAACTATAGCATTTTTATACAAACCCGATTCCAAAAAAGTTGGGACAAGTTGTACAAATTGTGAATAAAAACAGAATGCAATGATGTGGAAGTTTCAAATTTCAATATTTTATTCAGAATACAACATAGATGACATCAAATGTTTAAACCGAGAAAATGTATCATTTTAAGGGGAAAATAAGTTGATTTTAAATTTCATGGCATCAACACATCTCAAAAAAGTTAGGACAAGGCCATGTTTACCACTGTGTGGCATCCCCTCTTCTTTTTATAACAGTCTGCAAACATCTGGGGACTGAGGAGACAAGTTGCTCAAGTTTAGGAATAGGAATGTTGTCCCATTCTTGTCTAATACAGGCTTCTAGTTGCTCAACTGTCTTAGGTCTTCTTTGTCGCATCTTCCTCTTTATGATGTGCCAAATGTTTTCTATGGGTGAAAGATCTGGACTGCAGGCTGGCCATTTCAGTACCCGGATCCTTCTTCTACGCAGCCATGATGTTGTAATTGATGCAGTATGTGGCATTGTCATGTTGCAAAATGCAAGGTCTTCCCTGAAAGAGACGACGTCTGGATGGGAGCATATGTTGTTCTAGAACTTGGATATACCTTTCAGCATTGATGGTGCCTTTCCAGATATGTAAGCTGCCCATGCCACACGCACTCATGCAACCCCATACCATCAGAGATGCAGGCTTCTGAACTGAGCGCTGATAACAACTTGGGTTGTCCTTGTCCTCTTTAGTCCAGATGACATGACGTCCCAGTTTTACAAAAAGAACTTCAAATTTTTATTCGTCTGACCACAGAACAGTTTTCCACTTTGCCACAGTCCATTTTAAATGAGCCTTGGCCCAGAGAAAACGCCTGCACTTCTGGATCATGTTTAGATATGGCTTCTTTTTTGACCTATAGAGTTTTATCCGGCAACGGCGAATGGCACAGTGGATTGTGTTCACCGACAATGTTTTCCTGGAAGTATTCCTGAGCCCATGTTGTGATTTCCATTACAGTAGCATTCCTGTATGTGATGCAGTGCCGTCTAAGGGCCCGAAGATCACTGGCATCCAGTATGGTTTTCCGGCCTTGACCCTTACGCACAGAGATTGTTCCAGATTCCCTGAATCTTTGGATGATATTATGCACTGTAGATGATGATAACTTCAAACTCTTTGCAAACTCTTTCTGATATTGCTCCACTATTTTTCGCCACAGCATTAGGGAATTGGTGATCCTCTGCCCATCTTGACTTCTGAGAGACACTGCCACTCTGAGAGGCTCTTTTTATACCCAATCATGTTGCCAATTGACCTAATAAGTTGCAAATTGGTCCTCTAGCTGTTCCTTATATGTACATTTAACTTTTCCGGCCTCTTATTGCTACCTGTCCCAACTTTTTTGTAATGTGTAGCTCTCATGAAATCCAAAATGAGCCAATATTTGGCATGACATTTCAAAATGTCTCACTTTCAACTTTTGATATGTTCTCTATATTCTGTTGTGAATAAAATATAAGTTTATGAGATTTGTAAATTATTGCATTCCTTTTTTATTCACAATTTGTACAGTGTCCCAACTTTTTTGGAATCGGGTTTGTAGTATTACCATAAAAATTATCATAATTTTTTACAGTGTACATCCATTATTTAGTGTTTGTGTGTGTGTGTGCACGTGTAAATTATTTCTTTATCTGTTGAGAAAGGAAAGTAGCAGTGAGAAAAAGGGAAAAAGAGACTAAACAAACTAATAGAGGCAGCGCTGTCTGTCGGTGAGATCCACCATGCTCTCATTAGAAAGCAGGAAACACACTCGCTCTCTTCACACAAGAGGCGATTGGACAGTAATTCTCATTTCCAATTACTCACCAACAGAGAGAGAGAGAGAAACAGTGAAGCTGTTAAATGTTTCTATTGTCCATGCCCTGAAGATCAGAACCCTATTACCGCCCTGTCCCTGCTACGAACTCACAGAAAGCTTCATACTGAATGACAAATGAGCTCAAGCTCTCGAAACGCTTCCCTGAACACTTACCTGAAACTTCAGCACAGAGTAAAGAAGCAGATGGAACAAAAACCTACCTCAGGCAAATGTACAGGAACTACACTATTTACTTTCTTATTGTTCCTTGCATGATTCTTTGGGGAACATCAACACAATGTTTTCATAATCTGTCATTAAAATAAAATACTTTTCTCCACCTCTTAAGTGCTTCTTGAGCACCTGGGACATTCTTCTAAACTTCTTTTAAGTCCATATAGGTTTTTATTACAACATGAAGGTGAGTACATGAGATACACTACGGTTCAAAAATTTTGATCTGTAAAATTTCTTAATTCTTAAGTGTTTTATCACCACCAAGGCTGCATTTATTTGATTAAAAATACAGTAAAAACAGTAATATTGTGAAATATTACTATTCAAAATAACTGTTTTCTATTTGAATATTTTAAAATGTAATTTATTCCTGTGATCAAAGCTGGTTTTTCAGCATCATTTCTCCAGTCTTCAGTGATCCTACAGAAATCATTCTAATATGCTAATTTGCTGCTCAAGAAAAATGTCTTATTATCAATATGAAAAAACAGCTGTGCATCTTCATAATTTTTTTTGTAAAATTATAAAAGTCTTTATTGCCACTTTTGAGCAAATTAATGCATCCTTGCTGAATAAAAATATGAATTACATTAAAAAAAATGTACTGACCCCAAACATTCGAACTCCTGTATGTTCATGATCATGTTTTATGGACCTATTATGCCCCTTTTTACAAGATGTAATATAAGTCTCAGGTGTCCCCAGAATGTGTCTGAAGTTTCAGCTCAAAATACCCCACAGATCAATACATACTCTGCCAAAAACTAAAACATCTGTTTGGCTTTGATTATCATCTCTATCGCGGTCATGCACACATGACATTGCAGTTCTTTATTAAGTTTATTATCTGCATGCATTTGTTTTAAAGCCATATCAGTATAAACTTCTGATATATGATTTTCTGAGTGCACGCGCACAGAAAGCTGGATGTCAGACGGCGCGTCCCTTGAGTATTAAGGGATATTAAGTAACTCTTTCACATCTTATTGCGCTCAAACTGTCAAATGCACGCAAGGTTATATCAAAAACACACAAAGTTCAGATAAACACAGTCGGTTATGTCTGTGAACGTAAACAGCAAGTAAACAAATCGCATGTGTATATTAGATCTGTGTATTAAAGTGAAAACAACGTAGTATACAGTACCTAATGCGGTATATGCTGTTAATATGAATCAAACAACAAAAGAAAAACTGAAAATCTCTCACCACTCTTGACTGAATAACTTTAGTAGATTTAATAAGAATACATTTTTTTACGTGAATGTTGCTGTTGAATGCTCTGGCGAGGAGATAAACATGTTGGACTGTGTACAGCTCACTGAGGGCGGGGTCTAGGCTAAGAGGGCGGAGTCTGTCTGCAGTTGTGGGCGGGGTCTGTGCAATGTGACATCACAAATGCTAGAATCTGCAAATTCTGAGACACTGCTTATGATTTATGGGGATAAAAAAAGAGTAGTGGTGGATTTTTACCTTTATATGGTGGTTGTGTACACACACTGCCGACACACATATATCTTCAAACACCATGTAAAAGTGAATTTTGCATAATAGATCCCTTTTAAATGGCTATTTCATAAAATGTCATCCCTGTTTGATGTCATTGACGTCAAACATGTCGTGACACCAAATTTGATGTGAATGTGAACGCAAATGAGATGTCAGCTAGCAACAACATTCATCTGTTTCTCACACAAAGCTATTGTATTTCTACAGACGACAATGAATGTAGAATCACATGAATATATAAGTTATCAGAGAACAGTGCCCTTTCTGGAGCTTGACTCTGTCCATTCTCTTTCATTGTATGGAAAAAATCACACAGGACATTTTGCTTTTTTGTTTCACAGAAGAAAGACATATTTTGTGAGTAAACAATGCCATTTTTGAATATTTTAACCTGTTGACCAATGTTAATAGTCTAAAATGTCATAATGGATAAAATCAAGCCCTGCATTACGTTATTTCCCACTGAATAGTCTGTTGTAAAAGTATGTCACATTACAGAAGTGAAATGGATTGCAGATTGCATTTCAAATTGTCTTTAAAGTAGAATTAAAACACATAGTAATTTAAGAGCAGTCTGACAAATTTATGAATTCTTTCCTATGTTTACTATCACATTAATCCAGTGCCGTGGCTGGCTGAGGGTGATAATGCTCATCACAGTGATTGTGTTCACACCTTCAGAGCAAAACCAAGCGTCTTGGGGATCAGTGCACCGTGATCAGACGCGTGAAACCCCGAGGATACACGTCAAAGGAAATGTGTGTGGGTGTGTTTGTGAACTGTAATGACATTTCAGATCCACATTTGTCCAAAGCACCAGCCAATATCTAGTTAAAGGATGCTTGCAGGCTCTGTTTCACATCTCAGTGTGGGGTTTATTCTGTAATTAAAATAAAAGGAGAAAATTAATGTTTATCACACGGTTCTCAATACATTCTGTGGTCAAATATAATAATGTTAAACTATATAATTAGCATTTTTCTGATTTCCTATACAGTGGCCCTAAAACGTATTTGTACACTTAAAAGTCACTCAAAATCTTCTGAATTATATTGCTGTCACAGGGTGTTTTTGGTTATGTTTCATGTTCATGTGTTTAAGTTTGCCATGTTCACTCATGTTTTGCTATGCACTTTCTGGTCTTGTCATGTGATTCCCTTGCCCTCATGTGATCCTGCCATGTGCTCCTTTGTCTTGTGTTCTCATTGGTTTATTGGTTTATCAGTGTTCACAGGTGTCCCTTGTCTTGTCATTAGTCCTTGTGTATTTAAGCCCTCATGTTTGTCATGGTCCTTGTCTAGTATTGATGTTGTAGCTCGTTGGTGGTGAGTCTTTGTCTGGTCCAAGTTTTATTGTTGTCAAAGTAGCCAAGATCAAGTCAAGTTTATGTTCAAGCCTAGCCTTGTAGGTTTTTGTTTTGTGTTAAGATTTAAGTTAATAAAGAGACTGCACTTGGGTTCTTCAACTTGCATCCAATGGACTGTATCTTACAATTGCGTTAGATACAAAAATATAATTGAAAATGGCATCTGCAAACAAAAGATGAGATTTTCTCAAAACTTCAATTATTTTTAAACCAATTGGTCTTAAGATATTTTTTTCATATAGCTGCCTGTCATAGCTGTAGTTTATCATATTAACTTTGACCATTTCACAAAGTGTCCAAAAGTTTTGTCCAAAAATATCTGAAGTCCAAAAAGTCTGCTGTAGGCGAGTAGAGTTGAAGAACCCAAGTGCAGTTTATTCAGATAAACAAAGACTTGACTTGGTCTTGAAACATGGACTTGTAACATGAATCTGAACTTAAACGAAACAAACTTACCAACAGCAGTTACAAGGAACAAGAAGGGCTATTTAAAGACTAATGAGCAACAAGAAACACCTGAACCATGGACTGGGACAAAAGGTCAGGAAATGTCACACCCACCCAGGCCATCCCATACACCCACAACAAATTTTGGAACCATATTTTTTGTATGGTCATCACATAAAAAAGGTTTAAATCCTTAGGCTGAGGACATGCAAAATAATTAAAAGTTCTTTCTTGAACTGCACCTTCACTTCCCTTTTCATTATATTCTTTTTGATATCTCTCTGTCTCGACTCTCTCCCTTGAGTGTGTTGTTTACTCTTTTGCTACTTTTCTTGTACCTGTCACCTCTTCTTCAGCATGCAGGTCTACCGTTAAGAACAGAACCGTTTCAACGTTGTTGCAAAAAAAACCCCCCAAAAAAACACGTAATTTGTTTGCACAGAATCTAAATTTATTTTAGGAAAATTCGAAGTATCACATTAGGACAATGTGTTGTTGTTTTATCTTAAATATCCAGTATTTAACAACTATTTCATGCAAATATATATAAAAAATCTAAATTGCTTAAATGTCAAATTTAGTACAATAATCTTTATAGAAAAATCATAATACTGAACAAGTCATTGCATTATTACTAATATTTGTGTTGTTGTCTGCCCTAGCTCCCTCCAAATGTATTTATAAATCGATGTGAATATCTGTCTGCTAAATTACTACTGTAACTTTACAATAGATAATGATGTCATTTAGCATAGTTTTATGAATGACGATAGTAATGGAGTGCTACTGCTAACATTTGCTAACAGTTTAATAGAATTGAAAGGAGCTAAATAAAGCAAAATTACTGACAATTGCAACAGTCGGTGAACCAGGAACAGGCTGAAGGCTCAGAAGATCAAAATACAATCTTAAAATCTGACGTTTAGGAACAAACAGAAAGGCAGGGAAACATACGCTAACATAACAGTGACTAGACAAAGACTGAGTGAACAAGAGGAACTTCTAGTGAACACAAACAAGATAATTAAACAGACACAGCTGAACTAAATGAACTCAATGACTGTGACCATGGAAACAAGGAGTGGCGGGAAACTGAACAAACTGAACAAAAGCAAACACAGACTGAAACAGACTGAACATGTAACATTACACCCCCCTCCTGGAAGGCGCGACCTCGCACCAAAAGGAGTCCAACCGGGGGGGGAGGGAGGGAGGCTGGGCACCTTGCAGTCCTGGAGGTCACAGGCAGGTGAGTGGGGTGATGCTGGCTGGTTGGTAAGCCTCCAGGATGGTCCTGGAAGTTCAGGAGGCCATGCTGGTGCCGGAAGCTCAGGAGAGCATGGAGGCACCAGAAGCTCAGGGGACCATGGAGGTGCTGGCAGTTCAGGAAGCCTTGGGGGTGCAGACCCTTCAGGGCCAGCCTCTGTGGATGGATAGCCCCCCAAAACAGGAGGGACAGGAGGCGGAATCCTCTCTGGACTCGTGACAGGACATGGAGTCCTCTCTTGGCTCGGGAAGGAAGGAGATGGAGTCCTCTCTGGACTCGGGACAGAAGATGGAGCCCTCTCTGGTCACGGGCTGGAGCCCTCTTTGGACTCTGGTCACAGGCTGGAGCCCTCTCTGGACTCTGGTGACTGAGGCTGAGTGGTCGTCTCAATGGACTGGTATGTGGAGGGTGCAGGTTCAGGGTGAGTTAGAGCACCCAAGCGCCTTTGAGATAAGACTGGATGAGGGATGTTATGTTCTTTTAATGCTCATGAGATATAAAACGATTTACTTCCTCATCCAGTCCCATCTGAAAGTAAGTGTTGAGTGTACAATTGCTCCAACTCACTAGATGGGAAAACTTTACAAACTCGTCCACATACTGCTCCAGGGGACGACCACCCTGCTGGAGGGAGAGGAGAAATTCTTCAGCCAGTTTTGGTGTTGGTCTAATCATCTGTAATGGTCGGTGAACCAGGAACAGGCTGAATACAAAATACAAACTTAAACTTTAATAATGATTTTTAGGAACAAACAGAAAGGCAGGGAAATATATGGTAACAGTGACTAGACAAAGACTGAGTGAACAAGAGGAACTTATAGTGAACACAAACAAGATAATTAAACAGACACAGCTGAACTAAATGAACTCATAATGACTGTGACCATGGAAACAAGGAGTGGCGGGAGACTGAACAAAGGAACAAAAGCAAACACAAGCAAAACAGACTGAACATGTGACAACAAATTTGCTTTATTTCGCTTTTGTTTGTTTTTTTACTTTTTATTTTAGAGCTTTCCCTCAATGCTCCCCCTGGCCGCTTCCTCGAGTCTGTCACACTGATTATTATTACTCTGTTTTGGCGGACACGCGGAGCTCACATAAGCTGAATCTTAGCGTTGCCAGTCAAGACTAAACATTTCATGATTTATTATGGATTTATTTTCGAATGCCGAATTCAGGAATTATCACTTCACTGTATTGGGGCAATTATATATAATAAAAAGGCAATAATATTATAATTAAAATAATTTATTTTAAAAAAGAAAGAAAGAGGGCAGCAGGCCAAATCAGTTGCCAGGCCACCGGGAATTCACCCGGTGCTCCCGATAGCCAGTCCGAGCCTGCCTGAACCTAAAGAAACAATGAACCAATCAGAAAGTGACACAAGACACATACCCATTTACACCTGGTGTTTTCTTTTGTCCACTTTTAACCACTTCTGTCCTGATTTCTTTGAGGGGAGGGTCTATGGGGGGGTAAATGTACAGGCTTTGTCAGATCTTTCGATCAAATGGACTAAATACATATGAACGCGCGGAGACGACGGAAAAACACATGGAGAGCAGCAGCTTTTGTTTCTGCTCCGACAGCCACAAGACCAGCCGAACGCTGTGAGTGTGTGTTAGAAATCAGAAATGGTGAGAGAACTTTGTGCTTGGTACATTTTTCTTCTTCAAACCAGCCGACAAAGTTTAAATCCCGCCTGGCTAGCGCGCTTCCCATAATGTTGACGCATTAGGTCAGTAGGAGGAGAGTAGACGGTCTTTTGTGGCTGTTTGAACACATTTGTCCACATGAGCGTTTACACTACGAAAGCAATCCGGTCAAATGCGTTTTTGACTACCTCTGGAAGGGGTACCCTGTTTACACCTGTATTTAGCGGTGTCCACTTGTGATCCAACCAACCAACAAGTTTCTTAATACCAGGTGTAAACAGGGCCAGAAATGGTTCTATATAGAAGGGTTGTCGAACCTTTTAGGGGCTTCCATCATGGGATCATTTTATGGATTTAGTTTTAATTACATTTTATTTTAATACATTTTTATTTTTTTATTTCATTTTATGAATTAAACAGCTTGTAAATATACTTTATCATTAGAAAAAATTAAATAGCCTATTAAACATGAAAGTATTATGCAGCCATAAAACCTTTTTGGCATAAAGAAATCTTTAAAACTCAAGATCCACATTAAACATTTTTTCTAGGAGTGCAGTATGTTACAATATATAAGCAACTCAATTTAAAAAGTGTGTTTTGCAAATGCGTTTGGAATATGAAACACATTTAAATGAACTATAAGCAGAGGATAACGAGTGTCAAATTGGCTTCCCCTACACTCAAAATTCTTTAAAAAAAAATTGCAGCATGCCAAATCTGCAGTGTAATAAAGAAGTTGTGAGTTATGAGATGGTCTTTTGCCGGGCATAATGGGAGTTAATCAAATTTCCCGACTGTGGTTTCCACTGTGATTGGTGTTGGCGTGGAGCAGACCTCGGGCGATCGTTCATTATGAAAGTTCAGTGTCATCAAACACTCTTGGTTTGGGTCAGAAGTTTCTCAGGTTTAATTCGAGACTGCAGATGGAAGTCTGAGAGTCCAAAATTGACAGTACAAAATAGATGGACTTTCAATGACTTGATCATGAAAGTGAGACAATTTTTACTATTTTTTTCCCATTTTTACTATTTTAGCAACTATAAGCTACACAAATATTCTGTACTATTTTCAACACTTTACAATAAGATTTAATTTAGTTCACTGCATTAGTTAACATGAAAAAAACCCCAATGAATTTCAACATTTACTAATACATTTTAAAATCCAATGCATCTGTTAACATTAATACACTGTGAACAAACAAGAACTTGAGCAATTGTATTGTTATTAATTAACATTAACAAAGATGAATAAATGCATTAAAAGTATATTGCTCATTGTTAATTCATGTTAGCTAATGCATTAATTAGTGTTATTTATAAAATGTAATATCTTATTGAAACATTGAATCTTATTGTAACGTTACTGTTCTAGGACTTATTATTAATTAATATATTATATTATTAATAAGCAGCATTTTGATATGAAACTTACAAAATATTTTAGCATTAACTGCTTGTTGATAGTGCACTGTGTTCCATAAGCCTCAAAGAGGCTTTTATTATGCCCTTTTATTACCTATTATGTTCTTCTCTATATGTGTCACTGTTTCTGAACTCCCTGAAACGCCTCTGTTGTAGTCTTGAGTTTTCTTCCGGGAACGAACACAATATTCCTCATTTACATAATTCCCGCCCAAGCAAAACAAAAGGGGCGGGGCCTGGTTGAGTTAGTTAGGCCTTGTCCACACTAATACATTTTTGTTTAAAATGCATTTTTTTCTCTCTCCGTTTTGGCCTTCCATCCATCCTGAGAAGTTTAAAAACGCCGTCTTCTAACATTACACTCTGACACATCGCATATAAGACGACCCCATTTTTTCAGATGTTTTTCCAAGAAAAAACAAAAAAATTGTCTTATATTCGGAACAACTATGACTATACATCATAGTTTACAAATACCTCCGTTTTCACAGTCCACACTACACTGCGAAAACGGAGGTATTTGAAAAGTATGATGTATAGTCATAGTTGTATAGTTGTTCCGAATATAAGATTTTTTCTTGGAAATACATCTGAAAAAAATGGGGTCATCTTATATTCGGGGTCTAAACTTTTACATGTCAACAATAGGAAGCGCCAAATACGTGCAAATGCGAGTCATCAAACAACTCTCAGCCAAGAAATGCGGTGTGTCAGAGTGTAATGTTAGAAGATGGCGAACCCAAAAAGACAGTCTTAAAAATGCTAACAGTCAAAGAAAAGCTTACTGCGGTCCTAAAAGCGGCCGCATGGATGAAACTGACAGGCAAGTGAATAGCCTATGTATGTATAGCTGAAAAAGAAATGAGGGGCTGCCCATAACCAGAGCCGTCATCAAGCTGAGGGCACTGGATATCGCCAAAGAGCTGAATTTCTTATTTCGTCTACATACTGACTCAGTTGCCTGTCAATATCCTCAAAGCGGCCGCTTTGATGCGGCGTAATGGATTAGCACTTACCCTCCGACTTCAGGGAGAAACTGCAATCTTTTCAACGCTATGTGATCGGCCTAAAGAAAAAAACATTCATATCCCCCCTGGATCAGATAGGTAATGCGGATCAAACACCTTTTTGACATGCCAGCATCTGTCACTGTACATAAAAAAGTGAAATCTACTAAATGAGAACTTCAGGCTATTTTTATGGTAGCTATGCTATTGTTTATTTCTGAATGTGATTGTTGTTGGTACATTTTGCCAGTATTTACCATACTTTAAATACAAAAATGAAACATTTAAATAAATATGATTTTTTTCTTTAAAAGACAAGATGTGGTCAAAAAGCCTTTTTCCAAAAGAGACCTTCTTATAAGGTCGTCTTATATTCATATTCGGAACAATATGGTACTTCATGACCGCTAAAAAAGTATGTTCTTACATATATGAATGTGAATGTGTGTAGTATATGGATGTAATCTGGACGTACTACATTCGCCATGTTGTCATCATCATGTGACCTCCCAGCGTCAGTTGCGTTGCCTCACCTCCATTCACAAATCCTCTCCCGTGACCTCATGGGATAGTAAAGTGTCCATCGTATGCACACTTCAGAATCTCGTCGGAAGTAGTAGGTCATCCGGGGACTTTTTGCCTCCTCGTTTATGAGTAGGAATACTGTGAATTCAGACATAGGCCTACTTCTTTAGTCACATACTGTTTTTCACCTACTATACAGTATAGTTACTTACCTATACAACAGGCATGTATATAATTTACAAGGACTTAGATGTTCTTCTTGCTTATATATCCACAACATACAGCAGGTTGATGTATATTTAAACAGATGTACACTCCGGTGCGGAGAGACTGTCGTGTTCACATGTGATCTGTTAAAGCGAGCTAGCACCGAGTTTCTTGTACCATCTCACATCTATCTCCTTTTCCACTCTTTCTATAATGCATGAGATCTGATGAATGTCTCACAAAGTCCCTGTTTCATGTTCTTCAGTATAAACGTGGCCGTCTACAGGGAACCACGCCTGAACTCCCGATGTTTCTCCATCTGTTTAAAGATCGACGGGAGCTTCAGCCCTCGGCGCGCTCACACGTGCCTCGGTTTCTCTCTGGGAGTTTACCTGCGAGGGAAGAAACACATCAGCGCTCATGCCATTAACCGTTCGAGAGCACGAGACTGATAGGGAAGGGTAGCTTATGGTGTTTGTTCCTCCATTAAAAACTTCTCCAGATGGGGAAGGAACCCGAGACTGTCATTTACCTCCTCTTCGCGTCTTCATTAGTGTCTTCCGCAGGAACACGCTTGTATCTTCATCAACACAAACAGTTTGAGAAGTGTTCCTAGTGTGCTGAGTCATTTGCTGAGGGCTTTTCTGATTCTGTCTGCTCGTGTTCAACATTTGTAAACTCGCATAATGCAGCTGAGCCTTATTATTGAATGGCACATTTACATACAGCCAGACCTCCGCGCTCCGTTCTATAATTCATGTCATGTAGTTAAATGGCATGCGATGAGATTTAGACGTGTTGGGGAAGATTTCACACGCTTGCTGTTTGAGCTATTGAAAAATTGTTTTGCTAACTACATTGAAACTGACAGGAGACAATATCTTTTAGAAAATTACCAGATTATATCATTAAAAAAAATAGAAGAGGCACAAAAACAATTAGGGTGACAGCATCGAACATAACCCCATAAATATGCTACTAATTAAACTTTTAACTAAATATTTAGTTCACTAAATGCACAAGCACAGTGACATACAGGGACTTTGATTTATGGTGCTGAACTATTAAAATGAGACATTTGACAGAACTGATTTGCTAAAACAAACCATGCAGCTGATTTAACTTCCCAAAGCTATTTAAAAGACAGAGAAATATTCTTGTTTTGATTATTGCATCCATTCATTCGGGTGTAAGGCTGTGCAATAATCAGTGATTTAGCATTTCTGTCATGTTGCTGGTACTTGTTGGAAGTAATAGCTTGATAGTGTAAAAGCTAAATTTACTGCTTAAAGGCACAATATAAGATTTGTAGAAGAAAATATCCCAAACCACTAGAACAATGTTGTATATATTGTTGACCTGTGTACTTATTATCCCAAACATTTACAACAATGTTAAAATCCAGAGAAATCAGCTATTTTGAAACGGTTTCATACTGTCGCCTGTCACTGACGTCATATCCGCCATGCCCTCGATTTGCATTTTTACTTTCATAGAAACCATGGAAACACCAAAGACACTTTATATATTATGTGTTTATTAGACAGGCGAGCAACTGTTTGGATACCTTTATCAACAGAAAACTGATCATTGTTATCTAGCTCAACACTGTTATTCTAATTGTTTGAATCCTTGTTTTCTTGATTTACCGCGAGTACCGTGTTTTACCATGTCTTAGAGACAACTCTGTTTTGTCAAGTGGCTAACATAGCATAATCCGAGAGAGCTTTCTCCATCATACATTTTAAAATTAATTGCATGTTATTTAGCAACAGCCATTTAGTCAACCAGCTTTTATTAATATGATATTCTAGATTACTGCAAGTGTCTCATACCAGCCACTGAGCGAACTCACAGATTAACATTATAGCATAACATTCAACACACTCAAAAGTATTTAGTATGATTGTTTAAGCAATGTAAAACAGCACATACGCAATGAAAAGAGCAGAAGCGGCGACTGCAGCATAAGCAGAATAAAAGCTCAGAGACCGGTATTTTGTGCAGGTCTCTCTGATTATAACATTCACTCCCAAGGCCTCTCGCGCATCCTGCTTTATACCACGTAATGTTAATAAAATCGGCTGTGGAGGTGAAGGCGACAACTCTCATGATTCCACACTCATTCATGCCGTCAACAAGCTACGCCTTTGTTTTGAATAAGCGACCTCTAGCGGTGAAACTTACATAATGTGCCTTTAAATATGTACACTACCATGTAAAAGTTTGGGGTCAGTACGAAATTATTATTTATTATTCAGCAAGGATGCATTAAATTGTTCAAAATTTACAGTTAAGACGTATAATGTTATCTTTTAATGTAAAATATTTTTAAACACTGTTTTGAACTTTTGACAGTTTGACTATTCATCAAAGAATCCTGTAAAGAAATGTATCACGGTTTCCACAAAAATATTAGCAAATCAGCGTATTAGAATGATTTCTGAAGGATCATGTGACACTGAAGACTGGAGTAATGATGCAGAAAATTCAGCTTTGATCGCAGGAATAAATTACATTTTAAAATAAATTCAAATAGAAAACGGTTGTTTTAAATTATAAATATATTTCACTTTTTTGATAAATTTTTAATCATATAAATGCAGTCTTGCTGAACACAATCTTACAGACCCCAACCTTTTTAATGGTATAGTTGTCACTAATTTATTTAAACTCTTTAAGTCTTTTATTTAGATATTTATGTTTTCTTGTCTTTGTTGATTGGTTCATTAGTTCTTACCTTTTATACTTCCTGTCCTGGCATTCTTTACAAAAGATGAACGTTTTGGTCAATATGTCACTTGTTATTTGGGCTTTTGGACTTTATTATTAGATTTAGGGTTGTGCATTACATCAGTGTTCAGCAACTGAACAGAGAACAGAGTTCATTTACAGGAAGAGGTCTTTAGTAGCAAGAGTAAACTGCACTGGTGCAAGAGACCTTGGCTAACATGATAAGGGTTTCACTTTATTTTACAGTATGTGCACTTACATGTACTTACAGTGTACTTACAAGTACTGGGTAATATAAGGTAACTACATGGGTTAAGGTTAGGTTTAGAGGTAGGTTCAGGGTTAGTACATAGTTATTACCCATTACTATAATAACTACATAGTAAGTACATGGGGAACAGGGCTGTAAAAGTGCTACCCTCATTTACAGGAATATATAGTAGTACACAAATTTCTGGTCATGTTTATTAGTTTCAAAGATGGAAAAGACGCTAGTAAAAAGTGTTCGCTTAGCTAAAGAATAGCAGCTTATCACTACTGAGAGCAATCAAACACTGACCGACATGACAGAGGTCTGAGATCCACAGAAAACAAACTAACTAAACCTTCAGTCTGAACTAGATTAGAAGTGAAAATGGAAAACTTGAGAGCGCTGTGAGGTCACAGTGAGTGTTCACCTGAGCATCTTTCTTTTTTGGAAACCAGGTCACTCTATCCATCAAACACAGCAATAAAGTAGCAGAAGGAGAGGAGATAAGGTGAAGGTTGGTGTGTGTGTATGTGTATGTGTGTGTGAGTGGTAAAGTGGTTTTACAAAAGCCTGTGTATGTGCGCAGATCTGTGCAGTGGACTGGGGTAGAGAAAAATGGGAAGATGAGGAAATGCTACTCCTATAATATCTGCAGTCTGACATATGTATATATTAGTAGTATGTGTACATATGTGTAGTATGTGAATGTTTGCATATAATACATGGATGACCTGCTGCATACCATATGTGGAAATGTGCAGTGTGCAACTGAGCACTTTGTGTGTGTAACGAACGGTCCACTGGAGGCAAGCTTTGATGAACCCAAGTGCAGCTTTTATTTGTGAATCCCAACATGAGCAAACATAAACAGCGACTTGACGACAGACTTGGCTAGACAACAGACTTGGCTTGACAACTCACCATCAGCGGGTTACATAGAACGATACTCGACAAGGACACATGGCAAACATGAGGTTATAAATACACAAGGACTAATGACTAGTCGAGGGACACCTGTGAACACTGACGAGACAATGAACCAATGACATGACAACAGAACACAAGACAAGGAGCACATGGCAGGATCACATGAGGGCAAGGGAATCACATGACAAGACCAGGAAGTGCATGGCAAGACAGTGAAGAGCAAACTAAGAAACATGAGTGAACAAACTAAGAACATGAAACATAACCCAAACCACACTGTGACATTGTGACATATTGTATCCCGCAATGCAATGCACTTGGCCTGAACTTTATTTTTGCGCATGATCAATAAATTGGAAGTAACATCGTCCATTAATTTTTAATATCTTGTCTATATAATCTAAATGGAATATTAGCTTGCTACTTACTGAATACTGTATACTGCTTACTATTTTTAATGATAGTATTACTTGTGGTTGCGTCTTTTTAGTACCTTGAAACTTAAAACAGTTCATTTTCTGTTAGGACTAACAATGAATTAAAATAGACCAATTCAAAATGACAGCCATTATTACTTTGTTCATTCATTCATCATACTGGATATTTAAACTGATCATGAACTGCATTGTTTTATAATGTTTCTTGGGGTGCACAATGTTACTATGACTTTTACATCAAAATCTGTCATAATTTAAAAATAAAAGGAATTTTATGATTTGAATGATTTGAAACATGAATTTCATGTTGTCGCATTACTGTCGAGTCCATATCATAAAAGTCTGTTTGCAAAGCCTGTGGCGAAATTGCGACTGATTTACCAAAGAATCCACAGTGAAATGTACTGAACAAATAAATACTGCTCAACTGAGACATTCACATTGTTGAAAATAAATAAGCACATTCCTAGCATTAGGATCCTTTGGAGGGTAATGTTATTTTTAGTCCAGTTATCCTGTATCGCTCTTCTCTCCTCGTCATCTCACTAACATGCCAGTGGGCGGGGCCAAAGTTGCAATGATGAAGTAAGCGTTTATCTTCTTCTGCAGAGGTGGTCTTTCACCTATCATAGATGGGCACATTCCACAACGAGTCGTTCTCTGGGCTTGGTTACAATAAAAGCTGCTTTTGGACTAACAAGAAAGTTTTCAGTTCTGAAACTTACAGGATATTCTTTTAGTGTGACCATGTCAAAAACTGAAGGAAAATTTGATTTCTCAGTTTATGACCCCTTTAAGGTCACAGTACTTAACACGGTGTGCACAGTATAATGCTATAATTCTATCAAATATACTACAGTAGGTTATGTTGATATTGTAAGCAACCTTTTTGTATGCATATTGTGCACAGTATGCATCCTAAGCCAGTAATAGTAGTATGCAATACCGAATATTGACTCGTAATTATTTTTTACTAAACTGCCCTGGGTTGAACTTGAAACATTTTCATCCAAAGTAACAACTTTTATTCCCACTTGCAGAATTAAACATGTATTGTGATGAGATCGTGTGACAACAAAGTAGCACTCTACTGTTTGAAATATTTATCATTGCATAATGCATTCTGTTGCACATAGCCTACTATATTTAAAACAGGCATGCTTTAAAGACAGTATGTGGTGTGGACGGTTAAGACATGCCAAGAGTTCAGACATTGAACAAAAAACTCACTCAAATAAACATGCAATGTAATGAGGTTGTGTGTCCTCACTGTAGCTTACTAAAATTGAAATGCTTGTATAATGCATGCTGTTTCACATACACCATCAATCAATAGTAATGGTAAGATTTTTTTGGTAACACTTTACAATAAGGTCTCATTTGTTAACAATAGGTAATGTATTAACTAACATGAACTAACAATGAGCAATACATTTGTTACAGTATTTATAAATCTTTGTTAATGTTAATTGATAAAAATCCAGCTGTTCATTGTTTGCTCATGTTAGTTCACAGTGCATGTTAACAAATGCAACATTTGATTTTAATTATGCATTAGAAAATGTTGAAATTAACATTAAAGGTGCACTATGTAACTTTTTCTTCCACTAGAGTTCGCCTATTCAAAACAAAGGTGTAGCTTGATGACGGCAAGTTTGAGCACAGAATCTTGGGACATGTGGTCTTCACTTCACAGCCGGTGGAAAAGAATTGGGATAGGACACGGGCAGAAATCATGTTCATGGATGCGATTATTAACGTTACTGTAGTATGAAGCAGAGCAGGACTATGCAACACACGCCTCGTGAGCAGCGGGACTTTTATTATGCCACAGTCGCTGGCGCCATTTCCGCTTTTCCGGTCATGAGTATGAGGTAACGCAGCTATGTTTATCATTAGATACATTTGAGTGTGTTGAAAATGATGTTATGACGTTACTCTGTGCGTTCGCTCGGTGGCTGCTATGACACTTTTTTGCACACTGCAGTAAGAGTAAAGCATTTCTGCTAAATAAAACCAGAAACCGAGGGTAACGCAGATATGATGCCATTGACAGGCGACTCCCTCACACGTCCCGGTTCCTTGGTTAAAATAGCAATTTTCTAACAATTTACAAATAGTTGGAAATATTTGGGATATTGTAAGTACTACAATATATTGTATATAACACTGGCCTAGTGGTTTTTGGATATTTTACTGAAAAATTTTTACATAGTGCACCTTTAACTAAGATTAATAAATTCTATAGAAGTATTGTTAATTCTTAGTTCATGTTAAAGGAACACGCCGACTTTTTGTGACTTTAGCTTATTCACCAAATCTCCCAGAGTTAGATAAGTCCATACATACCATTCTCATCTCCGTGCGTGCCATAAATCTGTCTGACGCACCCACCGCTAGCCTAGCTTAGCACAAAGACCGGAGGTAAACAGCTCCATCTAGCCTACTGCTCAGTAAGTGACAAAATAACGGCAACATTTTCCTATTTACATGTTGTGATGTGTACAGGTGCTGGTCATATAATTAGAATATCATCAAAAAGTTTATTTATTTCACTAATTCCATTCAAAAAAGTGAAACTTGTATATTATATTCATTCATTACACACAGACTGATATATTTCAAATGTTTATTTCTTTTCATTTTGATGATTATAACTGACAACTAAGGAAAATCCCAAATTCAGAAAATTCGCCTGAAAATAGTCCCCAGCACGCTCTCTGTGCAAGCAGGTTGTCACGTTGGTTGTTGATGGAAGTTAGCCTATTTTCAGGCGCTGTGTAATATCATTGCGCCGCTGCACCCATGGTACCGCAGCAAAGTTCCTGGATTATTACGCAGGAATGAGAGTATAGTCCCTAGCCATATCGGTCTAGAAAATTGCAACTTTTAATTTTCCGCCGGTCTTAGTACACAATGTAACTATACACATCACAACATATATATAGGAAAATGTTGCCGTTATTTTGTCACTTATTGAGCAGTAGGCTAGATGGAGCTGTTTACCTCCAGTCTTTGTGCTAAGCTAGGCTAGCGGTGGGTGCGTCAGACAGAGTTATGGCACGGAGATAAAAATGGTATGTATGGACTTATCTAACTCTGGGGGAAACGGTGAATAAGCTAAAGTTCCAAAAAGTCGGCATGTTCCTTTAACTAACCAATATTAACTAATGAAACCTTATTGTAAAGTGTTACCATTTTTTATGTTTTTGAAAGAAGTCACTCACCAAGGCTGTATTTATTTGAAATATTATTACGATTTAAAAATAAAATCTAATTTATTTCTGTCATGCAATGCTGATTTTTCTTCAGTGTCACATGATCCGTCAGAAATCATTCTAATATAAAAAAAAAAAAAAAACGTATTATTCTTACTGTTGAAAACAGTTGTGCTGCGTAATATTTTGTGAAAACCATGAGACATTTTCTTCAGGATTCTTTCATGAATAGAAAGTTTAAAAGAACAGCATTTATTTTAAATCTTTTGTAACATTATAAATGTCTACTGTCACTTTTGATCATTTTAATACATCCTTACTGAATAAAAGTATTAATTTCTTTCAAAACAAAATCTTACTGACCCCAAACTTTTGAATGGTAGTAGTGGACTAGCATGCATTGCTTTTTGAACAGTACACTAGTATTCCACTGGCCACGGACTGGAGATTAACATGGAAGTTTCTCAAGCCCTGTTTACACCTGGTTTTAAGATGTGTTTTAGTCGATCAGATCACAAATAGATGAGGGAGACACATTCCCGTTTACACCTGGTGTTTTAATCCGTCTCTTTTGTCCACTTTCAACCACTTCTGTCCTGATTTCTTCGAGGGGAGGGTCTATGGGCGGGTAAATGTATGGGCTTTTTCAGATCTTTTGATCTAATGGACAAAATAAGCTCACGCAATTTACATATGAACACGATCGGAGACGGCAGATTAACACACATAAAGAGCATCAGCCTTCGTTTCTGCTCTGACAGCCACAAGACCAGCCGAACGCTGCGAGTGTGTGTTAGAAATCAGGAATGGTGAGAGAACATTGTGCTTGGTATGTCTTCAAAACAAACTTGGGTCCCCAGCCGACAAAGTTTAAATCCCGTCTGGCTAGCGCGCTCCCCATAATGTTATTTAGCGTCATCCACTTTGTGTTCTGATCGACCAAAATGCTTCCTAATATCAGGTGTAAACAGGGCCTCACTCAAACCACTGCCTTCTGCTGCATCTGATGGCTTTTAGAGGGAAAAGCTGCTCATAACTTCTGCTCCAGGATTTGTTCTCTCCATAATAATAGCATATTGGCGATTTGGCAAACAAATCAGTCAGTGCATATCTGTGTTTGCTCTCTGGAGGGCGTCAAAGGTTTTTATTTTCAAGGTGTTTTTGCAGTGTTAAGCAATGTGCGCAATGGGAGGTGTTTAATGCCCGGTACACATTATACGATTTGGGCTGTCCCAGATAAAAGAATCGTGGGGATTTCTGTGGTCGTGGCTCCTAAACTGCCGTCCTACGTCGCGATGGAGGTTCAAAGATGGCCATTGTCATGGTCTTGCAACCAAAGATAGCCTACGATAATTTACTGACAGTGTCATAAATTTAGCACGATCATCTCACAGTGTGTTTGCTACTACAAACTACGTCTACTGACTAGCCAATAAAAATGCAACATGAAATGGCGTATTGATCAACGCAACATGGCGCTAAACTTAAAACTATTACCTCGAGCTCCGTTTGCAAAATTGACATGCCAAGTTGTCCTCCCTAACCATGACCACATCTATCAGCACATCAGCACACATAAAAACCACAATTGTTAAAGTGCGATTCATCTTGTTCTATTTGTTTACCAATTGTTCTATACTAAGTTGCGTTGTAACCTACGATTCAATAGTTATGGAATAATTGATGAAATGAAATGAAAACTTTTTAAATTTAAATATCAAGGTAAATTGTACTTAATTTGTCTTCTGGAAAACATGCAAGTATCTTCTGTTGCTTTCCCAAGGGCAGTGCTAATTGAGAGAAATCAATATTTAAACAAAATAAGAACAATTTGGACAACTTCATCCTGTTCAAATGTTTTCACCCCCGGCTCTTAATGCGTTGTGTTTCTTTCTGGAGCATCAGTGAATGCTTCAACCTTTTTAATAGTTGTGTTTGAGTCCCTCAATCGTCCTCAGATCTCAAAATCATACCGTCACTGCTGGAAAGGGTTCAAATATGCAAAAGATGCTGGAAAACTGAAGAATTTGCAGGAGCTGGAGGATTTTTCTGAAGAACGTTTAACTCGATCTGTCTGCTGCGTTTGACACTGTGAATCATCAGATTCTTCTATCCACCCTCTCATCACTGGGCATCACAGGGATTCCACTCCACTGGTTTGAGTCCTACCTCACAGGTAGGTCTTTCAAGGTTGCCTGGAGAGGGGAGGTATCCAAAGCACATCAACTAACCACGGGGGTTCCTCAGGGCTCAGTGCTTGGACCTCTCCTCTTCTCCATTTACACTACATCACTGGGACCCATCATACAGGCACATGGCTTCTCATACCATTGCTATGCTGATGACACACAGCTTTACCTTTCATTTCAACCAGATGATCCCACAGTAGCTGCACGAATCTCACGCTGTCTAGCAGACATCTCGTCATGGATGAAACAACATCACCTGCAGCTCAACCTAGCAAAGACTGAGCTTCTCGTCTTCCCTGCTAATCCAACTCTACAACACAATTTCACCATCGAGCCATCTTTGATTACCCCTTCAGAGTCGGTAAGAAATCTTGGAGTAATCTTTGATGACCAGCTGTCCTTCAAAGACCACATTTCAAAGACAGCTCGGTCATGCAGGTTTGCGCTGCACAACATCAGAAAGATCAGACCGTTCCTTACAGAGCATGCAACACAGCTTCTCGTCCAGGCCCTGGTCATTTCTAGGCTTGACTACTGCAATGCGCTTCTGGCTGGACTTCCATCGTGTGCAATCAAAACACTTCAAATGATTTAGAACGCAGCGGCACGTCTTGTCTTCAATGAGCCCAAAAGGGCCCATGTCACACCTCTCTTCATCTCTCTGCACTGGCTACCACTCGCTGCCCACATTAAGTTCAAGGCTTTGACGCTTGCTTATGGATCCACCACAAGCTCAGCACCCGCATACTTCGACTCGATCCTACGAGTCTACACCCCTACCAGAAGCCTGCGCTCAGCTAAAGAGCGGCGGCTTGTGTTACCATCCCAGAGAAGCATGAAATCCCTCTCCAGAACTTTTTCATTCACTGTTCCTGGCTGGTGGAACGATCTTCCCACCTCCATCCGGATGGCAGAATCACTAACATCATTCAAAAAACAGCTAAAAACCCATCTCTTCCGCGAGCACTTAATCTCATCATAAAAAATAAAAAAATTCTAATTCTTTTTTCCTCTATCCTTCTCTACACCCTCCCTATTCTAGCTTAGGCTACTCTGAGCAATGTCCGAAACGTAGTATTTAAGGCACTTTTTGTGTTTCTACGCCTCTTCATAACGGATCGCTTCCTGTACTCCTCAGTTGTAAGTTGCTTTGTATAAAAGCGTCTGCTAAATGCGTAAATGTAAATGTAACTGCTCAGGACAAACAAGGGACTCAAGAACAACCATCACAAAACACAAAAACAGACGTGAATCATCCAGGGAACGACACCGTATTAAGAAAAAATGGTTCATAAACTTTTGAACGGGTAATTTTTATAAATTCAGCTATTTTTTTTGTCTTGTGGACTAACATCTTTTATGTAAAATATCTTATATCTCATGCTTCAGCCATGTACAGGCTGTAAAGTTCCTAGAGTGATATCCGCTAAATTCATGTGTTTGAGTGATTATTACTGTCATGTAGGCATGATTTTTCTCCTTTCTCACAAAGAAATGATTTTGTGTCTCATTTGATGCATGGTTGGACCAGCTGTCATTCAGTGCCACTCACCACTGGTCTGACGATGTTAGCCTGAACTCTACACAGTCAAAGCTGCTACAAGATTAATGCATTCATTCATACATTTATTTATTTATTTACACACGTACTTTTCTGTTTACCTTTCACAACAGACAGATTAGAGGACAGGAAAGATGTGAGATGCTGTAATCCAATTTGTCCAGCACTTTGAATTATTACCATGAGTGCATCTCCACTGAGAGTGTGTGTGTGTGTGTTTGCTTTGAAAGCTCTTTCCGCTTGTAAAGCTGAAATTTTGCAGCCTTTTTTGTGTTTTGTTGTTTGTATTCCAGTCAAGATTGCACAGGACAGATGTGATGTTTACTGTAATCTAATATCATGTGTGTTGTGACGTTTGCTCTGTGCTTTTTTTCATACACACGTTTTATTTGCTCTTTGGCTGCATGATGTCTAAATAAAGCCTGAAAGGAAAGTTCAAAGTTTCACATGTTCTGAGTTTCTGGGGGAAAAAAAAAAAACATGTTTAATATTCCATCACCATGGAGACCAGACATGGAAACTATTCAACTTGGAAACAAGATGAAACTAAAAATAATATGCAAGTACAAAATAATATTACAGAGCACCATGAATCTCAGTGAACGCTACACCTCTCTAATGTTACTGCATTTCTGTAATTAATGTTAGTTTGTGTTTGGTTTATGCATTTTCCTAAATATGTTTAAGCAAGCCTAAGGAAAATTATATTGCATATTTTCAATTTTAGTTTTAGTAATTTCATTGTTCTTTTGTCATTTTATTCGTTTTTCCAATATTTCAATTTAGCCTTAATTTGTATTTTAGTTTTAGTAATTTTATTATGTTCTTTTGTAATTGTATTAGTTTTTAATATTTTTCAATTTAGCCTTAACTTGTATTTTAGTTTTAGTAATTTTAGTTCTTCAAATTAAACTTGTTTTATTTCAGTTAGTTGCCAAGGCAACATTTCTAACTATCAAGTCAAGTCAAGTCAACTTTATTTATATAGCGCTTTTTACAATGCAGATTGTTTCAAAGCAGCTTCACAGTGTTAAACAGGAAAATAATGAACAGAATTTGATTCGGCTGTACAGCCGCTCTGGAGAAAACGGTGATGTCATCAGCTCATTTCAATTATCATATATATTCAAGTAATGTAGTTGATATAATTTAGTTTAGTAATTAAATTTATTTGGATATTTATTTTAAAATTTTGTGTCCCCAACTGAGCAAGCCAGAGGCGACAGTGGCAAGGAACCAAAACTCCATCAGGTGTCCTAATGGAGAAAAATAAACCTTGGGAGAAACCAGGCTCAGTCGGGGTGCCAGTTCTCCTCTGGCCAATTAACAAACAGTGTATGTTTATTATTTTGGCAGCCTTATAGGTCAGAAGTAATATTAGATTGGATTATTTGAAAAATCGGAGGCATCACACCGGGTTTATTGAGGATGGCGTGTCAATTAAACAATTATTAAATAGGAATATTCTAAATATCGGAGTCATCACGCCGGAGATGGATCCATTGAGGATGCCATGTCGATGAGCAATTTCAGAGGGTAGACTAATTGGCACGGTCTCTGCAGACACTTCAGGGATGAGCTGGTAATGTCTGGGCGCTGGTCCACCATCTGATCTGGATACGGCCCGGATCCGGCTGACTGCAGTAAACCTCGGGATAAACAGAGAGACTAACATTAGCGTAGATGCCATTCCTCTTATGATGTAACGAGTACATCAGGTGTTATGGGAAGTGTTCCCGGTTCCGGCTGACCTAGTTAATGCAGCCTAACAATTTGAATAAAATATAAATTAAAATGTTTTATGTGTATGCCATAGTAAAGAGATGCGTTTTTAGTCTAGATTTAAACTGACAGAGTGTGTCTGCTTCCCGAACAATGCTAGGAAGGCTGTTCCAGAGTTTGGGTGCTAAATAGGAAAAGGATCGACCGCCTGCAGTTGATTTTGATATTCTAGGTATTATCAACTGGCCAGAGTTTTGAGACCGCAATAGACGTGATGGAGTATAATGCGTTAAGAGCTCGCTCAAGTACTGGGGAGCTAAACCATTTAGTGATTTGTAAGTAATTAGCAAGATTTTAAAATGTATGCGATGTTTAATAGGGAGCCAGTGCAGTGTTGACAGAACCGGGCTAATATGGTCATACTTCCTGGTTCTAGTAAGAACTCGAGCTGCTGCGTTTTGGACCAGCTGCAGTTTATTTATTAAGCGAGCAGGGCAACCACCCAGTAGAGCATTACAATAATCTAGCCTTGAGGTCATGAATGCATGAACTAACTGTTCAGCATTTTGCATTGAAAGCATATGCCGTAATTTAGATATATTTTTAAGATGGTAGAATGCAGTTTTACAGATGCTAGAAACGTGGCTTTCAAATGAGAGATTGGTATCAAAGAGCACACCCAGGTTCCTAACTGACGACGAGGACTTGACAGAGCAGCCATCAAGTGTTAGACAGTATTCTAGGTTACTACATGTGGAGTTTTTTTGTCCAATAATTAAAAATTCAGTTTTTTCTGAATTAAGTTGCAGGAAATTACTAGTCATCCAATTTTTTATATCAGCTATGCATTCCGTTAATCTTGTGAATTGGTAAGTTTCGTCAGGGCGTGAAGAAATATAGAGCTGAGTATCGTCAGCATAACAATGAAAACTAACGCCATGCTTCCTAATGATATCTCCCAGTGGTAGCATGTACAGGGTGAAAAGCAACGGTCCTAGCACTGAGCCCTGCGGTACTCCATACTGAACTTGTGATCGGTGTGAGATCTCTTCATTTACTGCTACAAACTGAAAACGGTCAGATAAGTATGATTTAAACCATGCCAATGCAATTCCACTAATGCCAACATAATTTTCGAGTCTATTCAAAAGAATGTTGTGGTCGATGGTATCGAATGCAGCGCTAAGATCGAGTAACACTAACAGAGAGATACAACCACGATCGGATGATAAGAGTAAATCATTTGTAACTCTAATGAGAGCAGTCTCAGTACTATGATGTGGTCTAAATCCTGACTGGAAAACCTCACAGATACCATTTTTTTCTAAAAAGGAGCATAATTATGAGGACACTGCCTTTTCTAGTATTTTTGACAGAAAGGGTAGATTTGAGATTGGCCTGTAATTGACTAATTCTGTAGGGTCAAGTTGCGGTTTTTTAATAAGTGGTTTAATAATAGCCAACTTAAAAGTTTTCGGTACATATCCTAAAGTCAAGGATGAATTAATGATATTAAGAAGAGGATCTATGACCTCTGGAAGCATCTCTTTTAGTAGTTTAGTCGGTATAGGGTCGAGCATACATGTTGTTGATTTAGATGATTTAACGAGTTTAGCCAATTCTTCTTCTCCTATAGCAGTGAATGAATGTAATTTTTCCTCAGTGACACTACAATGCTCTGTCTGATGTGATACAGTAGTAGACGGCTGCATGGTTATAATTTTTTTCCTAATATTATCAATCTTACAAGTAAAGAAGTTCATAAAGTCATTACTGCTGTGCTGTTGGCAGACATCAGAAGTTGAAGCTTTATTTTTGGTTAATTTAGCCACTGTATCGAATAAATACCTAGGGTTGTGTTTGTTTTCTTCTAAGAGAGTCGAGAAATAAGCAGATCTAGCAGTTTTTACGGCCTTTCTGTATGAAATCATGCTATCTTTCCATGAAATGCGAAAAACTTCCAGTTTTGTTTTCTTCCAGCTGCGCTCCATTTTTCTGGCTGCTGTTTTAAGGGCCCGGGTGTGCTCGTTGTACCACGGCGTTGGACTATTCTCTTTAATCTTCTTTAAGCGCAGAGGAGCAACTGTGTCTAAAGTGCTGGAAAAGAGAGAGTCAATAGTTTCTGTTGCAACATCAAGTTCCTCTGGGCTATTTGGGATGCTGAGGAGATGAAACTGATGAGGAAGTTTATTTATAAAGAAATCTTTAGTCTCAGCAGTGACAGTCCTGCCATATTTGAAGCGAGGGGACGGCTTTGCAGCCTTTGCTAAATTAAGTATACATGATACTAGGTAATGATCTGAGATGTCATCGCTCTGCTGCAGAATTTCAACGGTATCAACATTTATTCCATGTGACAATATTAGGTCTAGAGTATGATTACGGAGATGAGTGGGTCCTGATACGTGTTGCCTAACTCCAATAGAGTTTAGAATGTCTCTAAATGCCAATCCCAATGCGTCTTTTTCATTGTCTACATGGATATTAAAATCACCAACAATTAGGACTTTATCTGTAGCCAGTACTAACTCTGATAAAAAATCAGCGAATTCTCTGATAAAGTGTGTATTGTGCCCTGGTGGCCTGTATACAGTAGCCAACACAAATGTTAAACAGGATTTATCAATTTCACTACATAACGTTACGTAAAGCACCAAAACTTCAAAATAATTATATTTGAAACTAGACTTCTGAGTAATACTAAAGATATTATTATAAATTACAGCAACACCTCCCCCTTTACCTTTCAGACGCGGCTCGTGTTTATAACAATAATCTTGTGGGGTGGACTCATTTAAAGCAATGTAGTCGTCAGGTTTTAGCCAGGTTTCTGTCAAACACAGCACATCTAGATTATTATCTGTAATCATATCATTAACAATAAGCGTTTTAGAGGAAAGGGATCGAATATTCAGCAGCCCGAGCTTTATCATTTGATCATCTGTATTATATCTGTTGTTTATTTGTTGGACATCAATTACATTTTTACCGTTGAATAGTTTTGGTGGTTTTTTGTATTTACTAATTCGTGGAACAGACACAGTCTCTATGTGATAATAGCTAGGTGAAAGAGTCTCTGTGTGCTGGGATTTATCTGACTTCTGTGACGCGAGAGACAGCTAGCAGACGGTCGGGTAAGCCAGTCCGTCTGCTTCCTGACCTGGGCCCTAGTTAGTCAAGGTTTAGCTTTAAGACTATGTGCCAAATTACTAGAGAGAAGAGCGGCACCACCCCAGGAGGGATGGATACCATCTCTTTTCAACAGGTCAGGTCTGCCCCAAAAGCTTTTCCAATTGTCTATGAACCCTATGTTATTTTGCGGACACCACTTAGACAACCAGCCATTGAGTGATGATAATCTGCTAAGTATCTCATCACTCCTTTTAATGGGGAGGGGACCAGAGCAAAAAACCCGGTTTGCCATCGTACTTGCGAGTTCACACACCTCTTTAATGTTAATTTTGGTGATCTCCGACTGGCGAAGTCGAACATCATTTGTGCCGACATGAATAATAATCTTAGAGAATTTACGATTAGCATTAGCCAGCACTTTTAAATTTGCTTTGATGTCAGGCGCTCTGGCTCCCGGTAAACATGTGACTATGGTGGCTGGTGTCTCTATTTTCACGTTCCGTGTAATAGAATCGCCAATAACTAGGGCACTTTCAACAGGATTCTCAGTGGGTGCATCACTGAGTGGGGAGAACCTGTTTGATGTTCTAATCGAAACGGAAGAGTGGTTTTTTGATCCGCGACTATGCCGTCTCACCGTCACCCAGTTGCCCTGCTGCACGGGCTCTACAGCCGGAACCGAACAATGTACAGATTTCACAGAGCTAGTCGCATCCAAAGCAGTGTCTAAAGCTGTTTTGTTCTCACTACTCTCAAATAAAATCTGGATGCGTGTCTCTAATTCTATCTAACTATCATCTTTTAACTATCATAATTAATAATTTAATAATTATTAGGGTTAGGGTAATTTAATTATTTTTTACTTTATTTATTTTATTTTGAACCATTTGAATGGTTTTAATGAACAATATAAACCCTGGCTCTTTCATAGCTCATGAGACTTAATTGAGTTTGCAGTTTGTTTAATTTATGTATGAACTCCTAAACTCATTCATATTTATTGATTTGTTCATGGCTAAATCTATCAAAAGTCTTGGAAAGATTTAATGGAAAAATGTTTGAGATCTCTGACTTTAGTATCTTGACAAATCTGAGCACAGTTTGAGGCATTGTTGAGACTGCTTTTGAAATGCTAGAGGAGATGTCAGATTACTGGGGTCTTTTTCACAGTAGAAACATCTGAGATGCAGGAGACTTGAGAAAAGGTCACCATTTAATCTCATTGCAATCTAGGAGAAACAGTTGAGATATTGAAGAGAGCTGTGTGTGTGTGTTTGTGTGTGTGTGAAGTAATTGAATGTGACAGCTGCGGGTCACTGTGAGTTTTCTCTCTCCTGATGTAAGGTAAGTCACAAAGGTCACAATCAGATGTGCTTCCAATCATCAACACTGTCTGTGTGTTCATGCATCTTCTCACCCTGAGGCTGATGGTCCGGGAACATGTTAAACCATCATTCCAGTTCTCCTTATATATTTTATGTACTGTATCTCTGTCTCTCTATATGTTTGAATCCTAGAGTTGGAGCTGAAGATATGAGAAGTTTTATGCTGTGTTGATATCCTCATAATGAGTTCCACCTCAAAGCCCAGCGTTGTCACATTCTGCACTAGCCTGATGTCGTCATTCTCAGATTCTAGTCAGAATATGAGTCTGATACTGCTCCATTGGGCTGTGATTATGGGGCGTGTTTCAACCGAACCAGGAAAGAAAATGCCTCTGCACTCAATTGGATAGACCTACAACCAGTCAGAGCAATGGAGTAAGTGACGTACGTTGACTTGAGCGACGCATAGTTGTCAACAGAACTCAACTGCACACACGCTGGAAGAAGTAGAAGAAGAAGATGAGTGTACTTACCAACACGAACATCATTTTTGAGAGAAATGCTTTGACGAACAAGTTCTCTGTTTAGGATTAGAACAAATTCAACCCAGTCGCTCTTTGGTTATGTGGATGATTACGTTACTGTTGATCATCTGTCCATCATCGTATAACGCCCGCCCTGACAATTTGATTGGTCCGAACAGCTCTGGTTCGAGCACTGTTGCTCCACAACGGATCAAGTCTAAACCAAACTTCCCGACCTTAAATGTTGTGGGCGACGCTAAGTTCGGCTGGCATCCAGGCTAATTCTGCACAGTTTGTGTAAGTAAAATTTCTGTGGTTTGGGTTCATCACTGGTGGAATCATTTTAAAGTGGAAAAAGTTGTCTTTAACTTTTCAAATTTCACCCACTAAAAGTGGGTGTTTAAAATGTAACCTTTGGCTGCTTCAGATGTAGATGTAAATGTAAATAACCTACATTAGGAAAAAGAACACCTTCATTCTGATCGGTTTTGAAGTTAATGCAAGGTTAGAGAATCTAGTTTCCATGGTGATTTTGTCTATTCTGTCCGTGACTTGTGACCCTGACCGTGACCCCTGGGGCAAATTTATTTATAATTCGGGACAAAACAGACATACTAATAATGCAGTTTCAGTTTTTTAATAATCTGGCCTTGGGGAACATTTTACAGTTTAATAGATAATTTGAATGTGGTGAAGGTTTACATTTTAACAGTATTTGGACCCTTAAAATGTCTGAATACAAAACATCAAACCAATTTATTGTAAACAAAGATCACACATAAGCAAAACATTTCACTAAAACAATAGTGAACTCTGTAAACTTCCCGAAAACTGACTTTATACACCCACTAAAAATCACCCAAACTCCTGCTGATTAAAACACATTGAGCATAAAAAGATCCTGCAGCATTTCAGACATGGAGATGGCTAAATATTTTATGATCTAATGCAGTCACACAGAGCGGAAGAGTTTCATCGAATAATGTCCCAGGAATTCACTATAGCCTCCGCACGATCTGCTGAGACATCACAACCTTCAAAAACAGCTGAAGACACACCTCCTTCTCCTTCTCCGGGCCTTAAAACTAATCCATAACCATAAATTAAGCCACTTTCGATTAGCGTTTCAAACTCATTTTCTTAGGTACACTTCTGCTCTAGCTCTGGTTTACTCTCAGTACTGTGGTAGTACTAATATTGTTGGCAGTTTCACTTTATTTCGATGGTCCACTTTAGACATTTACTGACTATAATTAACTTTGCCGCTACCTGTCAACTAACTCTCATTAGAGTACTAGTAGACTGTCTGTTTAAAGGTAGGGTAGGTAATTTTCGCAGAGGCTAGCAATAGCGAGCTAGCTTTGAAAGCACAAGATCCCACGCTCTCCAAAGCCATGCCTCCTCCAAAACACATGAACACGCATAGCAGGGAGCAAACAAAAGCATCACGAGAGACAGCGTTATGCTTGGTTTTTGAAAAAACAAAAAAATGAAGTCACCGAAATAAGGCCACAAAACACATACTAAATATGTGTCCACAAGACTTTTGACTAATGGATGTTGTTGCCTAGAGTTTTGTGAGAACTGATGTGAGAATCCTACTCATTCACATAAAACAATATATGTAAGACACCTTATGTTTACAAAGCCCATATGTGAAGAGGCGTGAACGATCATGAATAATGCTTTGATTCACAGCTGAGAGGACAAAAGAACTACATAATGAGCCGCATAATGAATGAGCATTTGAGTCAGGTATGTGAGGTGAGAGGGAACTATAAGAAAGAATATGAGGACAAAACAGGACAAAATAATAATATTTTTTTTTTGTAATTTATTTAGAATATAGTTAACAATATAAAGTAAGCCAAAGGCACATTTTGAGTACACAGTTATACCTGGAAATAAATCCTGTTCAAAGATACATCACCTACCTGGCATTTCAAAGGTGTTTGGTGAAAAAAAACCATCTGTGAGGATACTTATAACATGATCATAGCAATTATTGTATTAACCATAATATAATGTAATACTATTTAACAATATTACTGTTTTTTCTGTATTTTCCTGTATTTTTGATCAAATAAATGCAGGCTTTGTGAACATGAGACTTCTTTCAAAAACATTAAAATAGTAGTGTCAAATATTTTGATAATTTAAAATATAATAGGTCTATACAACATTTTGTTCACATGCTGTACAATAATAGATGCATGCATGAAATCACAAAAATTATGTTTAACATTTATAACATTTAACATTTATAAGAGCAACACAAAGAAATGTGCTGTTCATATATATATATATATATATATATATATATATATATATATATATATATATATATAATGTGTGTGTGTGTGTGTGTGTGTGTGTGTAATATTTATAAATGTCTTTACTGTCACTTTTGATCAATTTAATGCATGCTTGCTAAATAAAATTAAGATTTGCCTTCTGCTCTAAATCCCAATTCAGTTTCAATCTATCTGTGATTGATCCATGTAATGGTGTTTGTTCACTATATTGCTAAAGCATTAAACTGTTATGTAGCAGCCGTTTTGACATTTAAAGACCGGGTTATTGTCAATATGAAAAGCAGCTCATTATTGATAGCACAACATGTGGAGTGAGCGCAGAAACACTTACACATGTGCATGGAAAGAATGGTGGAGGGCATTGTGAGAGATAGAGCAATACAAGCAAATGAGAAAATAAATGAGCATAAGGAACCAGGTTTTCTTTTGATCACTCACTGATGTTTCAGGCAAATGTGTGTGTGTGCGCGTTGGCGTATTTGTGTGTTCATGTAGTTCTCTCAGAGACCGACGTCTCATTAAATCCAGCAACTCTGACACAAACAGCCAATTCTTGAGCGTATCTAATGCCACTGCTGGCACAGTTATTGTACTCGTTTCTGCTTTAAAGAGGACGTATTCTACACATTTGTAGCACATTGTAACACTTTTTCCTGCAAAGTCCAGTTATAATGTACTGTAGTCTAGGTTAAAAAAACAAAACAATCATAATTTTGTTCGCCATGAGCATTTTTCAACCTTTCTCTGACCCATGGAGTTATCAAGCTGTTTTTGCTACTGTAACTTTAAGAAATGTTACTCTGTTTTGACAAAATGAGAAATGTCCTAAATGATTGCATAATACTTTAATGTTTAACAGGCTATTTAATTTTTTTCTAGTGAAAAAGTATGTTTATGAGCTGTTTAATTGATAAAAAAATTATTAAAACTAAATTAATTAAAACTAAAACACTCCATGAAATGATCCCATGATGGGAACCCCTAAAAGGTTCTATATTATATACCTGACAGAACCCTATATAGAACCCTTTCTTCTAAGAATGTATACACTCTTAAAGGGTCCTATTATGCTGCACATATTATGTTAGTGTAATGTTGCTGTTTGAGCATAAACAAGTCCACTCCAAAGATATATATTTTATTTAACAGAATCCACTTTCCAAGAACTACAACGAACGTTGTAGTTTGGACTACAACAATATTTTCCAGATCTTATGAAATCAGTGGGCCCTATCCACCCAGTGCAATGCGACAGCAGATGCGGCACAAGTGTTTTTTGCTAGTTTCAGCCCGACGTAGTTATCATTTTCAAGTCCAGTGCCCACATTGTTTAAATAGCCAATGCACTCACACCCATCTGTTCGCCCATGGGTGTGCTGGTCTGAAAACGAGGTGTGTTCAGGCGCATTGTTGGCACGTTGCTGTTTTGAGGAACTGAAAACGACTGCCCATTGACCAACACAAACCTGGTCTAAAGTCAATAGTGCAGTATTTTTTGTGTTATTTAAAGGGCGCGTTAGTAATATGCGTCTATAGGCTTATTATACACACAGGGACGTGCAGCAGCACACAAACATTTTTAAATATTGAAAATAAAAGGATTCCTGGAGGATCTGGAGAAGCGCTCAGTCTTTCCACTTGCAAATTTCATCATGTAAATTGCGAATCCGCCATGGTGTAAGCGCAACTGGCTTTTAAAGGGAATGAGAGATGAGACTCTGATTGGTTTATTACGCCCAAAACACACCCATGACTCATTAAGAGACTAGGTACAACCCCTTTAGACCATGCGCTTGGCGCGCGACCGTTTTTTCCGTTGTTAAACTAGCAAAAGTGGATTCAGACACGCCTTAAGTGCACCTGCGCCATGTGCTTCAGACCATTTTCAACACACTCAAATGTATCTAATATGATAAACAGAGCTGCGTTACCTCATACTCATGACCGGAAAAGCGGAAATGGCGCCGGCGACTATGGCATAATAAAAGTCCCGCTGCTTGCGAGGCGTGTGTTGCGTTCATCTTATTAACAATCACTATATAACATATATAAACACATATAATCGTTAATAATCGCATCCATGAACATGATTTCTGTCCGATTCTTTTCCACCGGCTGTGAGGTGAAGACCACATGTCCCAAGATTCTGCGCTCAAACTTGGCGTCATCAAGCTACGCCTTTGTTTTGAATAGGCGACCTCTAGCGGACAGAAAAGTTACATTGTGCACCTTTAAAAGTTACGATTATACGTTTTATGTTGTTGCTATGATGTAAACAAAGAGCAAAGCTTTGCCTCCGCTCGCCTGCTAGCCAACATTAGTGTTGATACAGTGTTTACTGTAGTGTTTGTAAGCTCTCGTAAGACTGTTCACTGTCCCTTAGGAAAATAATAACC
Source organism: Rhinogobio ventralis (assembly GCA_039654625.1). Classification (NCBI taxonomy): domain Eukaryota; kingdom Metazoa; phylum Chordata; class Actinopteri; order Cypriniformes; family Gobionidae; genus Rhinogobio; species Rhinogobio ventralis. The sequence continues at coordinate 5,118,393 of CM077194.1, forward strand.
ATGGTTTTATCATCGCTTACTGTTCGTAAATATCATGATTAATTGGTGTATAACATCGTATCTAAAATGTATAAGAATTTTTTTTTAAAAAGCATACAACTCTGAAACGTCTGTGCATGAATCCTGCAAGATCCTCTTGTTTGTTAACATGCTTAAGTCTGAATCGCGCTTGAATTGGTTTGAAATTGACGCCATCCTTAATATATGACATTTCCCGAACACGCGCTAAGCGCAGCCAATCACAACACACTGGGCCAGCTAACCAATCACAGCACATTTTGTATTTCGGAAGGAGGGGCTTCATCGAAAATGACGCGTTCCAGCCAGACTCAGGAGAGAGGAGCTGTAATAATATTAAATAAGTGAACAATTAAGCATGAAACCATTTTCTAGTGCACCCCAAAAACAAAATCAAGACTTCGTAATAAGGGCATAATAGGACCCCTTTAAAAATGTTAAAGGTTCTTAATTAAACTACTGATGCCAATAAAGAACCTTTTTTAAAGACTGTAGAGTACATAGTGTACCAAGTACACATTGTATAGTACATCATTTTAACCAAAGCCGCTGTACCATCAGTGGCGGTGGGTCACGGACAAACATATTGGCACTTTAACTGTGAAGATGTGGGCATGTGAACTCGTACACATCTGATTATCATCCGAGCATGTGCCGGTGACCCTGGTCCCGACTCGACTCACGGCTTCATTAAAATGACAGTTCTGTCATGCTGATGAAGTCCACCGGCGAATAAGGGCTGACGTGACCCTCGGGTGAGTGAAAGCCCGGTTCAGAACCAGCTCTCGCTCTATTTCTTGATCTCTCTTTTCTGTGTGTGTTACTCAGAGAGTATTGATGTGTGTATGTGCGAGTGTGTGATGGGCTGAATCCAATCACAAACTCGTTTTATGGAGGTAATTTTCTTCAAGGTGACTCAATTCGGCCTTTATATATTGAAGCTAAATGTACTGATGTCACTGTAAAAGAAATCTCAAACTCAGCACACACACACAGCGCAGCGCTGCAACACACAGATACAGCAGACAGGATGCCAATCACCAAATGCTGAGTGCCTGTCAAGCGAGGAGTTTTGCCGCAGAGTGAATCCGACAAACTGTAGGAGCGGCCCAATCTCACTGCTATACAAACACTATGATGCATACTTGCTTCTGTAACCCATGAGGGCGTATAGACAATGTTTTGGGGGAATGGATGCTGGGATAGAACCCCGGAGAAACGTAGTGCGATCATATCACTGCCATAACTGAATTATCTCCACAATAGCGGCACTGACTCAGTTATGGCCATGTTGAATAGAATGAACAACAGATAAGGCTGGGACAGTGGGCTATCTAAAGATTGTGTTTGTCCAAGTCTATGTGTGTGTGTTTGCCTGCATATCATTCATCGCTATTGGATTTTTTTAGGTGTGATGCCACAAGTGATGTTGTGTTTCACTGGATGTCGAATTGATTCCTTCCTTGGAATCTGATGCACATCTTTCCGTTTATCGACAATGTGCCAATTTAACAAGCAAGAGTACATCATTGTGTTGTGTACTCTATAATAACAACATATAATAAGAATAATAAATAACATAACAATAATTACTGCAATAATAATTAATGCAAACAAATTATTATTTATTTACTTATAGCATCTTTCAAAAGCTCTATCTATCTATCTATCTATCCATCCATCCATCCATACACCCATCCATCCATACATCCATCCATCAATGTCTGTCTGTTGTTCTATCTGTCTGTCTGTCTGTCCGTCCGTCCGTCTGCGTCCATATTAATTTTGTATAGCATCTTTCTAAAGCTCAAGATTGACCTTTTCTAACTTTCATGAACACAAGTAATGCATCTTAATGCAGTTCTTTCTGCTGCAATATACTGCAATATACTGTTTAAATAAAGTCAAACCAACAATCACAGCAGGTATAAGTTGAATTTATGCACTTTTCAGTTCAAATAGGCCTAGACCAATAGTTTTGTGATTCAGTCCAATTCGCCCTGTTCCTTCCCAGCATGCACTAAGGCATGAATCATTTAATATAGTTGCATTTGACCATTTGCCAGTTTTATTTACACTGTTGGGCTGATTTTGTCATATTTAAATAAGGGTATAAAATGTAGAGAACTCTTTTCAGTTTTCTTTCTTCTACTATATCGTGTAAATCAGCTGTATACCTGCAGCCGTCTACATCAAATTCAAGGCTTTGATAATGGCCTTCAGGACTGCCACTGGAACAACCAACACACTCCTACAAATGTATGATCCTTCCTGTCTTCTTCGATCAGTGAGCGAGTGCCACAGTTTCCAAAACCTTCACTCTCTCTTTTTCCCGTTGGTAGAACAAACCTCCAATCTCCACCTGATCTGCTGAGATCATCATATCCTTCAAGAAACAGCTAAAGACACAGACTAATGTGAGCACTTAAACCACAACCACAGCACACTTTCTATAAATAAATTCGGTAACACTTTATTTTAGCTATTAGGTGCTTATTAGCATGCATATTACTAGTATATTGGCTGTTTATTAGTACTTATAAAACACATATTAATTCCTTATTCTGCATGACCATATTCTACATCCCTTGATCTACCCAATACCTAAACTTAACAACTACCTTACTAACTATTAATAAGCAGTAAATTAGGGGTCCATTGAGGCAAAAGTCATAGTTAATAGTGAATATGTGTTCCCCATACTAAAGTGTTACCATAAATTCTGTTCTAGATTCCCTACTACTATAGCTTAAAGGTGCACTATGTAACTTTTCCATCCGCTAGAGGTCACTTATTCAAAACAAAGGCATAGTTTGGTGATGCCAAGTTTGAGCGCAGAATCTTGGGACATGTGGTCTTCACCCCACAGCCGGTGGAAAAGAATCGGGATAGGACTTGGGCAGAAATCATGTTCATGGATGTGATTATTAACGTTACTGTAGTATGAGGCAGAGCAGGAGTGTTGTGGGAGCTGAGCAAGGCCTCTGGAGCGATTGCGCAACACATGCCATGCAAGCAGCGGGACTTTTATTAGGGTAACGCAGATAATTGACAGGCGACTCCCTCACACGTCCCGGTTCCTTGGTTAAAATAGCAATTTTCTCAAGATTTACAAATAGTTGGAAACATTTGGGATATTGTAAGTACTCACAAAATATATAACATTGGCCTAGTGTTTTTTTGATATTTTACTGAAAAAATGTTACATAGTGCACCTTTAATCTTGCTCTCGGTTTCACAGGCAAGACTTAAACTAGTCCCAGATTAAAATGCATGTTTGAGTTGTTTTAACTGAAAGCAACTTGCATTGATATATCTTAAAATATGTCAGTGTCATTGTGTCAATTTACAGCGTAACTTTCGGTAATTATAGTGTAACTATAAAGTAAGTATGTGAACAATATGTAATATTTGGGGAATAAAGGGGAAACTATCAGGAAAATTAACAAATTATTTATACTGTAAGTATTTTTTAATTAAGGGATAATTATCCATGTAGTTACAGGGTAAGTGTGAATCTACGGGCTGTAAATTAAAGTAGTGTTTGTTCCCCTCTTGTTTCATGTAGTTACAGGGTAAGTGTGAATCTACGGGCTGTAAATTAAAGTAGTGTTTGTTCCCCTCTTGTTTCGTGTAGTTACAGGGTAAGTGTGAATCTACGGGCTGTAAATTAAAGTGGTGTTTTTTCCCCTCTTGTTTCGTGTAGTTACAGGGTAAGTGTGAATCTACGGGCTGTAAATTAAAGTGGTTTTTGTTCCCCTCTTGTTTCGTGTAGTTACAGGGTAAGTGTGAATCTACGGGCTGTAAATTAAAGTGGTGTTTGTTTCTCTCTTGTTTCGTGTAGTTACAGGGTAAGTGTGAATCTGCGGGCTGTAAATTAAAGTGGTGTTTGTTCCCCTCTTGTTTCGTGTAGTTACAGGGTAAGTGTGAATCTACGGGCTGTAAATTAAAGTGGTGTTTGTTCCACTCTTGTTTCGTGTAGCTACAGGGTAAGTATGAATCTACGGGCTGTAAATTAAAGCAGTGTTTGTTCCCCTCTTGTTTCGTGTAGTTACAGGGTAAGTGTGAATCTATGGGCTGTAAATTAAAGTGGTTTTTGTTCCCCTCTTGTTTCGTGTAGTTACAGGGTAAGTGTGAATCTACGGGCTGTAAATTAAAGCAGTGTTTTTTCCCCTCTTGTTTCGTGTAGTTACAGGGTAAGTGTGAATCTACGGGCTGTAAATTAAAGTGGTGTTTTTTCCCCTCTTGTTTCGTGTAGTTACAGGGTAAGTGTGAATCTACGGGCTGTAAATTAAAGTGGTGTTTGTTCCTCTCTTGTTTTGTGTAGTTACAGGGTAAGTGTGAATCTACGGGCTGTAAATTAAAGTGGTGTTTGTTCCTCTCTTGTTTTGTGTAGTTACAGGGTAAGTGTGAATCTGCGGGCTGTAAATTAAAGTGGTGTTTGTTCCACTCTTGTTTCATGTAGTTACAGGGTACGTGTGAATCTACGGGCTGTAAATTAAAGTGGTGTTTGTTCCCCTCTTGTTTCGTGTAGTTACAGGGTAAGTGTGAATCTACGGGCTGTAAATTAAAGTAGTGTTTGTTCCCCTCTTGTTTCGTGTAGTTACAGGGTAAGTGTGAATCTACGGGCTGTAAATTAAAGTGGTGTTTTTTCCCCTCTTGTTTCGTGTAGTTACAGGGTAAGTGTGAATCTACGGGCTGTAAATTAAAGTGGTGTTTGTTCCACTCTTGTTTCGTGTAGTTACAGGGTAAGTGTGAATCTGCGGGCTGTAAATTAAAGTGGTGTTTGTTCCACTCTTGTTTCATGTAGTTACAGGGTACGTGTGAATCTACGGGCTGTAAATTAAAGTGGTGTTTGTTCCCCTCTTGTTTCGTGTAGTTACAGGGTAAGTGTGAATCTACGGGCTGTAAATTAAAGTAGTGTTTGTTCCCCTCTTGTTTCGTGTAGTTACAGGGTAAGTGTGAATCTACGGGCTGTAAATTAAAGTGGTGTTTTTTCCCCTCTTGTTTCGTGTAGTTACAGGGTAAGTGTGAAACTACGGGCTGTAAATTAAAGTGTTTTTTGTTCCCCTCTTGTTTCGTGTAGTTACAGGGTAAGTGTGAAACTACGGGCTGTAAATTAAAGTGTTTTTTGTTCCCCTCTTGTTTCGTGTAGTTACAGGGTAAGTGTGAATCTGCGGGCTGTAAATTAAAGTGGTGTTTTTTCCTCTCTTGTTTCGTGTAGTTACAGGGTAAGTGTGAACCTACGGGCTGTAAATTAAAGTGGTGTTTGTTCCACTCTTGTTTCGTGTAGTTACAGGGTAAGTGTGAATCTACGGGCTGTAAATTAAAGTGGTGTTTGTTCCCCTCTTGTTTCGTGTAGTTACAGGGTAAGTATGAATCTACGGGCTGTAAATTAAAGTGGTGTTTGTTCCACTCTTGTTTCATGTAGTTACAGGGTAAGTACAATAAAAAACATACAAAATCTGATATCACTCGGAAACATTTATTTGAAAAACAACTTTCAAAACAGATTTACGACACTTCTTACGACACACTATTCATTTTTTAAAAATAAACTTTTCATTTCAAATAATAACGTCCTGACAGAAAGAGGCACGTTTTGTCCCTTTTTTTGTTTCTCTTGCTTGGCTCCTATTGTTCCTCTTCTTTTTTGTTAGTCTACAGTTTAAAAAATGTAAAATATTGGTATTTTTCTTACAAACACTTATCGTTTCACTTCAGGACATTGATTCATCCATTGGGATCGTATGGATTACTGTCGTTATTGCTGTATGTGCTGTTTGATGCTTTAAATTTTAGGAACCCAAATGAGTTTTCATTAGCAGAGATCATTTATTTTTCTGTGTTCATCTGAAGAAAGAAAGTCGTATACATCTTGGATGACATGAGGGTAAAAGACAAGTAAATGGTGAGGACATTTCTGGGTGTACTTTATTTTCTTTAAATACATAATACAGAATAGCTGGAGACATGGGATTCCTTCTTAAGATTCATCTGTGGCAAGAACGAAAAAGAAGAGGAACAAGAGGAGCATGAAGCCAAGCAAGAGAAACAGATAAGAAATCAGTTTTGAAAGTTGTTTTTCAACTAAGTGATATCAGATTGTGTACGTGTTTTATTGTACTTACCCTGTAACTACATGAAACAAGAGGGGAACAAGCACCACTTTAATTTACAGCCCGTAGATTCATACTTACCCTGTAACTACATGGATAATTACCCCTTAATTAAAAAATACTTACAGTATAAATGATTAGTTAATTTTCCTGATAGTAACCCCTTTATTCCCCAAATATTACATATTGTTCCCTTATACCTACACATACATACTTTATAGTTACACTATAATTACCAAAAGTTATGCAGTAAATACGCTTTACTTACACAGTACTTTCCGGGCTGTAATCTAAAGCGTTACCCCTTTTCCACTAGAAAGAATCTTTTGTGCAATGGAAACGTTCAATGGATGTTGAAGGTTCTTAATGGAACCACAGATGTCCTTTATTAAGAACCTTTATTTTAAAGCGTGAAAACACTCAAATTTAAAGTCTAAAATTTAATCCACGTGGTATCATCTAAATTAACTTGTTTTATTATTGAGTAAAATATGATTTAATATGACTGGCTCAACCTGACAACGTTAAGCTATAGTGATAAAAAAAAAATCATGTTTAGTGTCATATCAGGTGTATTTCCATTTTTTACAATGCAGTTTGGTAACATGCAGGTTCGCAAAATCATCTATTTCAGCAGAAGATCCGTCGGTAAATCCGGTCCTAGTGTTCGCAGTAGCCGGTGGAGGGCAGAGGCGGGCAGCTGGATGCGGGTTAAACCGAGAAACGGGACTCACGCTGCTCATATTCGGCGAGCGCCGAGCTCACATGCATGCAGCTGGATGCTGGAACCCGAAACCCCCGATCTCCAGCTCCTCTGAACACATCCAGAGAGAGAGAGAGAAACAGCACAAACACGTCATTATACAGTGAATGAGTGCGCGCTCTGAACTAATGACCAACTCATGCAGAGGACTGTGAGCGCGTCTGTGGAGAGCGCGCGTAGATGAGAGCTAGAGGGCGGCGGCGCATCGCTCCTCACCTCCGTTACCGCTCCAATCCTCCAGTCCCGGGACCTTCTCCTGATCTCTCCCGTGGGGAACACACGCAGAACTTGGGACGCGTAACGGCGTCAGCCCTGCGCTCACCACCACAGCAGCTCCTTTGTCACGGCTGAACCAAACCGAAGAGGAAACGAATATTCCGCGCTTAGGAGTTTTCCAAACTCCAAAGTCATGGGGAAAAACGGACGCCAGAGATTTAGATTGGGATTAGTGCTTCTCTTTCTGTGGGTTCTGCTCCAAACAGCTGACGCGCAAGGTAAGATATCCAATTCATTACAGAGATATTTTAATGTCTTTGCTTTAAGTTTTTGCTTTTATTTTTTATTACAATTCATTTTACATTACATATTGCAATATTGAACGTTATTTCTCTTTTATTATTTTATCTGGTGCGGATTTTTGGCAATGTTTTATGCAAAACACAACAGTCATTTCAGTACTTTGAAATTGAGATCTGATCTGGATTTTGAGACCGCAAAGCCACAACTATGCCTTAGGTGTATCCTCCTAGACTCTTAAAAATAAAGTTTTTTTTATTAGCATTTCTGGTTCCATGATGAACCTTTAACAAAATTTGCATTGCACTAAAGGTTCTTTTGAGTGGATAAGGGTTCTTAAGATTACTAAAATGTTCTTCACACAAAGAAAAAAAAGGTTCTTTTAAGAAATGATCACTAAAAGGTTCTTTATGGAACTCAAAACTGGTTCTTATATGACATCACTGCGAAAACATCTATTTGGAACCTTTATTTATAAGAGTGTATCGTAGCCTTCTGACCACTGTTACATAATCTAATACTTTCTGGATTCATTAGGGTTTATGCTGTCAAAAATGCTTTTTGGATTGATTATTATTAAATAGGCCTGACTTTTATTCGTTGTCATTTTCTGTCAGTTGTCGGGGCGCAGTCTCTAGCACAGACGGACTTCATTTGAAATAGACTACATTTACAAAAAAAAAAAAGATTAAAAATATCTACATATGGTTATTATTGACATCAGGCTACTTAGGTTTCCACGATCACGCTTAACGTGAAAAACGCGTAACGTTTGCTTAATGTAGAAAGTGATATTAGAAGACCAAACTCAGTAGGCTAAACACCATACGTTCAGAATATGAACGCAACGTTTAATTACCTACACGTTGTTTTCCTCGCATAGAAAACGTTATAAAGAAAACGCTTAACGTGGCTGTAGTAAGACAGTGGTATTAAAAGACCAAACTCAGTAGATAGTAGGAGCCTATTACAATAGTTCATATTTACACGTTGAAACATGTTTGTTGAAAGTATTACGTAATTACTTTGATAATAGCCAAGCATTTTTTATTTATTGCCAGTCAAAATTGTTTAATGCACTCATATTCTGTCATCATTTACCCTCACGTCATTCCAAACCCTTATGACTTTCACACAATGTCTCTGTAAAGTGGCACCTTTGACCTATGCCAAGTTTGAATAGGCACAAGCACAAATTAAATTTGAGAGCTGAGGTGGAGGATGAGATTTCACTGAACAACAACTTCAATTTTGGTCCGTTCACCACACAAATCTATCATATGACATGGGATATAGTGGACTTACTTTATGGAGCTTTTTAGAGTTTGACAGCATAAATCACTATATACTTCCATTGTATGGAAAGAAGAAAGTTGTATATGTTTCTAAATGACATGAGGGTAAGAAAATGATGGTCATTTCTGAGTAAAATCTAAAATCATTTTTTTCTCTGCATTTGATCTTTCTTTTTTATTGTTTTAGGTATGTGATAATGCAATTTTGCTCTTGGATTTACAGGAAGTTGGTATTCATCACTCTATTAGAACAATGCAAAGCATTTTCCCGTTTCCATCTGTGTGAATGCGTGCTGTAATGTTGAGTTATGAAATTAGAGAGCATCTGTCTTGTGTCTGGGTCTTTTGCAGAGTGTTTTATGAGTCCGTAATGGAATCAGAGTTCACATGTGACTCCAGTCTGCTGAAGAGCAGGACGTCGTTAGTGGAGTGAGGTTTCTAAGTCACTTTAAGGAGACAAGACAAAGTGGGAATGACTCCGTTTGTATGCCGCGTGTGAGTGTGTTTGTGTGCTTAGGGTAAGTGGTGGCCATCAGCTCGGAGACACAAGAAACCCAGCAGCCCATTAAAAAGCCATTAGCTAAAGCCGTCTCTCTTGCCGCCGAGTTTGTGTTGTGTGTCAAACAAACAGCAGGGCAGAGCAGAGCGAGACAGACAGGGCAGTGTGATTTTAAGAAAGAAAATCAGACGTCTGGTGGTGCACTCTTAAGTTTAGCATACAATCAAAATGGACTATTATTTATTTTCTTAATATATGTGTTATTGCGAGCGATTCATTGCTTAAATTACATTAAATAAATAAATTGCCTGTAAAACAAATTCTGCTGACATCATCAAAACCTCTTATTTTTCAACTCCTCCTGTTCAGCTCCTGTGTAGCACCTGTTTTCCTGATCCAATCGGTTCATAATATATAAAAAGAAGTCCTGACCTCAATTTTATACTAATACTATTTCAAATTTTGGGGTACGTAAGATCTTTTTAAAAGGAGTCTCTTATGCTCACCAAGGCTGCATTTATATGATCAAAACTACAGTAAAAACAGTAATATTTTGAAATATTATTACCTTGTAAAATAACAGTTTTCTATTTCAATATATTTTAAAAATGTAATTTATTCCTGTGATCAAAGCTGCATTTTCAGCATCATAACTCGAGGCTCAAGAAACATTAATTATTATTCGATGATTCGTAATTTTTTTAGGATTCTTTGATGAAAAGTTAAAAAGAATAGCATTTATTTAAAATGGAAATATTTTGTAGTATTATTACCTTACAGTCACTTGTGTTCTATTTAATGAATCCTTGCTGAATTATACAAGCATTAAAAAAAAAGCAAACTGTGTTGTAAACTGTATTGACTTTTAAAACATTCACGTTGTCTCCAGCGTGTACACAAACAGTGAAATAACCCAGTTTCGCTGTGATCCCTGGAATGGTGCTGCTTGGATTTGTCTAGTACAGTTCAGCAGGTCAGCCTCATTTTTCACACAGTGCTCACACTTTTCAAGCATCGACCCGTGAATGTGTGTGTTTTTGTGTTAGGAATGACAAAAACGTGTAAGAGAGGATCGTCGAGACAGGCCGAGAGTTCACACACAGTTCTTAACCTCGCTGTCTGTTGTGAATAGTGACTTCTGTTCTGTAGAATCGGTTTAATGTTTTCTCCAAGCACAGCTGCCCTCACACATCTATAGAGACTGTAGATGGGCTGTTTACTGTGATTGAAGTGGACATTCATTGGTGGTGTTTACTAAGGCAAAACAAACCCCTGACTCCATGTATTAAACTTTGGCGTGTAATTTGTGCTGGCAACAACCCATAACGCTCTTACATCGTGGTGGCAAGTTTTGCATGGGCGATCTCATTTTGTAGTTAAAGGAACACAGCAAATTTTTGGGACTTTAGCTTATTCACCGTATCCCCCAGAGTTAGATAAGTCCATACATACCATTCTCATCTCTGTGCGTGCCATAACTCTGTCTGACGCACCCACCGCTAGCCTAGCTTAGCACAAAGACTGGAGGTAAACGGCTCCATCTAGCCTACTGCTCAATAAGTGACAAAATAACGCCAACATTTTCCTACATGTTGTGATGTGTATAGTTACATCGTGTACTAAGACCAATGGAAAATGAAAAGTTGCAATTTTGTAGACTGATATGGCTAGGAACTATTGCGCAGGAATGAGAGTATAGTCCCTAGCCATATCGGTCTAGAAAATTGCAACTTTTCATTTTTACGTTGGTCTTAGTACACAATGTAACTATACACATCACAACATGTAAACAGGAAAATGTTGGCGTTATTTTGTCACTTATTGAGCAGTAGGCTAGCTGGAGCCGTTTACCTCCAGTCTTTGTGCTAAGCTAGGCTAGCGGTGGGTGCGTCAGACAGAGTTATGGCACGCACGGAGATGAGAATGGTATGTATGGACTTATCTAACTCTGGGGAATACGGTGAATAAGCTAAAGTCCCAAAAAGTTGGCATGTTCCTTTAAATCTAGTTGAGTTGAGATATTGAAGTATGTGGTAAAATTTGACTGATATTCATACCCACTAATGTCAGCTGGGAATATTTTCCTCATTCGTAATTTATTAGGAGATAAAGAAGAGAGATCTAAAGCGAGTGCCATTGCTTCAGGGAAAAAGTCCCATGATCCTTTGCAGTGAGGGCTTTCAGCCAATAGGAGATCAGCGTTGCTGACATTAACCTGCTGACCTCAGGGCATGAGTGTATCCCTGCACTCACTGTTGAAGAAATGCATGTTTTTAATGCGAGTGTGATCAGTTTGAAGAGCCGTGCTGAATACAGAAGAGTGTGTGAGCGGCATGCAAGGTCTTTTGTTTTATGCTGTTCTTTGTCTTCTTTGTTTCTTTTAATTGGATGAATGTAACGCAACTGTTTCGTCATGCACACAATGACTGTCAGAGATAATGTGTGTGTGTTTGTGAACATCTAAAGGCCCTTTCACATGACTCACGTCAGGTCTCTCAACACAAGCGCCATGTGCTGCTTTGACCTCCACATGAAAAGAGTTGCATATCATGTCAAAGGAGAGCGATTTCACACGGTTGCTAGTAGTGCTGGGAATTGTTGCAACAGTTATTTCTTGATATTTTTTTCACAATAAATATTTGACAATATTTTGACAATAATCATTGTAATCTTGAAATTTACAATTTTATATTTTCACTTTTAATTTTAGTTCAAGTTTTAGTAATTTTGTTATGTGCTTTTGTCATTTGTATTTTTTTTTTTATATATATATATTTTGCTTTAAGATTTAGCATGTCAAGTCAACTTTTTTAGAAATGTTTCCTTTGAAACTAACTGAAATGAATTACGTTTTTATTTTAGTTTTAGTTAACAATAACAATACTGTACTGTAGCTTTAATTAAGTCAAAATGTTTTATATACGAGAAGTAAAAATACAGTAAAAATTTAGTTCACACATTGTTTTAATTAAGGGTTTTCACTAAATTTGCATGAAGAAATACAGTACTGTACAAAAGTCTTAGGCACGTTGGTATTTTCACACGAAAAATGTTTTTAAGCCAGTTATTTATATCTTTTACTGTAGTGTGTCAGTAGGAAATATCAGTTTACATTTCCAAACATTCATTTTGCAATTAATTGTAATAATCCAGTTTTTTTAATTTTTATGCACAAGAAGTCTGAAAGCAGCCGGTATGATCTGATCTCACCATCATCGAGTCTGTTTGTGATTACATGAAGAAACAGAAAAAACTAAGGCAACGTCTCCCAGACACTTGGGTGATGAGTGATGATGCAAGCAAATCTTTGAATCTGAGAAACATGTCTATCTTAGTGCCACTTTTCATTTTCATTTTAGTTCAAGTTTTAGCAATTTTGTTATGTGCTTTTGTCATTTGTATTTTTTTTTTTATATATATATATTTTGCTTTAAGATTTAGCATGTCAAGTCAACTTTTTTAGAAATGTTTCCTTTGAAACTAACTGAAATGAATAAAGTTTTTATTTTAGTTTTAGTTAACAATAACAATACTGTACTGTAGCTTTAATTAAGTCAAAATGTTTAATACGAGAAGTAAAAATACAGTAAAAATCGGGGAGGCTGGGGGGTAAATAATATAATTATATATACTTAAAATAATTGTGTAGTAAAAGTAGTAAAACAATACAAACGCAAACGGTGCAAAAACATTTTGAGTCCTGCCTCACAGTAGTTTGGTCCACCGCGCACCTCACCAACAAGTCCGATGGGAGAGAACACAGTTCTTCAGTAGTCTTTGAACTCCAGTAAGGGCTGTTAAGGCTATTTTATTCACTTTAAACATTGGATGAAATTATTATTTTCTCCTTAAAGCAGACGATGCTAAGTTATAATAAATTAGCAATGACAAAAAATTATGATAACCGATGTATGGTAATCAGATGTAAGTCCGATATTTTAGCGATTGTTGTTTTGGTAGCTTGTTGTAAATCACCCACTACAATTAACACGGCTAATATTGTAGATCTACCACTGTGTTGGGTTTTGCTCAATGCTATGTGAAAGAAGCAAGATAATTTAATAATTACATTACCGCGTGGTGAACCTATGATAACTCCTATTTAAACAACTATTACTTTGTGTTGTTGGCCAGATAAAATGAAACGGAAAAGAAAAACGGACATGAGATCATTTTTCAGTGCACCAAAATGCCACAAATATACAGTTTTGGCTGTATTATTTGTGTCCCCTTCAAAAATTGCCCATTAGAAATTGTATGTTTATTGTCCCCCCCAACTGTTAGATGAAATTCACGCCCACGGACGTGTGTTATCTTGGATTGGAAACAAGCCTCCACAAGCTTTCATGCTTGCGATTGCCAGATGTCAAGAGTTTAAATCCCCCAATCAGAGCTTTTCCCTAGGTTAATTCACCCAAAAATGAAAACGAAAATTATTTCCTTAATTACCCTCATGTCGTTCCAAACCTTTAAGACTTTCGTTCATCTTCGGAACACATTCTCCATAGACATTTACACAACTACCACTTTGATGCTTTGAAGTTCATAAAAAGATTGTAAAACTAATCCATATGAATTGAGCGGTTTAATCCAAATTTTCTGAAGAGACTCTTTATATGATCGCTTTTTATGATGAACAGATTTAATTTAGGCTTTAATTCTCATATAAACATTGATCAGCGAACATAAACAGAAGCTCAACTGAACCTGCTTGACGTGCCAAACCTCTTGCGGAAGCTCAAGCGTGATGAGTAACACGAGAATGAACCTCATTGGTTCTTGCGGAAGCTCAAACGTAATGCGTAACACGAGAATGAACCTCATTGGCTCTTGCGGAAGCTCAAACGTAATGCGTAACACGAGAATGAACCTCATTGGTTCTTGCGGAAGCTCAAACGTAATGCGTAACACGAGAATGAACCTCATTGGCTCTTGCGGAAGCTCAAACGTAATGCGTAACACGAGAATGAACCTCATTGGTTCTTGCGGAAGCTCAAACGTAATGCGTAACACGAGAATGAACCTCATTGGCTCTTGCGGAAGCTCAAACGTAATGCATAACACGAGAATGAACCTCATTGGTTCTTGCGGAAGCTCAAACGTAATGCGTAACACGAGAATGAACCTCATTGGTTCTTGCGGAAGCTCAAACGTAATGCGTAACACGAGAATGAACCTCATTGGCTCTTGCGGAAGCTCAATCGTGATGTGTAACACGAGAAAGAACCTCATTGGTTCTTATGGTTCATTCCTCCTCTGTGAGACTCGAGACCGGTGCGGTGTACAGGGGTTCTCACGGCCCCTCTGCCTCGACTGCTTGCCACACTTCCTTTTACCACAACTGTTGTGTTAGTTGATGAATGTTTATATGTGATTAAAAGCCTAAATGAAGTCTGTTTATCTGACTAAACAGCTCAATTCATATGGATTAGTTTTACAATCTGTTTATGAATGTTTTAAAGCGTCAAAGAGGTAGTTGCATAGCTGTCAGGGACAGAAGTCGCTCAGACAAAAGATCTTCATTCGTGTTCTGAAGATGAACGAAAGTCTTACGGGTTTGGAACGACATGAGGGTGAGTAAATGATGACAGAATTAAAATTTTTGGGTGAACTAACCCTTTAAATGGATACATTTTCTGCCCAGTGTTTTGCTGTATCTTCCCAAACAGGCAACCATGCACATATGCTTCCTCTGCTCTGGAAAAAAGTGCTGGTGATCTGAAAACATATTGCTCATTAGCACGCGCGACACTTGGCTTGCTCCATTCCCACAGCTCTCGGCCCTGCCCCTCTTTCCACAACAGGCTAACCTGTAAGTTTAGCAATCTCCGCTGCCAGTCTGTTTCCTTTCACGCAGTCATTTGCTGTGACTAAATCTGCGAGCAAACATCAGTAATGAACTCTAATAAATCCGAAACGTGAATCTCGACTATATTGTTTGTGACTGTTGTTGCTGAATAAATGCACACAATTTCTGGAATGATTCGGTAAAACTGACACCATCGCTACTGTTCATATCACTGTTTATCAAATAGTGAGGAGGATCTGGAGCTGAAACTCCGATATGATAATGGGCATTTGGTTTCTGACACACGCTGTAAGCGGTTGACCAGTCACAGAAGACTGAGCCATCTGACCAATCAGAGCAGAGTAGGCTTTCAGAAAGCAGGAGTTTAAAGAGACTGAATCCTTTATTGAACTTGTTTCAGACACTGTGAGAAAAGAGGTGATGCGGCAATGAATATTATGAGAAAATTCAAGTGTTTTTGACCTTTGATGCATGTAAACCTATTGTAGGAGAAAAAAAGGAAACTTTAGAATAGCATAATAAGGGCACTTTAATATTAGGAATTTCACTGGCTTAGCTTTTGAGAGAAGCATTTTTTTTTTTTTTACCAATTTTCATAATGTAGAGAGTGTGTTCATTTATATGATAATATAATACATTAGGAAACTAGATGAGGTAAAATAACACAATTTACCATGCAAATTTACTTGGTAAAAGGGAAAGTGCAATAATTCTGATGAAATATAAAATGAAAATAATCATGATTAATAATTGTGATTATAATTTTTTAGCAAAATATTCATGAATATCAGTTTAACCATTATCGTGCAGCCCTAGCCTGTGTGGATTTCATGTTGAATGCATTTAAACTGTCTCTATCTCTCTTTCAGTCCTCTTCAGGCAGTGTGCTCATCAGAGACTGTAATGACTGCGATTATGATGGTTATATATCACCTCTCGCACACACACAAATATCTCGGCACAGACGGTCCGTCACACACAGCAACACACGGCCCGCTCGCTCCCGCAGCGGGTTGACTTGCACAATAAGAGCATTGTGTGCAACTTCTGTACGGACAAGACTAAGTTTTGGAGGGAAAAATGGGGCCAACAGAGATGCATATTTACATGATGTGCATGTTTCTCAGGCCTTTGATCATGGACGTTCGCAGTAGTCAGCATTAGCGGTGTGATTCTGCTGTGTTGGGGATGCTATTCTTAGCATGATAAATGTAAAAACGCTCTTCGGCAGAAGCTGCACTCTGTTCATGCACAAATAATTATAGTCTATAAAAAATTATGCCCTTCAGCTAAAGGACTAACATCTGTGACCGGTGCTGTATATTACCTGGGCACTTCAATAGATTGACAGCTTCATCAGCCAGTCACAGCAGCCTCAGCTGCATAGAGGTGGGAACAGTGCATGTGTTTTAAGCATGTGTCACTGTGGCCTAATTATTTAAGAAGTTTTTAGGGCTTTAGTGTCCTATATATGAACATTGGTAAATATACATATGTATATATCTTATACTGAAGATCTTATACATACGTCACTGTGACAGTATCTAGTTACCTAATTGACATAACAGCAAACTTTTCAGTATTGTTGTCATTAACTAAAACAACTATTTTCAATTATTTGATCAATTATTTTAATATATAAAACAAAAAATGTTTGTTAATTTAAATAAAGCTGAAATAAATTATAAATATTAGATGAAAAAAAATAAAAATAAACTGAAAATAGAAAATGTTTATATTACTAAAATAACACTGATTAGTTTATCTAGATTTTTTCCCAATGTTTGGTTTAACTTTAATGTTTTAGCAGCAGTTCTTTAAATGGAGAATCATTGTGTTTTAATATATAATTATATTATTATTCTTATAAAAATAACAGATGTTTCTTGAGCATCAAATCATCATATTAGAATGATTTCTGAAGGATCATGTGACACTGACTGGAGTAATGATGCTGAAAATTCAGCTTTGATCACAGGTATAAATTACATTTTAAAATATATTCAAATAGAAAAGAGTTATTTTAAATCGTAATAATATTTCTGAAATGTGTATGTGCCGTTTCTGTTTGCCTGTCATTAGTTTGCCTAACATTGTAATATTCTATCATTAGTTTAATGATTAATGATTCTGTACACCTGTCATTCAGGTAATTAGCACATTAGTTCCTCTGTCTATTTAAACCCTGAGTTTTCCTTAGTTCTTTGTTCTGTATCGTTTATGGAAGAGTGGTTGTGTTTCTCTGTGTTTGTCTCTGAACTCGTACATGTGTTTTTTTGGATTCTTAGTATACAGCTACCGCGTGACAATTTGACAATATTACTGTTTTTCTGTATTTTTACATATACTACTCTACTACTCTTACTATTTCTGCCATACTGTATCTTTATATGTCAGAAACAGAAGAGTATTATACTACAGATCAGTAGTATATACCATGATTGCAATATGGCTTAGTGCGATTATCAAATGCAATTTTATTAAATAAATATACACCGATCTAGCATAACATTATGACCACCTTCCTAATATTGGTCCCACTTTTGCTGCCAAAACAGCCCTGACCCGTTGAGGCATGGACTCCACTAGACCCCTGAAGGTGTGCTGTGGTATCTGGCACCAAGATGTTAGCAGCAGATCCTTTAAGTCCTGTAAGTTGTGAGGTGGGGCCTTTATGGATCTGACTTGTTTGTTCAGCACATCCCACAGATGCTCGACTGGATTGAGATCTGGGGAATTTGGAGGCTAAGTCAACACCTCAAACTCGTTGTTGTGCTCCTCAAACCATTCCTGCGATGCACTGTGTATTCTGACACCTTTCTATCAGAACCAGCATTTACTTCTTGAGCAATTTGAGCTACAGTAGCTCGTCTGTTTGATCGGAGCACACGGACCATCCTTCGCTCTCCACGTGCATCAATGAGTCTTGGCCGCCCATGACCCTGTCGTCGGTTCACCACTGTTCCTTCCTTGGAGCACTTTTGATAGATACTGACCACTGCAGACCGGGAACACCCCACAAGAGCTGCCGTTTTGGAGATGCTCTGACCCAGTCGTCTAGCCATCACAATTTGGCCTTTGTCAAACTCGCTCAAATCCTTACGCTTGCCTATTTTTCCTGCTTCTAACACATCAACTTTGAGGACAAAAATGTTCACTTGCTGCCTAATATATCCCACCCACTAACAGGTGCCGTGATGAAGAGATAATCACTGTTATTCACTTCACCTGTCAGTGGTCATAATGTTATGCCTGATCAGTGTATGCGCTGCATGTTTCAGAGTAAAGCTATTATTATTATTATTATTGTTATTGTTTTATAGCCATATTTTAATATATTATCACAAAAAAAATTTTAATCACATTTTAAACCTTTTTTTTAAAAAACACATTTAGATTTTTTTCAGCCCTACATGACGACCATAGCCAGTGTATAGTGTGCGCTGCGCAGTATTCAGTAAGTGCTATGCTATAGTATTCCATTCTGAACATATTGTAGCCCATTTCCCAGAAGAGATAGACTGTACATTTTTAATGAATATATCTGCTAAAAGGTGTCAACTTTTAAGAGTATGCTAGCGTATTGATAGACATGGACTAAAAGCTAAAAAACTCCCATTTTGATTTCATGGGGCCTGTAAAAGCATCCAGATTGTGATCCAATCCTCCAGGTCTGTGTTTGCACAGCCCTGTGTTTTTGGGGAACTGAAGCTGATGCAAATGTACGGCAACACAGTCCATTATTGGCCTGGTTGAAGCTCTTTGGTCGAGCTTATCTGCTGTCTTTTTGCTGTTCGTTCCTAGTTCTGCTTCACATTCAGGTTTAGATGTTCTTATCACTTTGACTGAATGAAAATTCATCCCTGCTGAACTATCAAACTCCACAGATGCTGCACAGAGAAAACCCCCGCATGATTTGCACGCTTCTTGCATGTTGTGTGCATGTCAGAACTTGATTTAACCTGATATTTGATGAGGTCGTGAAATGATATCTGTTGTATTTCCTATTGATTGTGTGATTGGTTCTGACCTTCAGGCGGGTGTTTCTCACTGGCCGAGCTCAAACGATATAAAGGGAATGGTGATGGCGTTAAGGGAGAGATGCAGTGCAGTAGTTGTCTCATTAACAGCAGCAGGTGCTCGTGTAGAAACTTGTTTGAGGTTTCAGAAATTCTCGGCGGGAAACAGAGATTGACTTTATGTGATCTGCACACATTCTCTCTCTCTCTCTCTATCTGTCTCTCTGGGGGTGCGTTTGGTGGCGGCACTGAAGATAGAGAAAGTGAGAAAAAAAAGGAGTTGTTTGGACTTTGAACTTCTCAAAAGCATCCTGACTCTTACAACTTCTCACAAGGAGCTTTTAAAAAGAGACAGAAAACAACCAAAGAAATCTGTAGATCCCTGTTGTTTTTTTTCTTTTCTTTCCTTCTCTTTTTTTTAAATTTTTTTTTTTAACAAAAATCTATCTTTGACCCTCTTCCAGAGTTCTGTGATATGTGACAGGATTTTCATTAATTGAAAGACAGACAGACAGGCCGACAGATAGATAAATATATATTTGTAAATGCATGTTGTCATGGACTAATTGAGATGTTTATGCAATCTCCTAATTAAACTAGTATAGACTGAATCAAGCCCTTTGGTCTTTGAGTGCATTGAAGCGTTTTGTTTTTATGAACAGATCATTTAAATGCACATACATTTTTGTTGTGTTATATGCATTATATTCTTTCTTACAGTATATTCTTTCTCACTACTGTCAGGATTTATTAAAGACACGCAGTGAAAAATTCGTGCTGAAAAGGCGTGGACAGAGTTATTTTTGCGTCTGACTTTATTGCATATGCATTTGTAGGAGTTTCCCTTTCAGACGGCAAATTTATGGGAGAAGAGTATTTGAATGAATCACGCGAGGTGATTTACTAAGGTTTGCGCTCGTCAATTTACTGGTGTTTTTGCCATTATATACCACCCAAAAAAGCATGTCTTAAACCAGACGCTAATTTGCGCTGCTCTTGGTAGATTGTGTTGGTCATTATGGAAATGATCCGGCTGCGTCTGTGTTTTTTCATTTGCACGTCATCAGTAGATCATGTGCAGAACTTTTCACTCCCAACGGCGCTTTTATGGAATTGCGCTCTCACACTAATTTGCCCTGTTTAGTAAATCTGGCCCTATATATTTTGCTGTTTGATTTCATTACAATGGATTGTAAGGAGTAACTGATGATGGGCCCTTTTGTAAGGGATAATGCAGCCACAAAGTGAAGAAATAATGAAAATAAACCAAGTGACAACTACTTCATAGCCGCTCAGTTACTTGCCATGATAATGATCAGCTAGCAGTATCTGCCCACATTTTGCCGCATGCCTAATTAACAGTTTTTCTGACCCCTTCAAATTCTCAAACATCGCCTGTTTCTTCAACCACAAATACACATACTACTTTAATTATGCAGCCAATGACATCAGCGGGAAATTAGGGAAGCGAGATGTATGCTAATTAAGAGATGAGAGATTGTCATCGACTACTTTTGAAAAGGGCTAATGGAGAATTTGGCACGTAACTTGGGTTAACGCACACGCTCTCTGCAGTGAATTCAGTGCGCTTCTCAAGTACACCGCGTGAATGTCTCTGTCAGAGATCTGGCTCGAGTGTAATGAATCATTTTATCCGCAGATATTGTTTAGTATCACCTACTGTGCAGAGTCCAAGAGGAACATTTTATTGCTCAGATGTTACTAGATGTCAGAGACTTAATGGAGTTATGGTTTATTATAGTATTTCATATAAAATGCCAGTCAATAGTTGTCGTACGGTAAGAATATAGAGCTGTAAAATGAGTGTGGAGCCGCTCAGATTATTTGGGCATGGGAGCATTTGATGAATGTTTGAGTTAATATTGAGATCTCTGGCTTTCGATTGCAGACTTTGTCTTAGCACAGTTTGAGACTTCATTGAGCTCTTTTTAAAGAGATCTCATTTGTGCGAGCTGCTTGAAACGGATCTCTCGGGAAACGAAAATAGCACTTTGAACTTTAAACTGTATTGCTGGTATCAGCGGGAAGCAGAGCTCAGTGTAACACACTATACGTCTTAATATGTGGTAAATTAGTTCCCTGTAGTTTCATTAATTGATTCACGGGTGAATAGCCACGGCTCGGTGAAGACAAGTGAATCTGTTTTCCTGCGGGTGAAGTGAGGTGAGAGGGAGAGAAATGTGAGCTATTACTGTAAAGATTGTGCTTTTTGAGATTTGAGAAGATCTACAGCACCGTTCAAAAGTTTTGGGTCAGTAAGATTTTTTAAATGTTTTTAAAAAAGTCTCTTCTGCTGCATTTATTAGATCAAAAATACAGTAAAAACAGTAATATTGTGGAATATTTTTACAGTTTTAAATAACTGTGTTCTATTTGAATATAATTTATTCCTGTGATCATGATCCTTCAGAAATCAAATGCTGATTTGCTGCTCAAAAAACATTTATTATTATTATCAATGTTGAAAACAGTAATACAGGATTTTAAAGTTCAAAAGAACAGCATTTATTTAAAACAGAAATCTTTTGTAACATTATAAATGTCTTTACTGTCACTTTTGATCAATTTAATGCATCCTTGCTGAATAAAATTGACCGCAACCTTTTGAACAATAGTGAATAATTACAGTAATATTTATGTACCAAGTTCTTAAAAATGTAATATTTGCATTTATGTTGATAGCATTTTGAACAAACAAAGAAATAGCCCATGTGGCTGTTTTGTCTTGCATATTTGTGACAGACAGGTCATTAGCCCCTTTCACACGAACAGGGCACTATTTTAACGATCTGAGCACATAACGACGGGAAAATCGGTCGCGCACCAGACGCATCGTCTAAATGGGTTGTACCTAGTCTCTTAAAGAGTCATGGGTGTGTTTTAGGCGTAACGTGCAATAAACCAATCAGAGTCTCATCTCCCATTCCCTTTAAAAGCCAGTTGCGCTCGCACCATGGCGGATTCTCTATTTACATGGCAGAATTTGCGAGTGGAAAGACTGAACGCTTCTCTAGAGCTTTTTATCTTTATCTATTTTTAATATTTGGCATGTTTGTGTGCTGCTGCGCATCCCTGTGTGTGTAATAAGCAGTGTGTGCGCGCGTTGTGCACCCGCCTATAGGCTCATATTACTAACGCGCTCTTTAGATAACAAAAAAAAAGTATCGCGCAGTCGTTTTCAGTTCCTCAAAATAGCAACGTGAATCGCTTCTCCTCATGCGGGCGGATGAAGGCCATGTTTAAAGATAACTGACTTCACAGAATTGACCGCTATTTTGGTGTCGATGTGTGAACTCTCTTACCGGTAAAAAGCCAGAACGCCATTCCTTGTGTGAACATCATATTTGTGTATTTACCGGTAAAGTCATTCTGGTAATTTTACGGTAATTTACCGGTATTGCTGAAAAGTGCTATTGAATCACTCACAGTGTCATGATTTCTATGAGATGAGATGAGTCAGTCTGTCTCTTTGTAAAACCTGTCACAAAAATGTGATGAAGACTGTCGAATTTTCTTCTCAATGTTTTGGTTTTGGTGGCTTTATGTAAGTAATATTCTGGAGGGAAAAAACTTTATTCTGGATAAACCAGAACTGATTTGAATTTGATGTAAACCATGTAATATTGCACAGTTTCAAGCCAACTCCACAGTAACACAGATATATTTACTCATCATAGTCAGTTTTTCCTCTCATTTGGCTCTTGGTAAGTTAATTTTGTTTTCTGTAACATGCATTTTTAATGTTTTTGATGAATAGATCCTGACACACAAAAACAAGCTTCACATCACTGTACCAAGTATGAATTAGACAGAAGTCAGCTATTTTTCTGTTGATCTTTATCTGCAATGAACTTGCCACACTGCAGCCAATGGCGGGTGAATTGAGGAAATTTCAAGGCTAGCAATATTTCTTATTGGCCATGAGATTGTATTTCGCATTATTTTTTATTGAAGAAAAACTGTTATCCCTTTGTGATTGGGATTATTTAGCTGTTTTTCCTTTGTCTCCATTTTATTTACTCACCTAAATCAGTTTTTCCTATTATTTGGCTCATGGTGAATGTTAATATTTGTTTTTAGGATATGCGTTTTTATTGTTTTTGTTAAAATAATAGATCATAACACACAAAAAAGCAAGCTTCGCGTCACTGTACCACATATAAATGAGACGTAAAGACGTATAAAATAGAAGTCAGCTATTTTTCATTAGGTCTGTATTGAGAATTAACTTGTTGCCACCAATGGTGTTTTTCTTTCATTTTGGCACCAGCAAGTTTTAATTTATTCGACTCAAAGCCTCATCTGAGCTTTTGTTGTGGTGTGCTTGAGCGACAGTACGGAGTGTGTGGAAAGAGTGGACATGACCGTGTAAGACGATCTCTCTCTCTCACTTACTGACCCGGGTAAGTGGATTATACTGTGAAATTTAAACTATGATAATTTCTTTCACAGAAAACACTTGAATTACAAACAGCTTTCATAGCAATTAAAATAATCAGCTAAGTGGCCATTCTGTTTCAAAGCTGTATTTTTTTCTGTTTTTAAGAAATACAAAAGCAAGAGGCACTTAAGTGTGTGTGTTTTTGATTTTCGTCTGTGTGTGTGTGTGTGTATGTTGATGAAGTCATCTCTTCGGCTGACTGGGGAGGACAGCAGGAATGTTTACTGGAGTCATACAGGCACCAGACACACACACACACACACACACACACAGAGAGAGAGAGAGGTATGCAGCCCAGTCTATCTTTAGAGAAAGAAACCTATTACTCTGACACACACATACACACACATGCACTGACAGACAGATGAGATCAACCTTGATTCAGATCTGACCCATTTCTGTTAGAACAGAATAGAACAAAAAATAGAAAGAAAATTACTATATAATAAATTAAAATGCCAAAAGTAAAATAGAATCAGAGAGCTAAATTAAAACATTAAGTCTAAGAATATAATAGAATAGAATAGAATAGAATAGAAGTTGTACAGTAATACACAACCATTTGGGTAGATATTTAATTAATATGCATTCAATTGATCAAAAGTGTCAGGAAGTAACATAAATAATGTTACAAAGATTAAATTTTAAATAAATGCTGTTCTTTTGAATGTTTTATTAATTGTGCGTGCAAACACACACACACACACACACACACACACACACAATATTACTGTTTTTGTTGTATTTTTGATCAAATAAATGTAGCCTTGGTGAGCAAAAGATAATTCTTTCAAAAACAAACAAAAAACTTACTGACCTCAAACTTTTGAACGGTGGTTTTTATTACGGAGAATGGAATCAAAAGAACAAAATAAAAAATATGAGTATATAAAAAGTACAATATAATTGAAAAGATGAAATGCAGAACAAATGAACAAAATGTAGTATATAATAAATTATAATAATAAACAGGAAGTAGATTAGAATGAAATAAATTATAGAATACAGCAGGGGGTACAGTAAAACTTAATAAAATAGAACAGACAAGTATAGGATAAAATCAAACAAAAAAGAATATAATAAAATTTCTTTGTAGTAAGAGTAAAAGATAGTTTCCTAGCTTTTTTCAAGTAAATCCTTCTGATCCTTTTTTTCAGTGAACAGAGCAAATAGAAAACTGGAGATAAAAACAGTTGTTTGAAAGCTCTGGGGTATTTGGGGTCATTTTGTTCTGGAGGCGTTGGGACGGTGCTGGTGTTTTATGGCGGCGGTGTCTCAGAGGTCGGGAGTTTCTGGTGCTTGTAGTTAGATTTTTTTAGTATCTGGACGCAGCATGAGAACCAGTGAGACTCTGAGCATGTG
This sequence comes from Rhinogobio ventralis, assembly GCA_039654625.1. Classification (NCBI taxonomy): domain Eukaryota; kingdom Metazoa; phylum Chordata; class Actinopteri; order Cypriniformes; family Gobionidae; genus Rhinogobio; species Rhinogobio ventralis. Next base: position 5,143,255 of record CM077194.1, read on the forward strand.
CGTGAGACGGGCGGCTGGATGTGTGCCGTTTGATGGAGCGTTGAGGGATAGGATGGACAGATCGGATGGCCAAAAGCCGGTCTGAGAGAGGGGCTTTAGTGTCTGGCGTGTTTAGCATGTTTAGAGTGAAGTTTCCCTCTTGCTGTCAGCACACCAAGAATAATGAAGACATGCAGGGACACACACACACGCTCAAAAACGACATCTGGAACGTGTTACTGGCCTTCATCCGACTTTTACACACTTTACACCAGAACAGGCTACTGATAACAGCTGAAAACAATTACTGAACTCTACAAACTGCTGTTAGTGTAGACGAGGTTAAGTGTGTGTGTGTGTGTGTGTTTGAATTACACTGCAAACAGTAGTTAGATCTCCACTTAGAAATGGTCAAACACCCAGGAAGGATTGCAAATCTCTGCCATTAAACACTCTCATCTCAAAAATAACATACAAAACACATCATATAGAAACATTTTACAATTTGCCGAGTGTTTAGTTACTTTAAAGTGGCCGTATCATGTAGTATATTTAGACATACGCTAACATTTCAGTTCTCAGATCTCCTCGCCAGTCCATTTATAGACACTAAGTTAGGCCAATCAGAAATAGTCACAGTTGAGCTCATTAACATGTGATGGCCCTCATTTGTGTATCATCACCTATTCAACACTTATTTTGTGGACCGCCCATTGTGAGATCTCATTGGACCAAAATCCCACTCTGTGCAAGTGTCTTTGGCATATTAGATGCTTCACAAAACATGGTTATTAATAATTTTATTTATTTATAGCTTTTTCTTTAGTGTACTAGTCAGAATTATCCATTTTATGTTTCCAAACATTCCTTTTGCGAATATTATAATAATCCAGTGAGTGTTTTTGTTGTTATATGAAAATTAATGCAATATTGTTATTAATATACCACTATATTATTTATTAATATTTTAAATTAGTTTTTATTTTTATGTTATTTGGTTGTCGTTTTAATTTTAGTTTAGTAATTGCTTTTATCATTTTTTTAGTTTTTAAAAGTATTTCTATATAGCTTTAATTATTTTATTTTTTTCCAGTTTTCGTTTTAGTAATATTTTTACTTCAACTTAATTCATTTCAGTTAGTTGCTAAGGCAAATTTTTTTTAAGTTTACGTTTTTCATGTAATATTTATGTTATTTTATAATTACATTTTCAAATACTGAAAACAATTTGAATAGTTTTAGTGTCATTTTTTCAATAATAACAGCACTGGGCCAAAAATAAAATAGAATAATATTCCAAATATTTAATGTATTGCCTAGTCCTACTAAGATAAGTGGACTTTCGAGGGAAAAAAGAAGTGTAGAATGTGGGTCAAGACTCAAGAGATGTTTTTACTCTATGAAAGGACTTTATTGAGTGGTTTGTGGACAGATGTGTCTGTGAAAGAGACGTTTTCTTCATCAGAGACAGCGAGACATGGGCGGTCTGACAGTTGCACTGATTTAGAGGCCGACACACACACAGACCCCTCGCAGCAGCGGCGAATGATGAACTTCTCCATGTCATGATTTATTCATAAGGACCGGTCAACACCCTTATATCATATTCTGCAATATTTAAAATACAGCCGTGTTGTCAAAAATGCAGACGAACTCACCGCGCACAGCATGTGTGCGTCTGTATGTAAGTGACTGAGAAAATATGCGTGTGTATGTATGTGTGGCATTTTAAGACCCTGACGTTGATTTGAAACCTTGACTATTTGAATACTGTAAACACTGTGCTGCTTCAACTCTGCGGTCTGACATGACAACTTCTGTCTCAACTAATGCTGTGTATTTGGGGGCCGGGACTACTTGTTTGTTCAACCAATGGCAGACGAGGCTAGTGTTTGGGAAACATGTTTGTATTCAGTTATTGGCTCTGTTCAGAATAGCATACTACCATACTGCAGTATGTGTACTGTGCACAGTTTGCTGTTTTATTTGTATCAAATACCAGAATGACCACTCAAACTGCACAGAATAATGAGCACGACTTGGAAGCTGAATATGTGCTGTGATTTTGCTAAAAATTAAATGCAAAATTGAATTCAAAAAGGCTATAGTGTTGAAGACAACTGAATGCCACTCATATGCAACATACAGTCAAACCAAGCACCTTCAACATTTTCTCACATTATCACAGTTTATTCGCTATAGTTTAGAAAAATGTGTAATAAAATATGACAAGAACTCAGAGTGTCAGAACAAATTCATCTTGATAATGTCAGATAACTTTGATGGAAAGGTATGTAATGGATTACAATCAACCAATCAGCTGTTACATTTAAGTACACAATTAGATAATACCAATTTAGGTCAACCAATGACCAAGCAATGCTTCATTTTGTTCATTCTGTGGGGTGAAAGGTCGCATCAGCACTTCAAGAAAAAACACTTCAGCAAAACATGGTCAGGTCAAAGTATCTGTATCATTTTGGTTCCAATTTCTTATACATTTTACTGGTAGTCCACTGTAAGAAGAATTTTTGGGTATAATATGTCCCAGTTTATGTCAAAACTGTAGTGTCCTGCACCCACTAGTAAAAAATGATATCTGTTAGTATTTTACATTATACTTTGCTTGCTTAGAAGGTGATATTTGTTTATTGTTAGGTGATATTTTATTTTATTAATTTATTATTATTATTTAAAAAAAAAAAAAAAAATGTAATTAATTTTTTCTTTTTTTTTCTTTTATTATTGTATTTATCACCAATTGTTGGCATGTAGATACAAATACAGTTAAATGACACACTAAAGCTATGCTGTTTGTCACAAAAAAAAAAAAAAAACATATTTTATTTAACTAAATGAATAATATTACACATTTTATATTCAAAAATATTTCTCATGTTTAATTAACTTTTTTTATTAATGCAATATTTATGTTACTGGTTAATTTTATATAGGCGAACAAAATGATACACATTTTTTTACCCATTCTTAACCTTAACATCTTACCCAGTCTCTTCCTGTCTATTTGGGTGATTATTAACCAGAATAAGTGGCAATATGGACCAGACTTTATGCTGTGAAGATTAGTTGAAGTGTTTCATGAGTGAAATCTCTTGTTGTATGTTTGGGCTTGTTGCAGTGAGTGTTAAAACAGCATTATGTCTTAATTGCATCAGTATCTAAGCCGTGTGAAGGGATGCTGGAGTCATGGAGAGAGACAGAGAGAGAGAGAGAAAGAGAGAGAGAGAGTCATAGATCAGACGGGGCTGTAGATCAGATCTATAGATCGGCATTACATTCACTGAGAGTCTAATTCACTCACAACACACACACAGCAGCATTAGTTAAATTACATTGTTTAGAGCGGCTGTCAGTCAGCACACTAACCTTTGCTAAACGATTGGCATCTCAACAAATGAGTTTGCACTGTAATGCAATAATGAAAGCTGACAAATAGCGCACGCACACGCACGGATGCTCAGGGGGAGGCCAAAGACTGATGCAGCACATCGACCAATCAATTCAGATCCAGAGACAAGACAAACACCCACGTCTAAACTCACGTTCCTGTGCATCACTGTTTCCATCTATCCACTGATTTATTGATCTGTCTGTACTGTATATCTATTCAGATGTCCAGTCTTCAGTCACATGATCCTTCAGAAATCATTCTAATATGCTGATTTGATGCTCAAGAAACATTTATGATTATTATCAATGTTGAAAACAGTTGTACTACTCCATATTTTTCAGGATTCTTTGATGAATAGAAAGCTTAAAAGAACAGCAATTTAAATTAGATTTTTTTTGTAACATTAGAAATGCATTTACTGTCACTTTTGATGCATCCTTGCCTAAAAGTATTAATAAAAAACATTTTACAAACCCCAAATATTTGAATATATATATATATATTTGGTTGAGGATCAGTTTGATGAATTGTAATGGCCGTAGCTAGCAAATATTATTGCACGATAACAGATTTAAATGAATTTGTATTTTTTTTTTTTTATTAATTTGTATTTTACACAAGCAATTATTTTTAGCAATATTTTTAAGGAATAAACTTTTTCCCATAACAGTTGAGTTGGGAGCTTGATGGGGCCAATTTAAGGGGTTGTTTACACAACACTGTTTTCAACTAAAAACGTAAAACTTTATGCGTTTTGGTCGTTCATTTACACGACAGCAACGTTTTGGGCTCCTGAAAATGCAAGTTTTTGAAAAGGATACTGTTATCATCTCTGTGTAAACTACAAAAACTTGCATTTGTGAAAATGGTGCCGTCATGCTCATGCGTATTATGTGTTCGGTCTATAAGCGCGTAGTGTTTCTGTAGCAGAATACAGCGATTTTAGTCGTTTTCACGGATCCGTGCGTTTTGACAACGATGTCCCCTGTTCTTGAAAAACGTAAAGGACAAAAATATTTTCTGTTTTTAGTACATCGTTGTCATGTAAACGCATCTTCAGTGTAACCATAAAGACATACTGATAAAGACTTAAATATTAAGTGTATTGGACCACAAAACCAGTCATAAGGGTCAATTTTTTTAAATTGAGATGTATACATCACCTGAAAGCTGAATAAATAAGCTTTCCATTGATGTATGGTTTGTTGGGATATGATATAATAATATTTGGCTAACTATTTGAAAATCTGGAATCTGAGGGTGCAAAAAATATTGAGAAAATTGAAGTCCTTAGCAACGCATATTATTAATAATATATATTTTTTTTAAATATATTTACGGAAGGAATTTTACAGAATGTCTTTATGGAACATGATTTTTACTTCATATCCTAATGATTTTTGGCATAAAAGAAAAATCTGTAATTTTGACCCATACAATGTAGGCTATTGTTGGCTATTGCCATAAATATACCCGTGCGACTTAAGACTGGCTTTGTGGTCCAGGGTCACATATTTATATCTGAAGGGGATAAATGTCATAACATATCAGGGTTAAACAGAAAAACTTTCATTTCAGACAAAAAACTATATTTTAATTTCCATACAGGCTAAATGTATGTGTGTTTGCTTGTTTGGATAAGTTAAAATGCAGTGCTTTGACGTGTACATTTCGCCAATATACCGATATTACTGCAAGTTCAGTATGGTGATAATTATCACACAATCATAGAGAGTGTGTTTTCTGAATAAGTGCTGGTCTCTGGAACAGACACTTACGTTCTAAATTCCACTTATGACATCATCCCTCAAAAACTGAGCTGAACAGACAAGTGTGTGTTTGTGTGTCTTTATTGTCCAGTTACTGGCAGAAGTTGTTATTTTAGCTGTGAAAGTGTCAGTGTTTCTCAAAGATTCTTTCTTTCTTTCTTTCTTTTGTTTTGTTTTTCTCTCTGTCTCAGTGGTATAAATCTCTCACACTAGAGTCTCTCGGGGTCTGACGGCACCTTTAGTCCTTGAGAGAGTGTGTGAGAGTCTCTGTGAGATCGAGTGTGTGTGAGGGGCAAAACAGTTCTTGCTCTCTCGCTCTCTGTGTCGCTGAGCATGATGGGTAGGGGTCAAGGTCGTCCAGCGTGACTGTATCCAGAGGATGTTAGAATTTATTATCCATTTACGATGTTTTCCATGTCGTTTCATCCTTTTCTTTGCTAGTTTTCTGAAATTAATTAATAATTAACTCAAAATTTTATTTCATCAGTAAACATTGATATATGGTACAATGAATACTATATTTAATTAATCAGCATATCGTAATTCATTTACAAATTTTAATTGCTTTATAACCTTCTATTTATGCATTTGGCAGACACTTTTATCCCTAACCGAGCTGCACATGTGTGTGTGTTCTCTTTTATTGTGCTTTTAAAGGGTTTTGTTTCTTTGTGCTTGAGGCTTTCAGCACAGCATATGTTGACTTGATACATACGCGGTCAAATATGCAAGATGAATGTGTTTTAATGTGAAGAAATCTCACGCTTCTGTGTTTGTGAAGAGCAGGTAACAATTTATTTTCACAAAAACAGAGATGAATGTGAATTGACATGTGGCAGAACCTAAGGCTGTTCTCTCTCTTTTCTGTAGATTGGTATTTCTCTCTGTCAGTATAATTGATCGTGAATTGTTGCTTGTCAGGTGTTTGGGAAGTTTAGTGCATGTGAGTCATTCCTCTATACAGACAGTCCACAAGTCTGTGCTATTCTATATGTTTTCTAAAGTCATATAATAGAAATATCCTCAACTAGAGATCAACGTGTTACTGAGGTGTATCAGCACTTTATTTTAATGGCCCCTATTATGCTTTTTCGGATATTACCTTCCATGTAGTGTATATATAACTGTTTGTGAATGTAAAAGGTCTGCAAAATGTCAAAGATCAAAGTGCAGGATAAATAGAGTCTCCCAAAAGAAAGAACCGATTCTGAACTGCAGAAATGAGTCATCAGTAATTCCAGTCTCATTTCCTGCACAAACCTAGTTGGGTTTGTAACAAATTTGCATAATGCCAGTCTTTGACTTTGACTTTGACTTTCTAGCTGAGACTGGAAGAGTTATTTTGTGTTGTCGACATGTCGAGAAGAAGCTGTTTTTTGTGCTGCCAAAGCAAACCCACTTGGTATGCATTTCAAAAGAATAAGGATTTGGGCTTGAATTGATTCAGTAAAACTGACGCCATCGTTACTGTTCGTATCACTGTTTATGAAGTGCTTAGGAAGCCTTTGGAGCTGAAATTCAGATATGGTAATGGGCATTTGGTTTCTGACACACACTGTAAGCTGTGAACCAATCACAACAGACTGAACCATTTGACCAATCAGAGGAGAGTAGGCTCTCAGAAAGGAGGGGTTTAGAGAGAGTGAATCCTTTACTGAACCATTTCAGATGGCAAAGAGGTGATGCTGCAATGGATATTATGAGAAAATGAAAGTGTTTTTTGACCTTGGATGTAAACCTATTGTAGGTGACCTTGAAAACAAAATTGGGAGCCTTTAAAATAGCATAATACACTCTAAAAACACTGGGTTAAAGGAACACGCTGACTTTTTGGGACTTTAGCTTATTCACCGTATCCCCCAGAGTTAGATAAGTCCATACATACCATTTTTATCTCCGTGTGTGCCATAACTCTTTCTGACGCACCCACCGCTAGCCTAGCTTAGCACAAAGACTGGAGGTAAACGGCTCCATCTAGCCTACTGCTCAATAAGTGACAAAATAACACCAACATTTTCCTATTTACATGTTGTGATGTGTATAGTTACATCATGTACTAAAAATTAAAAGTTGCAATTTTCTAGACCGATATGGCTAGGTACTATACTCTCATTCCGGCGTAATAATCCAGGAACTTTGCTGCCGTACCATGGGTGCAGCAGCGCAATGATATTACACAGCGCCGTCAACATAACCAACGTGACAACCTGCTTGCACAGAGAGACTATTTTCACAAAAACTACCCAAACACTGGGTTTTTACATTTGACCCAGGATCAGGGTAACACAAAAACTACCCAAACACTGGGTTGTTACGTCTGACCCAGGATCAGGGTAACACAAAAACTACCTAAACACTGGGTTGTTACGTCTGATCCAGGATCCAAAAGGCTTAACCCAGGATTTGGGTAGAAAAAATAAACCTCCTTATAATACCTTCTATTGGCCAAATTTGAAGGCAGCAGCGCATGTATCCTCTGCAGAGAAGGCAATCCCAGTTTAGTATAATTTATATTGTGTAAATATATTTTGAATTACTTTTTATTTTTGTATTTTGTATTTGTATTTTTGTTCATTTTTTTTTAGTAATTTTGTTGTGTTTTTGTAATTTTGAGTAGTTATTGTTTTTTTTTTTATTTGTCAGTATAGTTTTTATAATAAAGTTTCCAAAAGTTAACTATATATCCCTGGTTGCAAGGTATCTTCCTTATTTTCTGTGACCATAATAAACATGACAACATCCCAAGAATTATGAAATCCTCTGAAACGAGGATAAAATGTTACCATGGTCACATTTTAGTGGTGCACTGATAAACTACCACTACCGTGATGTTTTTGGGGCTGATCTTCAATCACTAGAATTGACCTTCTAATGAAACATCACTTGGAAGGGGGTGTTGATGTTCCTCTATTATAATTTTTTTAAAGTGAAATTAGTCATATTTCAATGCCCAATTTAAATCTACAAAATCTTCTTAAATTCTCAAATAAACAGTACAGTCTTGCTTCTCGATTCCTGTTTACGCACATGGAAATTTTAATCCCATGTTTATTTGGGAATTTCTAAAACGAGATCTTGTAGGTTTTGAAATATAACTCTTTGTAACTACAACCACTAAAAGTAGAGTACTGTATTACACTGGTAGTTACAGTAAGCAGATGCATTTGTGTTATGGAGATGATAATTGCTCTAAACTACATGACGGCTACATTTTCAGCATAACAGCATGGATATTATTAGCGTCAGGCTCAGACGGCGTGACCTCGGACCGCCCACAGTCTGTTTACTGACCGCTTGATGCATACTGCACATAGAAATGACAAGCACTGACTGAAATGTCAGTCGGGGAGCACTGCACCTTGTTGTATAAGCGAGCAGTTCATGACCAGAGCTGTAATGTGCACCAGACATAAAACCGTCGTAGCACTGTTGATGATAACTTCATCACGTAGTGTTTACCTCAGAGAGAACATGGAGGAATAAAATCATGATACAGCATCAATAAAACACACTCAGAAATGCCAACAGACACATATTATTGCTAATTTTGCACTAGTCTACTTATTAACCCTTTCCCCGCCAGCATTTTTTTATCATTTTCGTTAAAATTTCATGGCCCCCCAGAATATTTTGTTGTTGTTACGTCGCACATGAGTCTATTATGAAAATGATCAAAGAAAAATTCTGACAATGGCGGGAAAACGTTTTCTCACAAATGACGGAAATTTCTGTCAGTGGCGGGAAAAGAGTTAAGTTGTGATTGTAATTGACAGATTTTGAAATTTTCTAACACCTTTTGAAAGCGATTGTGTGAGTCACATTCCTCAGTAAATGTTCTTAATAGGGATATGGTAGTATATTATATTATATTATTATATTATTCATGTCCAGATTTTACAGTAGAACATCTACGTAATTGATTATGTTATGTTATGTTATGTTATGTTATGTTATGTTATGTTATGTTATGTTATGTTATGTATATGTTATGTATGTTATGTTATGTTATGTTATGTTATGTATGTTATGTATGTTCCCTTTCAAGGGAACTCGCGCTGCGTCACCGCTGTGGGAACGCCTCTGTGTGATTGCGTCTTGAAGCACGTATGTAACCAGTCCAATGGAATGACGGAACGTCATAGGCGGGTGACGTCATAGACCCGGAAACTATAAAGCACCCATGAAAACAAACAGAAACTAGCTTCTGTGCCTTCAGTAGCGCTCTGTGTAAACATTGTCTGTCAGTTCATCTGTTTGAATGAGTTTCACCACATACAAAAAACAATATACTGACTGCACACACATTTAAGTTAAAATGGCGAGCGAACAACCACAATTCAATAAGTGTGTTCATCCCTGCCCACGCTACATCACGGGTGGGGATACACATCCCATGTGTGTTGTTTGTTTGGGAGTGCAGCGCGCTCAGGGGGCTCTCGAGGGGGCTGCCTGCGTGCATTGTGAGCGTTTACCATTAAGAACGCTGCGCTCCCGCCGAGCGCTCTTTGAGGAGGGCGCTTCGGCTCGCGTTCCCCAAGGCTCTGGTCCCGCTGCTGCCGAGGCAAAGCGGCGGCTGCAGTCATGGGGTTCGCACATGGACCTGACAGCGGGGTTAGAGCCGGGCTCTGCCTTATCTCTACCCTTACCTGTCAGATCTAGTGCCTCCATTCAGGGTTTGGAAGCCCGCTCTGCGGTTTCTTCCGCTCCGGTGGAGGCATCGATACTGCAACTATCTAGCTCTGAGGAGTTGGATGTTGTTAGTATCGAGGCAGGTGGAATTGAGGACTCACCATTTCATTCCCCTGCCAGTGAGGAGCTTGTGGAGGTTTTGAGCAGAGCAGTGGCCAGGCTCAGTCTGGACTGGCCACATGAAAGTCAGGAACACCCTTCTGTTAAAAGCAGGTTAGACGAGCGTTTTCTACCCGCGCACTGTTCAAACTCCACGTCGGGGCTTGCCGTTCTTTCCCGACCTCCACACCGAGGTGTCGAGGTCGTGGAAACGTCCAGTTTCATCCAGAATTTTCAGTCCACAAACATCTACATATAGTAATATATTAGGGCTGAAAAAACATGTATACGGTCCGATGGTGGAGGAGAAGCTTGCGAGCCATCTCTCTCCCGATTCGGCGTCATTCGTCAAACCCCCGACATTGCCCACCAAGCCATTAAGAGCTACTTCAGCGCTGGTGGGCAAAGCGTACTCGGCAGCAGATCAGGCTACGGCATGCTTGCACACGATGGCTATTGTGCAAGCATATCAGGCTGACCTGCTTAAGGATCTGGGGGACAGTGAGGAGATCGGAGCGGACTTTGTTCGCGAGCTCCGGTCTTCAGCTGATTTAGCTCTCCGTGCCACCAAGGAGATGGCCAGATCTGTGGGCTGTTCTATGGCAGCCCTGGTGACCACAGAGAGGCATTTATGGCTGAACCTCACTGATATTAAGGAGAGGGACAAAAGTTTTCTGCGCCGCTGTCTCCAGGGGGTCTGTTCGGTGACGAATCTTCCAAATGTATTGCGTTGGGTCCTGCACATTATAAAAAAGGGGTACGCCATTCAGTTCAGGTGTCGTCCGCCCAGTTTCAACGGGGTTCTGCCCACGGTGGTGGGCCCCGAGCAGGCTCTGGTTATGACTCAAGAAGTACAGACTCTGCTGCGAAAAGAGGCTATAGAAAGGGTTCCTCTACCAGACAGGGAGTCAGGGTTTTACAGCCGGTACTTCATTGTGCCAAAGAAGGATGGGGGGTTGCGGCCCATTTTAGATCTGCGCATCCTCAATCGCGCTGTAGCGAAGCTCAAGTTCAAGATGCTTACACTCAAACAGATCGTGCCACAGATCAGATCCGAGGACTGGTTTGTCACGATAGATCTAAAAGACGCATACTTCCATGTATCCATCCTTCCACAGCACAGGAAGTTCCTGAGGTTCACTTTCGGGGGAGAAGCGTTCCAAAATCAGGTCCTTCCATTCGGTCTAGAATTGTCACCCCGCACTTTCACGAAGTGTGTGGACGCAGCTCTGGTTCCCATGCGCATGCAGGGGATCAGAATTCTCAATTACATCGACGACTGGCTGATCTTAGCGCAGTCAGCTCAGATGGCGGTTCAACATCGAGATGTTGTTCTCGCACACATGAGAAAGCTGGGGCTGAGACTAAATCCTTTTCGCATCATCAAGGTCACGCGGCGATGCCTTCGTGCGTTGGTGATGTGGAAACAGCCTTGGTTCTTGGTCCAAAGTCCAGTGTTAGGGGCTCCGTGTCGTTGAGTCACTCTAACGACGGACGCTTTTCTCACTGGCTTGGGGGCGACCATGAGTGGTTGCTCGGCCCAGTGCCTATGGCAGGACCATCATCGCTCCTGGCATATAAATAGTCTGGAAATGATGGCGGTGTTTTAGGCTCTGAGACACTTCCTGCCGGAACTCAGGGGCCATCATGTGTTAGTTCGAACAGACAACACATCGGTGGTCTCTTACATAAACCATCAGGGGGGGTTGAGATTGCGCCGCTTTACAAGCTGGCTCGTCAGGTCCTCCTGTGGGCCCAGGGGAAACTGCTTTCAATCAGGGCGGTTTATATCCCAGGGTATTTAAATGTGGAAGCAGACATCCTGTTGAGACAGGGGCCGAGGCCCGGGGAATGGAGACTCCACACCGAGGTGGTGGAGCTCCTGTGGGAGAACTTCGGCAGGGCGGAGGTCGATCTGTTCGCATCATTAGAAACAGCTCACTGTCACCTGTGGTTCTCCCTAACGCATCCAGCTCCTTTGGGACTGGATGCTATGGTGCAGGAGTGGGCCGAGGCTGCCTCTGTACGCTTTTCCCCCGATCACTCTGCTTCCGGGAGTTCTAGAGAGAGTGCGTCGGGACGGGGCCCGTCTTCTGCTAGTAGCCCCGTTCTGGCCGGCCCGAGTATGATTCCGATCAGGAGGTACCTACTCTCTCAGGCGAGGGGAGCAATCTTGCACCCTCACCCAGAGATGTGGAAACTGTGGGCTTGGCCTCTGAGGGGGCCCAGCTCATGAGTTCAGGTCTCTCAACTGAGGTTGTGGAGACCATTCTACAGTCTAGAGCTCCCTCCATGAGGAAACTTTATGCCTTGAAGTGGAAACTTTTCACTTCATGGTGTGGGGATCACCAGTGGGACCCAGTTAACTGCCCAGTGGGTGCAGTGCTGGACTTCCTGCAGGACAGATTCTCCACAGGGTTAGCTCCCTCCACAATTAGGGTGTATGTGGCGGCCTTAGCAGCTTACCACACTCCTTTGGGTGGTGTTTCTTTGGGGCGACACCCGCTTATTACTCGTTTCCTTCATGGCACTTAGACCGGCGGTTCGCACCAGGGTGCCGACGTGGGACTTGGCCCGTTGTTTTACAGGGCCTTTCTATGGCTCCCTTCGAGCCAATCGAAAAAGTTCCCGACAAGTTTCTCACTTAAAAGCATTATTCTTGCTTGCTATCTCGTCTCTTAAAAGAATTGGAGACATTCAAGCTTTGTCTGTGGCACCCTCGTGCTTGGAATTTGCGCCCGGCATGGTTAAGGCTTTCTTATATCCCAGACCGGGTTATATTCCCAAGGTCCCTACTAATGTTGTAGGACCTGTCATACTGCAGGCTTTTTGTCCTCCTCCCTTTCGGACATCGGACCAGGAAACACTCAATCTGCTATGCCCGGTTCGGGCATTGGATGCGTATGTCCACAGAGCTGCCCTGTGGAGGAAAACTGAACAGCTGTTCGTATGTTTTGGGCCACCCTCGAAAGGGGGCCCAGCTTCCAAGCAGAGAATGAGCAAGTGGGTGGTTGAGGCCATCTCACTTGCTTATGAGTCGACCGGTCAGCCTTCACCTTTGGCTGTATGGGCCCACTCTACTAGGAGTATGGCGGCTTCAAAAGCTTTGTTATTAGGGGCATCCTTTCAAGAAGTCTGTGATGCGGCGAGGTGGTCCTCGCCGCACACGTTTGTGAGGTTTTACGAACTTGACCTTAACTCCACCCCGGGACAATCCATAGACAATGGTGGTCGGGCATCTGGCTCATATGGGGGTGTGGGTATTGTCGTTCCCACAGCGGTGACGCAGCGCGAGTTCCCTTGAAAAGGAATGTCTCGGTTACGTATGTAACCTTAGTTCCCTGAGTAGGGAACGAGACGCTGCGTCACCCGGCCATACTCCCTGCATGCCCGTGAGCGCCTACTTCAGGCTTTTCAGAAGCTAGTTTCTGTTTGTGTTCACAGGTGCTTTATAGTTTCCGGGTCTATGACGTCACCCGCCTATGCTGTTCCGTCATTCCATTGGACTGGTTACATACGTGCTTCAGGACGCAATCACACAGAGGCGTTCCCACAGCGGTGACGCAGCATCTCGTTTCCTTATTCAGGGAACTAAGGTTACATATGTAACCGAGACGTTATGTTGTTATATGTATGTTATGTTATATGTATGTTATGTATATGTATATGTATATGTTATGTATGTTATGTTATGTTATGTTATGTTATGTTATGTTATGTGTATGTTATGTATGTTATGTTATGTATGTTATGTCGTTATGCTATATGAATGTCATGTCATGTCATGTCAATGTTATGCTGCCGTGCGGATGAGTGGCCGGAACGCATTGAGAGTTTTCTATTTGAGTTGAAAATGGTGTTGTGTAAGTGACCCCAAAAGAATTAACTAATGATTATTTACAACGGAAATTTATCAAAAATTACTTTAGCTGGACAATAACTTTTTTCCTAGAGCTGATGTACAGCCAAAACAATCTCTCTTCCATTAATTTCATTTTATCACTGTAAAGCTGCTTTGAAACTATATCTATATTGTAAAAAGCGCTATATAAATGAAGGTGACTTTACAAAGCGATCATATAACCTCAAAAGACTTTAGAGAATATAACTGTATGGACTGTAAAATATTTTATGTCTTAGTCTTTTGTATCTGTTTGGAGCTTGATGGCCTCTGATCACCATGAACTGCCATTATATTGCAAGAGCTACGTAACCGTTCTTGAGAAATGTAAATTGACAGAAGGTTGATTAAATGATGGATGAACCATAGCTTTAATTTAAGGATATTATTTGTATGTTTTTAGTGCGTTTGGCAAATTTGAAGTGAGTTTGGCCCCATTAACAGAGCAGATCCCCTGCTATTCAGCCTCGGCTTCTGTCTGCGTTTCTCCAGCCTCATCACCATACGTGTGTGTGTGTGTGTGTGTGTGTGTGTTGGCAGCTGGACTCTGGGTTCGAGTCATTCATCACGCTCAGGAGGAAGATGAGGGGGGGCTGCTGCTGTATGATTTGTCATGGTGTTGAGGGTGTGTCTGTTTTCTCTCTGTCTCTCTCGCTGTGGGATCTCATAGTGTCGGCTTCACAGCTGCTGAGTTACACATAAAGAAGCACTTCAGCTTTCACACACATCACAATGCAGGCCCTCAGAGACAATGTGTGTGTGTGTTTCTTCAGAATTGTGTGATATAAATTCTGACTTTATATCTCACAATTCTGACTTTATATCTCACAATTCTGAGAAAAAAAGTCTTCCATACTTTCGCTTTCATTTATTTTATTTCAGTTTTAGTTTTAGTAGTACTTTAACTTAACCTTAATTTCAGCTTTATTTTAATGAATGAAAAAATGTTTTTAAAAGTTTTAGACAGTAAAAAATGGTTTATCAGTTAAAGGAATATCTCAAACTTTTATTCTTATGTGGAAGATGATGTTGGGCTGAATGAGCACTCTTTTCAGTATAATAAGAGAAATGTAATGCAGACTGTCAAGCTCCAAAAGTGATAAATAATCACAATATCAGTAGTCCATATAGCTTGTGCACTGTATCCCAAGTCTTCAGGAGTCTTATGAAAGCATTATGTGAGGCGCAGACCCAAACAGACGGTAACAATCAGCTCTGACACTTCAGACATTTATATAAACTCATTTTATTCAGCTTATAGAAATTATGTAATATGTCTGCAGTCTGCATTTGGTTTCACCAATGAGTGTGATTTTTAAGGCTCAGATCAAGGAGAAGTAGCTTGTCTGTCTTATATTTTAGCTCTTCCCCTTCAGCTGCCTTTCTTTTCACCATCCAACCAGCATCTGATCCAAAAAATCAAGTCCCGCCCTACATTTTTTCTTGTTTTTTTCTTGTTTTTACCCAGACATACATCGGCTTATGGAGGTAAAATAGGCTTTGAAAAGCATTCATGTTGACTTCAAGGTAAAATAGGGATTGATGATGCACTTTTTCCTTTGATTTTCCAGTATCTAACAAGGCTAGTATTGCCAATAGCAGAAAAAGTACTATCATTCTATGGATACATTTACAATTATGCATTTAGCTGATGCTTTTATCCAAAGCGACTTACAAAAGAGGAACAAAAGCAATTTGTCAAAGAGCCAACGATATCTGTAATGTTCAATGCCAGGTTTATTAGACAACTAGATTAGGAAGCAGGAGAAATGCAAAGAAGAAAAGTTTTTTTGTGAGTGTGTAAGTGCATGAATAATTTTTGCATGGCAATTATAATTGCAGTATATTTAAAAGCACTCATTGCAAACAGATCAGACCATCACTAGTTAAAACAACACTTTGGATCAATCGTTTTAAAGTGATGTTAGATATGTGCATGTATTTAAACACATGAAAGCGTGTGTCTGCTGTCTGTTAATCTGTGCTGATGCGATATCACATGCGTTATACCTGGATCTATCAGTCCCATGCACACATTTTATCTTAGCTCCCCTTGGTCCTCGCACTAAACGAGGACCTTATGTACAATAACGCTGCTCAAGAAGAGCAAAGACGCTTCACATCCCTGTGTCTTGTTGATGTGAGGAATCTTCTCCATCCAGTGTTTGTTGACAGCTCAGCCATTCAGCCGCTCTGATTCAAAGCTTTGAGTTTCTTCACATCTCGCTCACTTTAAAGGGATGTTCTGGGTTTAATACAAGCTAAGCTGTAACTACAACATCTGTGACATACTGTTGATTGCCAGAAAAAAAAATTAGACTCATTCATCAGTTTATAAAAACAAACAAAAACTGTTTACTGTAGTGGACTTATAATGGACATCAATGGGGCAAGACATACTGATGTTTCAAAGTGAACTGTTTATGTGGTATTTATTTTAAGTATTTTGCAGATAGTTAAGTCACGTCTTTTTGTGGTACTGTATTCTTCATGTATTGTGAAAAATGCCAGGTTTTCCGGTTTTACATGGTGATGACAAGTTGAAGTATCAGATACTTCACACATACAAGGTTAGTAAGTGATTTTCACACCAGTCTCATGTTAAATTGTTTGTATTTAACACTGATTTCAGTGCAGTGTCTTGCCTCATTGTCTCTCATTATACAGTGACTGGTATAATTGTTGGTTTATGTGCACTAAAAGTTTGGGGTTGGTAAGATTCTTTAATGTTTTTAAAATAAGCCTCTTCTGTTCACCAAGGCTGCATTTATTTAATCAAAAATACAGTAAATACAGTAATGTTGTGAAATGTTTAGTGCTGTCAATCAATAATTTTTTCACTTTGAAACATTGTTGTGTGTGTGTCACATAGACAGGACATTCACAGACAGCGTGTTCTCTTTTGACCTGTCGCACTTGAATGGTTTAAAAGCATTTGCATGAATAAGAGCATGTAATGCTAGCCAGGATGACAGAAAAAAATAATTAAATATTTTTAACTTAAACTTTTAACGCTAATTTTGACAGTCGGGTACAACGGGGGAAAAGGCACACCTTAAGAAAAATGTGCTTTTCACTACTGCTGTAGTGTATGATATACAGAAAAATATATATGTTTGTATTGAACATTTATGGAGCAACAGATTTTGTGTTAAAAATAAATCATAAAAGTGGTTTATTTTATTAAAAAATCTTAAAAATGTATGGGGTGTCAAGGGGGGCTTTTTACCCCACACATGGGGTAAAAGGCTCACCAGCATGGGGCAAAAGGCACACAGTATTGATACAAATACTTTCGCTAAAATAATGTTTTTAATAATGTTAATAATGAGTTAATACTTGTTCAAAACAATCACTTTAGCAACGTTTGAACTATTTTCTGTTTATTTTGATGAATAAAATAATTGATTTTTGATCAATAAATATGCTGTCATTAAAATATGTTAATATAGAAATATATATGAAAAATATAGAAACAAAATCATTTAAAAAAGTAAAGATTCTGAAAGCATTGAAGGAGATCCCATAATAATTCAATATAGATTTACACTAGTAACAATAAATTATATTTTATTATATGATATGATTAATATCACATTTTTAAATATGATAGTCAGCTGCTGTTTATCATGTTAAATATGGTGCCTTTTTCCCTAAACACCATACTTTTACATATTCTTCCGTTATGAACTGACAAACATTAACAAGACCTTTGTTTCAAAATATATTCAATAATTTTAGCGATTCTCATTTGCTACTTAAATCTACAACATTTTTAAAAGCATCAAATATTATATAAAATGAGCGCAGAATCATCTTTGCGCTGCTGCCTGAGATTGCGTCAAAGATCAGACAAATTTCCACGTGCATCTTGAAAAAGCGGATGTTTTGGAAAGTGCTGAGACAAATTTTTGTGCCATCTAGCGGTTTAGAGGAAAATAAAATCAAAGGAGCCTTTTACCCCGTGGAGCCTTTAGCCCCGTTGTACCCTACTAGAAATTTTAAAATGCAGTTTATTCATGTGAATGAATAAACTGCATTTTAGTTTTCAGCATCATCAAGAAATATTTCTAGTCATTAATGTTGAAAAAAGTTTTTGTTGAAACTGATACATTTTTTTCTGGAATCATTGATGAATAGAAAGTTCAAAAGAACAGAATTTATTTGAAATAGAAATCTTTTGTAACTAGGGTTCTGTTTCTGGAAATTTCCAAACTTTTCGGAAAGTTTCTAAAAAATGAAAGAAAAAAAAAACAGAATTTTTCAGCCCCTTTGCAACCCTATTTGTAAAATGATGAAAGCCTTTACTCTCACATTTGATCCATTTAATGCATCCTTGCTGAATAAAAGTATTAAAGGTGCACTATGTAAAAAAATTTCAGTAAAATATCCAAAAACCACTAGGCTAGTGTTATATATTTTGTTCCATTGAATACTTACAATATCCCAAATATTTCCAACTATTTGTAAATCGCAGAAAAATGCTATTTTAACCAAGGAACCAGGACAGTGAGGGAGTCGCCTGTCAATTGCATCATATCTGTGTTACCCTCAGTTTCCAGTTTTATTTAGCAGAAATGCTTTACTCTTACTGCAGTGTGCAACAAGTGTCATAGCAGCTGCAGAGCGAACACACAGAGTAACGTCATAACATCATTTTCAACACACTCAAATATATCTAACATGATAAACAGAGCTGTGTTACCTTATACTTATGACCGGAAAAGCGGAAATGGCGCCGGCGACTGTGGCATAATAAAAGTCCCGCTGCTCACGAGGCGTGTGTTGCGTTTATCTTAATATCAATCGCTCCAGCGGCCTTGCTCAGCTCCCACAACACTCGGTCCTGCTCTGCTTCATACTACAGTAACATTAATAATCGCATCCATGAACATGATTTCTGCCCGAGTCCTATCCCGATTCTTTTCCACCGGCTGTGAGGTGAAGACCACATGTCCCAAGATTCTGCGTTTAAACTTGGCGTCATCAAACTACGCCTTTGTTTTGAATAGGCGACCTCTAGCAGACGGAAAAGTTACATAGTGCACCTTTAATTTCTTTCTGACCCCAAATTTTTGAATAGTAGTGTACATATCTGCTAGCTGGACATTTTTTATGTTTTATCTTCCAGTTTTTCACAAGCATTTTAATTTTACGAGGCAATGTCAAACTAAAACTTGAGATATCTGTGTTCTGTTTGTCCTGTTTTTTGTTTTGTTCAAAACTCCGAAATTGTAGTCGTCATGAAACTGCTGACTGCGTATCAAATGTGAATTCATTTTTCAACATCTGTTGTCTAACATGAGTTAGCATGAAATGAAATAAAATAAGATTAGCGAATAAAAAATAGACATTTGTGAATTATTCAGAGCGTGACTAAACAGGTGCGAGTCAGACTTAGCAGACATCTACAGGGCCGATAAATCATTCATGAAAAATTAAATAAGCCATCCATAATTTAGAAATGTGTTGGTAAGCAATTAATCATTTATAGTTGTTTGTAATGCCGATCATGTATCAGAGCGAAACCGACGCTTTTGAAAGGTTGAGCAGAAGAGGATTTTGGAGGACATCGACTCCGAGACCTTCTGCATTGTTTTTTTAGGGTTTTGTGCTCCAAGAAAGTCTTGCCTCCTGAAGTACGAGGGCAAATGAGAAAGAGGAAAGAGGCTTTTATCAGGAAAGTTGTTTGGAGAGTTTTCTCCACAAGTGATCTGGGATTTGAACCGGCGTGTGCAGCTGCAGCCGCACCATTAAAGCCAGAGACAAAGTTGCACACACTTTGTAGTGTGCACTTTTAACCTCTCTCCTTCAAGGTAACTCAGATCTCAGAAGTGGGACTTTTACAAGTTATCAGAGGTTATCGAGCTTATCCTTAAATCCCTCAGGCGGTACTGTGGTGTCTCTGATGTGTAACCTCCATTTCTCTCTGGCAGAAGAAGCTCCAATACTACAAGGCCACTGGAGCCCGACTCTTCTAAGCCTTCGCAGAGCACCGCAATTCAGAATCGCTAGCATTGCTCTAAAAATCCTCGGCAGTCTCTCCATCAAAGCTTGCTGGCTTTATTTTGCGCTTCACTCTCGGCCGACCCATATCCTGTATATAGCAAACCCATGATGACGACGATAACCCGAGCCTTGAACCCGGTCCTTAGCTGACAGAATTGGGAAGTAGCCTGCAGAGATGATGAATGGACCAACGGCGTGAGAGTTTAGCGTAAAATTGTGAGATTTTTATCGGGATGTGGAGTCCATTTGTGCCGCTGACCTCTGTATGTGTGTATCTGATAGTATGAGTGAAATCTAAACACTTGATCTGGTTTTTAAAGAGGTCCTATCATGAAAACCAGATTTTCTTGGCTCTATTGAGAGTAATATGAGTTCAATGTACTAAAGCTGTGTTTCCCAGTGGTGCAGCGTCATGGGAAAAGAAATCATATTTTATGTTGTTTATCCGTGTTTGCTGTGTGAATTGAATGTGATTAAATTGTGTACAGCAAAGTAATACAAACACAGCACATCTGTTGGGCGTGTTGGTTGAGGTTTGATGAACAAAACACAACTTCATGACTTCTGATTGTATGTTATTTTTTTTGTTTTATTTTAATTTTTAGTGTGAAATCAAACTGCCTTGCTGTCACGTAGGGCTAGGCAGATGAAGGAGCAGAGAGAGGTGGATCTTAATATCAGCTTTATTAATAAAAAACAAAAGGCAGCGGCTATTTACACAAAGTGAAAGTAGCAATAGATTCTATTTACACTATGTAAAATAGCAGTATTTTCTTTGCAATAAGTGTAAATAGTAGTTAGATGCTATTTATACTTATAAATAGTCAGATACTATTTGCACCTCAGTGTTGTTGTATATTAAACGGTATGCAATAATAACATAGAGTGTAAATTATTAAATTTATTAAAATTACTAAATTAATGACGCCTTATTGGGACAATAAAGCCCCCCTACACCTACTCCTGCCCGTTGCAAACTCAGACAAACAAACTGTCTTACAATGACAGCTGTCAGTGTGAAAACCTTGTTGTTTTTTGATCAATTTTGGACACAGAAGGACCACCCCTCATCGTGGTTGTGGAGAGTGGGACTTAAATATGCCATGGAGGGATATATAAAAGATTTTAAAATCAGAGGGGAACCGTCAGGGCCGTCTAGGCCAGGGGTCGGCAAGTATGTTTGGCATCGGTCCAAAAAAAAAAAAAAATCGCCACTAGATGGCAGGCCAGAATATAGTCAAGGGATAATTTAAAGGAACACACCGACTTTTTGGGACTTTAGCTTATTCACCGTATCCCCCAGAGTTAGATAAGTCCATACATACCATTTTTATCTCTGTGTGTGCCATAACTCTGTCTGACGCACCCACCGCTAGCCTAGCTTAGCACAAAGACTGGAGGTAAACGGCTCCATCTAGCCTACTGCTCAATAAATGACAAAATAACGCCAACATTTTCCTATTTACATGTTGTGATGTGTATAGTTGCATTGTGTACTAAGACCGACGGAAAATGAAAAGTTGCAATTTTCTAGGCCGATATGGCTAGGGACTATACTCTAATTCCTGCGTAATAATTCAGGAACTTTGTTGCCGTACCATGGGTGCAGCGGCGCAATGATATTACACAGCGCCTGAAAATAGGCTAACTTCCGTCAACATAACCAACGTGACAACCTGCTTGCACAGAGAGCGTGCTGGGGACTATTTTCAGGTGCTGTGTAATATCATTGCGCCGCTGCACCCATGGTACGGCAACAAAGTTCCTGGATTATTACGCAGGAATGAGAGTATAGTCCCTAGCCATATCAGTCTAGAAAATTGCAACTTTTCATTTTCCGTCAGTCATAGTACACGATGTAACTATACACATCACAACATGTAGGAAAATGTTGGCGTTATTTTGTCACTTATTGAGCAGTAGGCTAGCTGGAGCCGTTTACCTCCAGTCTTTGTGCTAAGCTAGGCTAGCGGTGGGTGCGTCAGACAGAGTTATGGCATGCACGGAGATGAGAATGGTATGTATGGACTTATCTAACTCTGGGGAATACGGTGAATAAGCTAAAGTCCCAAAAAGTCGGCGTGTTCCTTTAAGAAATGAATTGATGAAAAATACAACTAGAATTGCCTGGCATACTGTTACATTGTCTTTTGTAACTGGTAGTGAGCTCTGTTAAAAAATTGGAAAGCAGTAGTGACACATAACCTAAGTATCTTCATTCACCAACTTGCAACACAGACCGCCTCGCTAAAACACACATATGTGGGAGATGCGGAATGGATAAAAATAACTAAAAAATAAAAGAGACTTAAATAAGCCCATTAATGGCATGTTTGGGTAATGCTCTAAACGAACTATGTTTTATTTCCTCTTTCCATATTGTGAATAATAAATGTGTATTTTGATTTGCTTGTTACATAATGGAGCGTAACGTATTGTAATAATAATTTGATGTAGCCTAATTTTACACTCAGAATTATTCCTTAGCATCCTCACGTACTAAACTGCATTTCTTTTTTTTTAATTGTTTGCGTGCTGGAGGTACGCTATTACGTCACGTGCAGAGTGATGTTAACATTTAAGCTAGCGGATGAGAGAAAATGGCACTATCAAAGAGTCTAAAGAGGAAAGTCGACAGCGAAAATAGGGCATACAAAGAAGAACGGATACGTTCATCCTACCTGGTTTTGTGAATGCAAAGCTGGTGTGTCTTATCTGCAACGAAGTTGTCGCTGTTTGTAAAGAATATAATATCAGACGGCACCACGAGACGAAGCATGGCACCTTTTTTTGCTGGTTGTCTTGTCTATATTTTTGATAAAAAGGAAGCTGAATTTGGTTTGTTATTATTCACGTGTTGGTGCTGAGGCCCCGCGTTATAAGCAAACGTTTCAATGGTTCACTGTTCGTTTTTTCATACGTTTTTTCTCAGAGAGGGCTTTTTAAGGAAATAAACCCTTCAAATATGCCGATTTAGTTTGTGTTGTGCTGTATAGACGTCCGTTTACTCCATATTAGGATTATTCCGCCGTTGATCTGCCATTTGTAGGTCTTTAATGCAGAGACTCTCCTCATGTGTTTGCAATTTAAATATAATGATGCATTTAAAAGTTAATGGCCAAACGTATCATTACAAAAGTTTACAATGCTGTTGGAGGTGAAATATAATGTGGATGACATTGAATAAATATCTTTCTGTCAGGTTAAATACTTATCTAAACCTCTCTACTTAACCATCGGACTCGCACATCCGTCATGTTTTTTAACACTTTTTATCGCGTTTGTAGTTCTAATCGAATCCTCGTCCAACTCGCAATGGTTTGTGGGCAATATCAGCCGTTAGAGTGTGTGTCGATCTGCATTTCGAATTCTGACTGGAAATAGTAGACCATCCGGGTATCTTTGGAATACTCTGTTCAACATACTACGATTTGGGACATACTAATTATATTTTCGAATACTATTTAGGACGGATAGTATGCAAATTGGGTCGCACTGAGTGACAGGTGAATTTCAAGTGACAGGGAAATTTACCAATCACATCGTTCCTTTTAATGGGTGGGACTTGTTATCGCTAAGATTATGACACGTTCTGCCCGCTGTGAGGAACACGATCGGAAAAAAAAACGCTGATAAAATAGCTAGCGCTATTCGCTATGGCAGTTTTTGTGCGTCGGCCGACTACGTTTTCTCTGTGTGTTCCGCACCGTCGGCTGGAGTTGGTCCTCGTCGGCTATTTTTTGGCCGATTCGACATGTTGAATTGGCGTCGGCGCTCGTCAGTCAGTCGGGCCATCTGATCATTCTGATTGGCTGTTCAGCTAGCGAACCAGTGCACGAGAAAAAAAAAACGGAAGTGACAAAGCAAGTAAACAACGGAGTCAAGAGGAAACACACAGAACACTCGTCTTATTACATTTCTCATTCTGACACTCTTCCAGTTTCCCGCTTTGAATAACGAAAACAGACTACTGCCACCAGCTGGTACGGAAAGGTATTTCCCTTACGCAGGGGCAGAACGGACGTACTACTTTGCCGTCCGATGTCGAGTGTGTGTTCCTTGCTTATGGAGCTGAAACCTAAAGATGCCCGAGTTCCGGTCCCCGTGCAACTGATACTCAACTGCCATTGGCTCATCTGCGTTTGAGGGGAGGGGCTTACTGATAGGTCAATTGTTTGCTGTTTGGGTAAATGTTTTAAAATCTAACAGGTTACGTGACTGATTTTATTCTGGCCACCACTGCCACTGTTTTAAATGTTAAAGCGTTAGTTGAGAAAACAGTTATTTTGCAGAATTACTGGTCAGTCTGTACATTTACTATCTGAGTGACCATGCACATTTGCTGTAATTCTGCATAATAATTAATTCTTTCGTTTAATACGATCTGTTACATATATTTAATCGGCTGCTGTGCCAGTGATGATGTGATTTATTGGTAACATGCGTTTATTGGTAACATTTATTGGTAACAAGTCATGATGCATCGGCTTACATTACATTTTGTTTAATTTGATGGTTTTGTGGCCAGTTGTCACCATATTCCATTGAAATAACACACCGATTATGTGATGCAATTATTTTTAATGATGATTTGCATTTTTATTAATGTTTTTTTTTTTTTTTTTTGGTCATAACTCTCACGCTCACTGATGTTTGCTTGTGGCTTTTCTTGTCAAAGGTAACATCCAGTATTATAAAAGAGAACACTGTAAGCTGACTTAGGCTAAGGCTGATTTTAGGCTTAGTTTACCCTTTTCTCTGAGAAAAAACGGGGTGAGAGGGCCAAGGTCCAAGAGTCACGGTTCGCTACTGTTTAAAATAAATATGGTTGGTAACCAGATTAATTTGGAAGCGAGGGTTTACAGATCACAATGCAAGCGGGAGAAGCCTCATGTTTCGGTCCTCACGATCGCAGATGACAGCATCCAGGGTCAACACTGTTCATGTACCGCAGGGTAAGATTAAATTAATTTACATTTAACCAGTTTAATATGGAAAGGCACTGACATCTAGACCTTCGTTTATGTGTTTTTGACCTACACTGTACATGACGTGAGAACAGTTATTTATTTAGGTTTGTATGTTAGCAGGGACTCACTAACTTTAATCGTAACTTAATGAGAGTATGACAACCAGAAAATCCTCTCAGGATACCTGGAATCAATGTTACAGCTTTGGATCTTCCAATGTTTCTCTATGGCGCTGAAACCTAAAGATGTCCAAGCAACTGATACTCAGCTGCCATTGGCACATCTGCGTTCGAGGGGAGGGGCTTACCGATAGGTCAATTCTATCTGACTGTCCTCTTTATACTGTATGTCAATGTATTTTTTTTATTGAACATCATTTCTAAATTGGCTGACAAAAGAAGTGGCTAGTAGGCAACCTACTATGATCTACTATCACCTTTTATTGCAGAATAGGGGCCAGATACTAAATGGCAAATTAGCATGAGAGCGCAATCCTTTAAAAGCGTTGATGGGAGTGGAAAGTTCTGCTGACGATACGCAAGTTAAAGAACACAGACACAGCCGGATCAAGAGCAGCGCAAATTAGCATCTGATTTAAGACATGCTTTTTTTGGGGCGGTAAATAATGGCGCAAACCTTAGTAAATCACCTAGCATGATTCATTTAAATACTCTCCTCCCATAGATTTTGTGTCTGAAAGGGAAGCTGCAAAAATAACCCTGTCTACGCCTTTCCAGCGCTAATTTTTCACTGTGTCTCCTGACAGTAGTTTTTTAAATGCCAGAAGAGGGTTTGCGTTGGCACAAGCGGTTAGTAAATCTGGCCCTAAATTTGTGATTATATAGTTGTTTTTGAGGTTACATTTAAATGTAATAATTCATGCATTAAAGGGTTAATTGTTAGGCTCAAAGAGAGGGTGGACAGAGTGACTAAACCGTAAAAAGTAGGTATCAGGGATAAAAACTACACTTTTTTCTAAAACAAGTGTACAGTATGATCCCTTTAAAGGTTGATTTCAGCTCTAGTGAGTGTGTGTGTATGTCGTGTCGACACAGTGATGGATTTATCGAGGTGCTGCAGGCCTTATTAGTGTGGAATGTTTCTTGAAGTGTGTAAGTTCAAGAATGTGATTGACAGTAACTCAATAGGGGGTTTCTTTTCCAGAGCTCATGGCTTTGATCAGCGATGGCACAGGAAAACTTGGAGTTCTGTTCTCATCTCTGTCTCTCTCTCTCTCTCGCTGAATCCCAGTCATGCTTGTTATTGTGTCATACCACAGTGTGTCCATCCATGTGGAACTGTGTATGTGATGTTTAGTTGCCAGCATCTACTCGAGGGAAGCTCTTTCTGCTCTGAATTGGGGATATGTTACCGCATGCACAAATGCTACAATGACAGGAGAGGAAGTCAGGGTGGAAATACTTCATCATCATCATCATCATCAAAACTCTGTCATGGAGCACGTTTATACACACTGCTGCCCTTTAGACTCTATTCGCAGTGAGTCACATAGTTTGTCTGTTTTAATTCAGTCTGATCATCTTTTCTCTCTGTATTCGGAGACTTACGACTTTGTTCCAATACCTAGTGAGCTGCCTACTGCCTGCATAGTCAGCATCCTAACTGATATATGGAACTCATAAATGAGTGATTTAGAAGACAGGTAACAATTCTATATGTTATACTAATAGTAAATTAAATGGCAACTCAATTATGTGTAGGGCCCTATGAAATCAATTTAAAAATTTTCCAAATTCCGTTTTATTTTTTTGGTAATCAAAAAGCATATCTAATTAATTGAAATCAAGAAACGTATACAATTTAACAACAATGTTTTAAAAGTTGAAAAAAAAGGCCTTATGAAATTTCTCAAATTCCTTTTATTTTTGCCCAAAATCTGTGTTTTCTGTTTTAAAATTTCATTTTAATGGTTTAATTAAATTGTAATAATCAAAAACTATGTCTAATTAATTGAATTCATAAAAACAATAAAACTAAAATTCTATGACTTTTTTTTTTCTCCAGATATTCTGTGTTGTGTATTTAAATGTTCTGGCAATCAAATGAAGGCATAAAACATTAATATAATTTATGTTTTAATCATGAAATTAAACAAACTTTTTTCCAAACAGAGTGCAACAGAGCTTTACTGTTAAAAATAAAACATGGAAGAAAAATGTTGATTATTCCTTAAAAAATAAAGTTTGAATAATAATTTATTATTATTGGTGCAAGTATTATTATTACATTAAGAAGTAGCTAAATGCTACTGTACAACAGTGATATATTTCTGTCACAATTTTATTTTGACGGGTTGCCGTGAAGACCTTTGAGTTTCTGTGTTTTTGTGCTATGATCATGATAGTCTTTCTCAAATGAAACAGTAAAATGCTGATGATGTGCTATTTTCACTTAGTGTGAGTAGAATCTATTGCAAATAGCTGCTGCTATTTATTTCAGTGCTTTTGCATTCTCTCACGAATGTTGTGTATACTCGTGAAGAACAAAAGTTTTGTGACCGAACACGAAGATAACTTTCTTGAGGAATGCAAAATATTTGCGAGTGAATGCACATTTTCTGGGGGGTACCAACACTTTTGCGAGAGAACGCAAAAGCATTGGAATATATTTTTTTATGGATGCACAATATATCGGCCACCATATCGGTATCGACCGCTATATGTTCATTTTTAATGTTATTGCTATCGGCCTGATAATAAAATGTTGCCGATATTTTAAAGCCAATAAATAATGGATTATTTCCTTCAGCTGAGACACTTCAGTTGTGCACTGCGCACTGAATTGCTTAAAATATGATTGGAATCACTTCAAAAAGGAAAATACAGTTAAGTGCAACATGCGCAGTGCAAGTCTGTCATACAGGCTACATAAAATGATAATGAGAACATTATAATTGTGTGCTTGGGATATGGATTTAATGGTGAGACTTTTGTTTTTGTAATCAGGCTCTCAAAAATAATGTAAAAATTTGGATTTAGATTTATCAGTCAATATATCAGTTATTGGCTTTCAAATATAAAGAATATCGATATCGGCCAAAATGTTCATATCGGTGCATCCCTAATATTTTTTTTTTTTTTGATGCTACTGTAGAATTTGGTCCAAAGTGATATTTCAGAGGGCAGCGTAATTAGGTTTCCTGCCAACTTGGAATGAGCATGTGATTCCTTAAAATGCACCCAACATAGGCTACAATATGCACACAACTATTCCAGGATAGTCTAATGTAGCCTATAAGATGCAGTAGACCAGCTTGCCATTTTTTAATGGGGTCATATAATGAAAAAAAAAAAATTTCCTTACACTTATAAAACAGTTTGATGTACTATGAAGAAAAGCTTGACCATCCGAACAGAGCATTTAAAGAAAGTAAACTGCAAAAATTGCTTATTCATAGAAACTTTATAGAAAACAGGCTGTTTAACCACATGGATCAAAGCGGGGATGGAAAATATTCATGAAAAGCTAAATTATGAGCAAGAAACATTGACGGTTACACTTTATTTTAAGGTGTCCGTGTTACAGTATAGTTAAAGAACAGAGTAATAATAGTTTACTATACTGTAGGGTTAGGGTCATATTTGGTTTAGGGTTAGTTGCATGTAATTATGCATCATTTATAGTGTATATGCAATGTATATGTGTAACACGGACACTGTAAAATAAAGTGTTACCACCTTGACTAACATTGCAGGTGGACTTATAAGTGGGAATAAAAATAACATGATTAAAAAAATCTAGAAATGACCCCTTTAATAACGTCTGGCTGTGCTTGCAGAAGCAGACGGGAGTATCAGTGGATGTTCTCAGTCTGTAATATTGATGGAAAAATGTAGGACTTATTCATTTGAGTCTGAGTTCAGCTGGGGTTTGCATACTACACTCAATCTTTCAGTAAGAGGAAGAGAGAGAGTGAAAAACTGCAGGAAAGAGTGAGAGTCCTTGCCTCTGCGGAAAGATGTATTATATATGAAATATTATATAATAGAAGCGTGTATATAATATATTAAGTAACACACATACATATACATCTCTGCATGCTGTAAAGTCAAACATTGTGATTTATTTGATTGAATGTGGCGATAAAATCTGCAGCTGAACACAGACATCTGGCATAAATTCATCTACAGTAACTTTATCCCTTCCCAAAGAGAGTTTGGTTGACAGGTGTCAAATGCGTCATCCTCTTCCTCAGCGATTAGCACATACGCTTTGGCTGGTAATTGTTTAATATAACATAAAGCAAGAATAGTCATCTGACTCTCGCTAATCAAATCAAAGGGATGTAAACAGATTAGCATAGTTTTTGCCTTTAACTTTATTGTTCATAAATGTAACTATTTATTGAACATCTGAGTTCATAACGCTGTTGTTGGGAGTGTAGGATGGCGAGAGTTTATTTCAGGCCGGATTTGTGATGTTCTGGTCTAATCTTGTCTGTGTGTTTCTTGAATATTTCATATCTTTTAATATCACACACTCTCTATGTGTTTTGGAAATTCAGTTCCCTGGTTGGTTTGTTGATCAGATGTTATGATACCAGCAGCCTAAATGCTTTTTAAAGTTTAAATTAGTTTTAAATTGAGTATTCATGTAGTAGTGTGGCATTATGGGTATTGGAGACACACACAAATCATGTTCTGGAAAGACCTTTGAGAGACTGATACCAGAATAGAGCCAACATTTTCCATTATTTCAGCCAGAATACCATAGTCACTACAGTTAATGTTCTTAAAATCTGTAACAAATGAAACTTTCAAGGGGTCACACAGTAAGTGTGGTGGTTTATAGAATTAATGAGCTCAGTGGTCTTTTCCCTGCACATTACTATTTTTCTCTGGATCTTAAAGGGCCAGTTCACCTAGCCCATACAATGAAAGTCAATGGGGTCCCATTGTTTTTTGAACAACATATAGTTGAAATATTCATCAGAATGTCTTTTTTATTCTGCAGAAGAAAGAAGGTGACACAAAATTTCCCTTTAAGAAGTATTCAAGTGCATATTTTTTCTTTAAAAAAAACGTATTTCTTCATGCTAAAATTTTAAACTGCAGCAAAAGGTTGATAATTTTACCCACAATGCCATTGGTTCTCGTCATCTAGGTAACATCGAATGCTTTTGTTAAAATCTGAAGCGTGACATGCCACATTTACTGTGAAGTTCTTCTGCTCACTTCCATTCTCTGCATCGGTTATTGCTTTTGTTGAGCATTCGCTCATAATGCGCAGCCTGAAATGGGTTTTTCAGAGGAACGTTGAGCTTTGAAGCGCCGTGAGTTCGCTGTCTGATGGAATGAGGGAGTTCATCTTTGTTTGTAATGATGTTCATGTTTTGAGAGTGTGAGTTGGTGTTGACAGCCGTTTTTGTTGTCTCGGATAATGAGGACGGAAAACAGCCCTCTGTCACTGCATCTTCTGTGTGTGTGTGTGTGTGTGTTTGTATACACTGCATCTGGTCCCACTTTAAAACCGCAGTTACTAAATTACACTGTGTAGACTTTTATTAACATTACATGTACACAGAAAAACCATTTTTAATAGCTCCAGTGTCACTGTTTGCATTTATCAGCCTCTGTAATATCAATCATGAAACACAAGCAGAGCACAATTCTGTGTAAAACATTCATAAAACTATTTGGATGTAAAGGCGGGTGCACACTGTGCGATTTTTACCACAATTTGGCTGTCTGAGACAAATTTTACAAATCCTATAAGATTCCTTTGATCCTAGGCTAAAATCTGACGTCTGTGATCGTTAGTTTGACATGTTCACCGACAGCCGATTAATGACCGTTGCGATAACATTTTACCTCAGACGAAGTTCTGGCAGTGTTAGAAGATTTGGCGCACAGTCCTGCAGTGTGACTTCTCATAGGACGACCGCCAAATTGTCTTTGTTTTTCAAGACAAGCCATGACCAAAATGAGCACTAGAGATTTCTTTGTAGCCACCATTTCAATGCAGCTCTCCGTCACCGAATGCGTCATTAATTGATGATATAAAACTACGGACACATTTTCTTGCGTGCGTCCGTTTTTAACTCGCCTTGACTATCGTACAGTCTGACATTAATGACAACTTAGATCTTACAGTGTGACATGGCTTACAGCGGGGATCATGTTCGTACAGTCTGACAAGGAACAATCGGAAATGACTATTATAAATCGCACAGTGTGCACCCGGCTTAAGGTGTCATATTAAAGCGCCCCTATTATGCTTTTTCAGATATTATACCTTCCATGTAGTGTGTAATATAGCTGTTTATGAATGTAAAAGGTCTGCAAAGTTTTTAAAGATCAAAGTACACAATAAATGGAGTCTCGCAAAAGAAAGAACCGATTCTGACCTCCTCGAGACGAGTCGTCAGCAATTCCAGTCTTAACTTGTGTAGGTTTGTAACAAATTTGCATAATTATGGTCTCCATTGGCTGCCTGTGAACAACATGCCCCGCCCTCAAACACTGTAGTTGTAGCTGAGATTGGAAGAGTTTATCCACATTCTGTGCTGCCAAAGAAAATCCACATTGCATGAACTTCTAAAGGATGGGTTCGGTACCAAGTCGGTACTGAAATAAAAATAATGTGACGATACCAGTATTTCCCTCTAGCAGTTTGAGTGCTGTTGAATGGATTCTAAATCACCTCTGATTAGCTACAATGATCAACTCTTCACCTCTTCACCGGGGCCTCCATGGATCGGACTTGTTTGTTCAGCACATCCCACAGATGCTCGATTGGATTGAGATCTGGGGAATTTGGAGGTCCACACCTCAAACTCGTTGTTGTGCTCCTCAAACCATTCCTGAAACATTTTTGCTCTGTGGCAGGGCGCATTATCCTGCTGAAGGAGACCACAGCCACCAGGGAATACCGTTTCCATGAAAGGGTGTACATGGTCTGCAACAATTCTTAGGTAGGTGGTACGTGTCAAAGTAACATCCACATGGATGGCAGGACCCATGCTTTCCCAGCAGAACATTGCCCAAAGCATCACTGCCTCCACTGGCTTGCCTTCTTTCCATAGTGCATCCTGGTGCCATGTGTTCCCCAGGTAAGCGACGCACACGCACCCGGCCAGTCACATGATTGTGATTCATCAGACCAGGCCACCTTCTTCCATTGCTCCGTGGTCCAGTTCTAATGCTCATGTGCAAATGTTGGTGCTTTCGACTGTGGACAGGGGTCAGCATGGGCACCCTGACTGGTCTGCGGCTATGCAGCTCCATACGCAACAAACTGCGAGGCACTGTGTATTCTGACACCTTTCTATCAGAACCAGCATTAACTTCTTGAGCAATTTGAGCTACAGTAGCTCGTCTGTTTGATTGGACCACAAGGGCCAGCCTTCGCTCCCCACATGCATCAATGAGCCTTGGCCGTCCATGACCCTGTCGCCGGTTCACCACTGTTCCTTCCTTGGATCACTTTTGATAGATACTGACCACTGCAGACCGGGAACACTCCACAAGAGCTGCAGTTTTGGAGATGCTCTGACCCAGGCATCTAGCCAGCACAATTTGGCCCATGTCAAACTCACTCAAATCCTTACGCTTGCCCATTTTTCCTGCTTCTAACACATCATCTTTGAGGACAAAATGTTTACTTGCTGTCTAATATATCCCACCCACTAACAGGTGCAGTGATGAAGAGATAATCAGTGTTATTCACTTCACCTGTCATAATGTTATGCCTGATCGGTGTATGTTGAGCGTGTGAACACAATGGCCAATCAGAGGTGTTTAAGAATCCGTTCAACATAGTGCTCAAAATGTTAGAGGGAAATGTTGGTATCGTCATTTTTTTTTTCAGTATCGACTTGGTACCTAAGCCAGTTTGTTTGTATCACTGTTTATCAAGTGCTAAGGAAGCCTTCTGAGCTGAAATTGTGATATTTTGTTTCCGATACGTGCTGTAAGTGGTTGACCAATCACAACAGACTGAGCCATCTGACCAATCAGAGCACAGTATGCTCTCAGAAAGGAGGGGTTTAGAGAGACTGAATCCTTTATTGAGGTGTTTCAGACTCGAGAAAAGAGGCAATGTGTCTGCGTTATGTTCTGTTTTGGCCATGTTTCTTTGTGTTTTGGTTCTGTCTTCCCTGTCTGCTAGTTTGACCCAGTTTCTCAGCTTGTTTGATTATTATTCCATTCACCTGTTTTAATTATCTCATTATTACCTATGTATTTATATTTCCTGTTCTGTTCAGTTCTTTGTCCTGTGTACATCAATGTTGAGGTATATTAATATATTTCCGTGAGTTTTCCCTGCCTGTTCTGAGCGTTTTGGATCAAAGACATTTTGTATTATATTTTCCTGCTTTGTGCCCTTACTTCTGAGCAACCACCCGTGACACAATGTATATTATGAGAAAATTAAAGTAATTTTGACCTTGGATGCATGTAAAACTATTGTAGGAGACTCCATAACAAAATTAGGAGCCTTTAAAATAGCATAATAGGGGCACTTGAAATTCAGTGTTAGAGCAGTTCTTACAAATGATGCTTGTGCTTCATGAACATCCTGATAAAATCCGCTTGGCTTCACACAAATACAGAAGACAGTTTTATTGTTGCTCTTTTATAGCTCTGAAAACTAAATAAGAGTTCTCAATTATGTTTAAGTATCAACTTTGTCTAAGATGTTTCTCTTAAAATTGATTTCGAGAAACACAACTGAGTCAATAGTTGTCTTGCTATAAAATTAATGAGAAGCAACTCATTTCAAGAATTTGATGAGAAATCATTGAGTTCATGTTGAGATCTTTAATTGAGTTTTAATTGCAGACAGCAAATAAAATCAGTTTGAGACATTGATATCTGAGAAGCAGGAGATTTACGATAAAGTCTCAATATGTTCTCCATTTAATCTCAGTGCTCTCTAGGTGATACTATTGAAGAGATCTCATTTTTTATTTTATTTTTCTATTCTTATGAGGACAATCACAGAATGAATAGAAGACAGCTTTACTTTCAGCAGGAATGTTTTTAACGTGCTTCTGACCCAGATGCTCTTTTGGGAACAAAATGTCTCAAAAGCATCTCCAGGGGTTTGATAAATTGATAAATACTCCTTTGTGAGGACATCTTCAAAAGAAAATATATATATGATAAGAATGTGGTATATTTTTGTTAGAGTTAAAGGTGCAGTGTGTAGTATTTATGAGGATCTATTGACAGAAATGCAATATAATATACATAACTATGTTTTCATTGGTGTATAAAGACCTTACATAATGTACCGTTATGTTTTTATTACCTTAGAATGAGCCATTTCTATCTACATACACCGCAGGTCCCCTTACAGTGAAGTCACCATTTTGCGCCGTCATGTTTCTACACTAGCCCTAAATGGACAAACTTCTCTACAGAGCGCTAGTCACTTTCTGTTCTCTCTGAGGACAACATTTTTGTCCACCGTAGCTTCTAAATGTGCTCCGAAAGGGAGGGGTGAGGGGTGGGTGATTGCAATTCACAACCTCACCTCTAGATGCCGCTAAAATTCACACACTGTACCTTTAAGCAAATAAATATAATTTAATATAATATTTAATTGCTTAACTCTTACAAAAATATTTGGTTACACATTATTTTACGGTGTCATTGTTACAGTGGGTTATGGTAGGATTAGGTTTTTGGTTGAGGGTTAGTTGTATGTAATTATGCATCATGTTCTGTAATTACTATGGTAAGTAAATGTAACGTGTTACAAGGACACAGTAAAATAAAGTGTTACCAAATATTCATATTATTTATGTTTTATATAGTTTGTAATTAGCTTATTTAAGAACAATAGAAGTTAAGGGAAGTAAACACGTGTGTGTCCAGACAGGGTCCAGCTGAGCTTTAGTCATGTGTCATGTATGATGGATGAGTGTTCACATGAGTGTTCATTAGAACAAACACAGCTATTGTCTGTATTTAAATGAGCATGTGTTGGGCTGATACTGAACACGGTGTAAACACATACACACACACACACATGTATGCAGCTCGATCTGGTTGCTCCTGATAGCTTTGAAGTGCCGGCTGCTCTTGGCGGTGTGTGTCCTCACGCTGGGTCAGTAATTAAACGTGATATTTATCATAGTGCTGTGTGTAAATGATGAGTCTGGGGACGAGTGATAAACACTGTTGATTATAAGAGCTCACCCACGCTGCTTTGCCTCTCCTTGACTTTGTTTGTAATACACTCATAAATGCACATAAACACACAGGAAGTGGATTGCTGGAGTGCCGTGTGTCTTTTCTGTTTGATCTATGATCAGATTAATTACCTCTGCTCTTATTAAAGGAATATTCTGGGTAGAATATTCTATCTATCTATCTATCTATCTGTCCGTCCGTCCGTCAATATAATATACAGTATATGTTAATATATTTATATAATATATTTATATTAATAATAATAGTCCAATTAATTAAGAAGCAGCTTGTGTGAGTGATATTGGACAAAAGCGAAGGCAACCATGTGCGATAGAGAGTTTCAAACTGACGCAGCGGGTTCATTCCCCCATAGACTCCCATTATGAATTCATAGTGTAAACACTATCTCTGTTCATTTTTACAAACTGAGGGATTATTTTCTGTAGTGACTGATGGCATGTCACAGATGCCATCGATGGAGGTTAAGTTGTATTTAACCTGGAATATTCCTGCAGTACTGGACCGTTCACTGTTCATCAATAATACACTCACAAGCTCCGGAAGGTTAAGCTGATAAACGTGACCTCTCTCGCTCTCACTCATCGTGTTGGAAAGGTCCCAGCTTGGTCTTTAAGCCCCATTATTAAGAGAGTTAATCATCTGAACCAACACTGGACCCTTTGGCACCTGAGAGGTGAGACGATAGAAGAGGACTGGAGAACAGCCAGAGAGAGAGAAAGCCTTCAAAGGATGCATTCTGCACTTTTGGAACATTTTTTTCCCCCTTATAATGTTAGTCAAGGTTTCTTATTCCACAATTCAGTTTTCCAAGACGATTTTCCACCCTGTCTCTGACCTTTACAACATGCGCTCTCTGCATTTGAGCTGGATGTGAAATTGTGCTGCTTACATGAGCAAGAGGGATGTTATCTACAAAACAACTCATCTGTCCATCAATTCAGACATTTGTTTGTTCATTGTCATTTCTTTATTCATTACTTTGTTAGTTCATACGGTACAGTATGTTCGTTCTTTTGTGTGTTCCTTCATTTATTCAGTCATGTTCATTTGTTCATTCATTAGTTTATTTGTCACTCTGTTCACTTGTCTGTGTTCTTTGATTCATTAGTTTGTTGATTGATTCATCATCCATTCATTCATATGTCATTATTCTTCATTCATTCATTATTTTAATAGATCAGTCATTTGTTTTGTAATCTGTCATCCATTCATATGTTCCTTGATATTTGTTCATTCTTTCATTCATTTATTTGATAATATTTTCACTCATTTTCGCGATTCTCTCTTCAATAATTCTGAATTGATTCTGAAAATTGATTCGGATACTTTGTGTGTGTTCGTTCAAATGGCTGTACATGTAAGCGATTAAATGCACTTGCTTCTCCAAAAATTTTTGATGCCAAATTAATGTAATTACAGTCCATTATATCTTCAGGACAGGACATAACATCTGATATGTTTGTGCACTAGTGTAAATGCAGCTAATTAGACCTTCCGCTGTCTGTGATGACATCAGTAATAACCAAACTGCAATAATGCTGAGAAAAATCCCTCGCTGCCCTTCTCTGGGTAGACAATTTCAGAGAGGCTAGCAATAGCAAGCTAGCTTTGAAAGCATAAGATCCCACCCTCCCTTCAGAGCGTCTCCAAAGCCACGCCTCCTTCAAAACATATGAACGCACACAGCCAGAGCAGAGTCTGCAAAGCATCACGAGAGACGGCGTTAAGTTAACTCATGTCTAAAAGCACATAACAATAAAATAATAATGAATGAAAACATAGAGCGCTGGCTTGTACCACCTGACTGCTGCAGATTTATTTTGGCGTAGATGGTGTTACACATAGAAACGCATAAGCTCGAGTGTGAGGACGTAAACTTCTCTGGGTAGAACGTCGCAGGTTGCCATCTTACAACATGGCGTAAACACAACATAAGCTTGTTGTTTTGGTTCAGGAGGAACTGTAAATGGTGGCTGCTGTTTGTTTGTGGCGCTCAGTGACTGTCTACAGGGGCTTTCGCACAGGGAAGTTACAGGAACTCAGTTATAGGAACTAGCCTCTAGGGCAGTCCCTCGAGAACTAAATATTCCCTTAGGACCATTTTCCTGGTTGCATTCACTCCTCCAGCTGGAACTTTGAAGAGACTAGGGCTGGTCCGAATACCATTTTTTGAGCTTCAAAGCTTCGGTAGTAATCAACATAGAATATTCAAAGCTTCGGAGGGAGGGGGCTGAACATATTCTTTTCTCTAATAAAGGCAGGAATCTCGAGAAGCGGCGCGCCTCACGCAGGCAGGGCTTATATGCTCAGAGAACAGACACTGCACTAGTGATACAAAACACACAGGTCTGTTACGTCCCAGTAACAAGCTCCTATATTTCGCATAGGAGGGGCTTGAGCCCCTGAGCCCCTGCCCCTTTGAAAGTGAAAGTGCCCTTTTCGATCGCACCGCAGTGCCCCTGCGAACGCAATTTCTACCGAGGGGGGACCGCCTTAAGGCTAATACATTTTAATTCTATTATTCTATTTTCCACAATGTCAAACCAATGCAGCTTAACACAAAATGCAAGCTCAGGCATGCGCTTCTTCCATATAAGCTCATGCAGTTGTGCGCTCTAGACAGAGAGTATACTCCAGTTGCAGGGAACACTAAGAAGCAGCAAATATCCTTTTTTCCATCCTATTAAAAACTGCTAGGCTATAGGATAATTGTAAAAAAAAAAGAAAAAAAAAAGAGTATTGTATTTCGCCAGATTTTATAGTGTAAACATATGCAAGTGCGAATGAGAACCGAATATTCAAATATTCTGGTCCAGCCCTAGAAGAGACGTAAGCCGTCACTTGCTGTACGTCCTGCCGCTCTGGTTGTTGTGCGAGACTTTAATTTTGACAGCGCGGAAGACTTTTATTTTGACGGTGCTGAGAATGGCTTAGCCAGAGCCTGAGCACACAGTGCTCACATTCTCCAACTTCCTTAGTTTACGATCTGTCCTTAACAGTCTTTTCTTATACATTATGTTGTGTAATATGCATAAGAATACAATTACCCTGCCTCTGATAGAACTGTTAAACAAAGAAAGTAAAGGGTATACGAAAAAGTATTATAGTGGTTTGCCATGTAGTTGATGCCCAACGTTGCTAGCAGAGCAGAAATACATAATCATGTTTTGCTTGGTTCAAATGCAATGATTAGACAAACATATCTTCCAAAGAAGATACATGTAAAAAAAATTTTTATATTTAGACCACTTCTATTATTGATTGCTATCAGGATATGAAGAGAGTTTCAACCAGATTAACAAAAAGTGTTTATGAAAAACATTGCCTTCCCTACATTTAAAGCACTTTTTGTGTTATGCTTGTAATGTGTTTCTTTGCTCCCCTATATTACTTTATACAGTGTATGTAATGTGTGAGCAGGGAAGAGGAGAGAATCCAAATGCAAGCACCAGTTTATTCAAAAATCACAAAAAAAGATAATCCAGATCTGAAATGGGAATATGATCCACATAGGGGAACCAGGAACATAATCCAGACAGGGAGCGCACCAATTTAGAAACACACATACATCCTAACAGGAACAATGACCGACAAAACAACTGAAACACAGGGGTATAAATACACAGGGCTAACCAGAGATAGGTGAAGGATATTAGTAACTATGGTAACAAATTAGGGTAACTATAAACACTAACAAGGTAGGCAATGAAACCAAAGGAAACAGGAACTAAACACAGAAAGACAGAAAACAGGAACAATGAAAACAAAACTAAACTTCAAAATAAGAGTCAATTAAACAAGACGGGAACACAGGCCGGCGTCATGACAATATAAAATTATTTTTCTACTTCAAAATTTCATGTTACTTACCATTCCATTGTAATATAAAATTCCTTTGTTTGTGAAATTTACTAGCAATTTCTAAATGTGAAAATTGTTTCACGGTAAATCCTACATAGGTTTTTTTTCAGTGTATTTGCTTATACGCTGTATATGCTTATGATTTACGCAATTTAATTAATAGTATAATTCCATTCAATTCAATTTGATGGAATTTTACTATTAAAGGTGCACTATGTAACTTTTCCGTCGACTAGAGTTCGCCTATTCAAAACAAAGGCGTAGTTTGATGACGCCTAGTTTGAGCGCAGAATCTTGGGACATGTGGTCTTTACTTCACAGCTGGTGGAAAAGAATCGGGATAGAACTCGGACAGGAATCATGTTCATGGATGCGATTATTAACGTTACTGTAGTATGAAGCAGAGCAGGAGTGTTGTGGGAGCTGAGCAAGGCTGCTGGAGCGATTGTTAACAAGATGAACGCAACACATGCCTCGCAAGCAGCGGGACTTTTATTATGCCACAGTCGCCAGCGCCATTTACGCTTTTCCGGTCATGAGTATGAGGTAACACAGCTCTGTTTATCATATTAGATATATTTGAGTGTGTTGAAAATTATGTTATGACGTTACTCTGTGCGTTCGCTCGGCGGCTGCTATGACACTTGTTGCACACTGCAGTAAGAGTAAAGCGTTTCTGCTAAATAAAACTGGAAACCGAGGGTAACACAGATATGATGCAATTGACAGGCGACTCCCTCACACGTCCCGGTTCCTTGGTTATAATAGCAATTTTCTCACGATTTACAAATTTACAAAAAAAAACATTTGGGATATTGTAAGTACTCAATTGAACAAAATATATAACACTGGCCCAGTGGTTTTTGGATATTTTACTGAAAAAATGTTACATAGTGCACCTTTAATTCAGTTGCGTAAATCTTAAAAAAGGCTTCCAAATGTTTTGTGTACGTTATAGTTAGATAATAATTCTGGTGTTTTTTTTTTTACAATAAAAAAAAAAATCATAATTATACATTATAAAATAATATTTAAAAAAATGATGTATAATTATATCATAAATTTATTTAAGTAATGTAATAAAATTCATCACATAACTTCACACAAAAAAGTCGGTAAACTCATTAATTAATAAGAACAAAAATAGATCAAGAATCGTTTTAGAATCGGATCATGACTCCCAGAATCGGACCGTGTCTTGCCTAAAGATTCCTGCCCCTACTTTAGGTGTGTTTAAGGCCTTTTGCTTGAAGAGTATCAGTTTTGTTTGTGTGTTTTTTGTAGAGTAAATAACAAAAGGGCACAGATCCTGTTTGTGCATATAAGATTAATCAGGGATTTAAATAAATGAATCATCTCAGCAGTTCATTTGTATCATAATAACATTTGCAAACACAACACAGACCCAAACAAAACAGACGTGGGCCCTCGGCCCGTCATTAGATACCATAGCTGTGCCGTGACCCATTAATGGAAGGTAATGTACCCTACAGAGTGTTAATTTGAGGTGAAACGAACTCTGTGTGTGTGTGTGAGACAGTCAGATAAGAGTTATGAGCTGGACTGCGTGCCATCGGACGGGTCAGCTGGCATCTAATGGAGCCATTCTATAATAATCCGACGCTCATGCGATGTCTTCTTACTGTGTGTGTGTTAGTGTAGTGTTAGTATCCGGTATATGTATTGATGACTCCAGGGATCGATACGTCCTGGGTTACGATCCATCCATTATGTGCACGTGTGTGTCTGTGTGCTGTTGGAGATCTCATTCGTTCATTTATTCATTCATTACTTACGGTCCTTCTTTTGTTTGTTAATTAATTTAGCCAGACTCAGTGTTCACTTATCTTTGTTCTTTGATTCATTAGTGCGTTGATTCATCCATTCACTCATGTTGATTCATTAGTTTATTGCTTTGTTCATTTATTCCACCATTTGTTCATTCATTACTTTAAGTCATGATGGTTCTTTTGTCTGTTCCTTCATTTATTCAGTCATGTTCATTAGTTTATTCATGTTCTGTTCACTTGTCTGTTTTGATTCATTAGTTTGTAGATTGATTCATCCATTCATTTATATGTTCATTGATTCTTTCAATAGTTCGTTCATTTATTCGTTCATCTCTTCATTTGTATGTTCTTTCATTCATTGGTTTAATCATGTTCATTAATTAGTTCATTCACACATTCTTGTTTAATTCTTCTTTAATTCATGTTTGTTCTTTTGTCTGTTCATTAGTGTATTCAGTCATGTTCATTTGTTCATTCATTAGTTTATTTGTTGTTCTGTTCACTTTTCTATTTCTGTGTCCTTTGATTCATTAGTTTGCTGATTGATTCTTCCATGATTCATTCATATGTTTGTTCATTTTTGTTCATTCATTAGTTTGTTTGTTCATTTATTTAATCATCTTAATTTGTTCTTTTATTGATGTCATACAAGTTTGTTCTTTTGCCTGTTCATTTATTTATTCAGCCATGTTCATTTGTTTGATTGTTCATTCATTAGTTTATTCGTCTGTTCTTTCATTCATTAGTTTGTTGATTGATTCAAGTGTTCATGTTCATTGATTTTTGTTCATTTACAAAAATCTTGTTTGTTTGTTAATTTATCTGTTTATTCATGTATTCATTCTTGCCTTAGTTCATTCAGTTGTTCATTAATTAATTCATTATTTTGTTAATTCACAATAGATTTGTTCGTTTTTTTTGTCACATTCATGTGCTTGCTCATTCAATAGTGTGTCCATTCATATGTTAATTAGTTTGTTTACATAATATCTCATTTGTTCGTTCATGTATGTTCATTAGTTCATAGTCATGTTTAATTGTTTGTCCATTTATTTATCCATCTGTTCATTAATTTTAATAGTCCATTCCCTCAGAGCAAAGAGGACAAATGATAGAGAGAGTATAAGAGAGATCTCAGAATGTCATGTTTATTTGAACTTGGAGGCTAAAAATAACCAGCAGTTACTCCATTAACCAGGGATCAGTTCAAGACAACCGTGAGATCCTGTTTCATAATGAGAGCCAAAAACAGTCCTGCACCAGATTCAGCGTGTGAGGCCTCTCCGGACCCCGAACACACTCAGCAGACGGGAACTATATGACGCTCTGAGGAAACTGACATTTGTGAATAAATTGGCGTAATGGGAGTTTCTGTTGCAAAAGTTTATTCTGCGATATTGAGAGATGTGTTATTGATTCTAAAACTAATTTATACTCATTTCATACAGTGTTTGGTTATATGTACTCTACCATACACAAAAGTTTGGGGTCGGAAAGTATTTTCTTTTTATGTTTTTGAAAGAAGTCTCATGCTCACCAAGGCTGCATTTATTTGGTCAAAAATACAGTAAAAACTGTAATATTGTGAAATATTATTATAATTTAAAATAACACTTTTCTAGTTGGATATATTTTAAAATGTAATTTATTCCTGCGATCAAAGCTGAATTTTCAGCATCATTACTCCAGTCTTCAGTGTCACATGATCCTTCAGAAATCATTCTAATATGATGATTCTTTGATGAATAGAAAGTTCAAAAGAACAGCATTTCTTTGAAATAGAAATCT
The DNA here is from genome assembly GCA_039654625.1 of Rhinogobio ventralis. Taxonomy (NCBI): domain Eukaryota; kingdom Metazoa; phylum Chordata; class Actinopteri; order Cypriniformes; family Gobionidae; genus Rhinogobio; species Rhinogobio ventralis. Next base: position 5,185,706 of record CM077194.1, read on the forward strand.
TTTGTATAACATTATTAAGGTTTTTACTGTCTCTTTTGATCGATATCGCAGTATTTATTATAAATGATTTATCTGTGCACATCATTATTTTTTTTAATTCATGTGCCCTTGTAATCTTTAATCAAAATAACTTCTCTGCAGTGGCATCTCTTCTCTTCTCTGATGACATGTTTACTGGCGGGAGGGCAGAGCAACCTGTCACTCACATGAGATCCACCAATAGCAAACCACAACCATCCAATCAATTCCCGCCCTAATTTTTTTCATGTTCGAGAAACCTTTTCACTCATATATACGTCACAATAGGGAAGAAAAGATGATCACAACTTCCATTTCATGCTGTCTTTAAGGTTCACCTTGTTTGTGTTTTTTTCCCAGGTGATGATGACTTCCTGCTGGGGTTGGGTGAGCTGCCAGAGACCTTCCCTAGCGACCCACCTGAGCCCCTCCCGCACTTCCTGCTGGAGCCGGAGGACGCTTACATCGTCAAGAACAAGGCTGTCAATCTCTTCTGCACGGCCACGCCTGCCGCACAGATCTACTTCAAATGCAACGGCGAGTGGGTCCATCAGAGAGAGCACACCATAGAGGAGCGGGTGGACGAGACGTCGGGTCAGTCACATACACACACACTTCATTCACCATCACTCTCGTTTATGGGTCAGAAACATTATGGCCTTTTCTGAGGTGCAATAAAAATGTGATAGCTCTGGTTTATTCATGGTTTCCATTGCTAAAGGTGCTGCTAGAGAGATAAATAACCCCCTCCCTGACACATACGGTTTGTGTATTATTTATGTAATGTTATCAGAGCTCTCTATGAAGGCTTCTTTTATAAGACTGCTATAGACACTGAGATTAAGTCACCAAAAAGTCGCCAGAGACACAACCTAGATGATTGACCGTCATTGAATGTCAAATCACATAATATAGCACTTTATACAGATTGTTTTAAAGCAGCTTCATGGTGATACACAGGAAAATAAGTGTTAATGTTGCAAAATTAATCAATTATGAAACAAATTCAGTTTCAGCTCTAAAGCAGCTCAATAGAACACAATAGTTTTATTATTCAGCTCAATTTAGTTCAATAACAGTGTTAATGTTGCAGAAGATTATGAAACAAATACAATTAATCTACAGTATAAAGTGGCTCTACAGAAGACAAAAGTGTCATTATTCAGCTCAGTATAGTTCAGTGTTGATTCAATTCAGTTCAACAGTGTCAATGTTGCAGTCTTGACAGCAGAATTGAATTCTGAATCTGTATTGTATAAAGCGAGATAGAAATAAAGGTGACTTGACTTGACATTATCCAGCGCAATTCAGTTCAAATTTTGTTCTCTTCCAATAGTGGCAGTAACTTATGGAATATGAATGGTCTTTTAGACAAAATATGCATGAACTGATGATACTGTGCTCTCTATTGGCACCCTTGGTAAATATGAGCAAAAGCGGCTGTGAAAATAAATCTACATTGTTTATCTTTTTGATCTTTCATAAAAAAAATCACAAAATTCTAACCTTTCATTGAAGTAAAACGATTGAAAGTGGGGGAAAACTCACATTATGAAATTTTTTTTTTTCTCAAATGCATGTTGGCCATAATTATTGGCACCCCTAGAAATTCTTTTGAGTAAAATAGCTCTGAAGTATATTCCCATTCATATTTACGTTCTTTTAGCACACCAGGGTGACTAGGAGCATAAAATTGTCCAGCCATGACGTCTTGTTCCACAGGAGTATAAATATGAGGAAACACAAAGGCCAAATTCCCTTAATCATTCATCACAATGAGTAAAGCCAAAGAATATAGTTCTGATGTGCAGCAAAAGATTGTTGAGCTTCACAAAATAGAAAATGGCTATAAGAAAATAGCTAAAGCATTGAAAATCATCAGGGGAATAATTAAGAAGTCCCAATCAACTAACAAATCTGCCTGGAAGAGGACGTGTGTCCTAATGCATGGCGAGGAGGAGAGTTTGAGTGGCCAAAGACTCTCCAAGGATCACAGATGGAGAATCGCAGAGATTAGTTGAGTCTTGGAGTCAGAAATCCTTAAAAACAGCACCTACATCACCATGTTGTTCGGGAGGGTTTCAAGGAAAAATTCCCCTCGCTCATCCAAAAAACAAACTCCAGCATATTCAGTTGTCAGACACAACTGGATCTTCAAACGGGACCTGGTTCTGTGGTCAGATGAAACAATAAAAAGAGCTTTTTGGCAGCAAATCCACCAGATGGGTTTGGTGCAAACAGGGATAAAAAGTACCCCATGCCCACAGTTAAAATACCGCTGGATCTTTAATGTTGTGGCCCTATTTTTTTGCTGGAGGTCCTGGACATCTTGTTCAGATACATGGTATCATGGATTCTAGCAAATACCAACAGATAAAAAATCAAAACCTGACAGCCTCTGCTAGAAATCATATAATGGGCCGTGGTTGGATCTTCCATCAGGACAATGATCCAAAACAAACTTCAAAAATCAACACAAATGTGTCACTGAGCACAAAATAAAACTTGTGCCATGACCGTCCCAGTCCCCTGACCTGAACCCTATAGAAAATGAGTGGGGTGAACTGAAGAGAAGATCTGGGAATCTGAAGGATCTGGAGAGATTCTGTATAGAGGGATGGTCTCTGATCTCTTGTCAGGTGTTCTCCAAACTCATCAGGCATTATAGGAAAAGACCCAGAGCTGTTATCTTGGAAAAAAGGGGGTTGCAATAATTGGCCGCCTTTGCTCATATTTACCAAGGGTGCCAATATTAGTGGAGGGCACTGTATACCTTCAATGCAATGCACTTTAGATAAAAGCATTTGCCAAATGCATAAATGTCTTTTTTGCATACTGTGAGAACAGAATACAAAGTAAAAGTCAGGAACAGTGTGTGATCCAAGTCCACTTTTGGTGATATTCAAAAGCTAATATGCTACAATTCATAGTTGAAAGGTGCAGGTAAAGGTGTAAGTAATTTTCTTCCCATTTCCAAAATGTTTTGAAGGGAACCTTTTATGCAAAATTCACTTTTACATGTTTGAACATAAATGTGTGTTGGCAGTGTGTGTATACAACCACCCTATAATGAAAGTTTTTTTTAAATCCCCAAAAATCATAAGCAGTGTCTCAGAATGAGTCGTTTGCAGACTCTGGGCAAAGTGACATCAGTTTGCACAGGCCCCTCCCACGACTGTTGATGGACACTGCCTAGCATAGACCCACCCTGAGTGAGCTGTACACAGTCCGCTATTGTTTTGACGCCAGGGCAGGTATACAGGTGCTGGTCATATAATTAGAATATCATCCAAAAATTGATTTATTTCAATAATTCCATTCAAAAAGTGAAACTTGTATATTATATTCATTCATTACACACAGACTGATATATTTCAAATGTTTATTTCTTTTAATTTTGATGATTATAACTGACAACTAAGGAAAATCCCAAATTCAGTATCTCAGTATTTGAATATTGTGAAAAGGTTCAATATTGAAGACACCTGGTGCCACACTCTAATCAGCTAATTAACTCAAAACACCTGCAAAGGCCTTTAAATGGTCTCTCAGTCTAGTTCTGTAGGCTACACAATCATGGGGAAGACTGTTGACCTGACAGTTGTCCAAAAGACGACCATTGACACCTTGCACAAGGAGGGCAAGACACGAAAAGTCATTGCAAAAGAGGCTGGCTGTTCACAGAGCTCTGTGTCCAAGCACATAAATAGAGAGGCGAAGGGAAGGAAAAGATGTGGTAGAAAAAAGTGTACAAGCAATAGGGATAACCGCACTCTGGAGAGGATTGTGAAACAAAACCCATTGAAAAATGTGGGGGAGATTCACAAAGAATGGACTGAAGAGAACCACTACGCACAGACGTATGCAAGACATGGGTTTCAGCTGTCGCATTCCTTGTGTCAAGCCACTCTTGAACAACAGACAGCGTCAGAAGCGCCTCGCCTGGGCTAAAGACAAAAAGGACTGGACTGCTGCTGAGTGGTCCAAAGTTATGTTCTCTGATGAAAGTAATTTTTGCATTTCCTTTGGAAATCAGGGTCCCAGAGTCTGGAGGAAGAGAGGAGAGGCACACAATCCAAGTTGCTTGAGGTCCAGTGTAAAGTTTCCACAGTCAGTGATGGTTTGGGGTGCCATGTCATCTGCTGGTGTTGGTCCACTGTGTTTTCTGAGGTCCAAGGTCAACGCAGCCATATACCAGGAAGTTTTAGAGCACTTCATGCTTCCTGCTGCTGACCAACTTTATGGAGATGCAGATTTCATTCCAACAGGACTTGGCACCTGCACACAGTGCCAAAGCAACCAGTACCTGGTTTAAGGACCGTGGTATCCCTGTTCTTAATTGGCCAGCAAACTCGCCTGACCTTAACCCCGTAGAAAATCTATGGGGTATTGTGAAGAGGAAGATGCGATATGCCAGACCCAACAATGCAGAAGAGCTGAAGGCCACTATCAGAGCAACCTGGGCTCTCATAACACCTGAGCAGTGCCACAGACTGATCGACTCCATGCCACGCCGCATTGCTGCAGTAATTCAGGCAAAAGGAGCCCCAACTAAGTATTGAGTGCTGTACATGCTCATACTTTTCATGTTCATTCTTTTCAGTTGGCCAAGATTTCTAAAAATCCTTTCTTTGTATTGTCTTAAGTTTGTATTGTCTTATTGTATTTGTATAGTCTTAAGTAATATTCTAATTTTCTGAGATACTGAATTTGGGATTTTCCTTAGTTGTCAGTTATAACCATCACTTTATTACAGTTCATCAGAGTTGTTTTACGGATATAAAGTTTACCAGTTTATTAAGCACCCCCTGAAAAGGTATATATTTGTTTACTGTTAGTTGTAAGTTGTAAGTGTTTTTGTGTAATTTGCTGTGTATGCTGATGATAATGCAAGGGAGAGAGAGAATTTATGGACAAGACTTTAATGCACACTTCTTATACTGTGTTTTATTCAGCTCTTACATTGTTTTTGTGGAGTAAAATGGACGCTTCATCTTTTGTGAGAAGTACAATAACTGGATAAAAGCAAGATGACATATAAGTTATAACCGTAATTAAACTAAATTATACCAGTTCTATCTCCATGCATCATTTTTTCCTGGCTCTGTAGGCATTATTGTCGGACTTACTGCTAGTGACAGTTTTTGTTCTGGCATTTTCATTCTGTGAGATGAGATTGTCCTGACACTGGAGCATGAGCTCTTGAAGCTTCACCCTCTTCTTGCTCATTTGCATTTAAAGGGATACACACGAAAACAGCATGTGGCAATATTAACATGCTGTAAAGAATTATATGTGGGGTATTTTGAGTTAAAACTTCACATACACTCTCTGGGGACATCAGAGGCTTATTTTACATCTTGTAAAAAAGGGCATAATCGGTGCCCTTTAAGAAATCTTTAACTTGCAGTAACGTCATATAAACACCATGAGCGCTGCAGAGCTGATGGCAACAGAAGAGAGACTAATGCTGCCTTATTAACATTATTGGTTGCTGTATTGGTTTATTTAGGAAGATGATTAAATGATAGTGAAACATAAATTGAATTTACTATCCCTTTGTCTCCAGGTATAGTGAATAATAAGCTAGCTTCTCTAGCATTCAAAATTGTGGGGTCAGTAAAATGTTTTTTTTTTTGGTTTTTGAAAGAAGTCTATTCAGCTCACTGAGGCATTTATTTGATCAAAAATACAGTAAAACAGTAATGTTGTAAAATATTATTACAATTTAAAATAACTGTTTGCTATTTGAATATATTGTAAAATGTAATTTATTCCTGTGATCAAAGCTGAATTTTCAGCATCATTACTCCAGTCTTCAGTGTCACATGATCCTTCAGAAATCATTCTAATATGATGATTTGCTGCTCAAACCATGATACATGTCCATGAACCATGGAACCATGATACATGTTTTTTTTCACGATTCTTTGATGAATAGAAAGTTCAAAAGAACAGCATTTATTTGAAATAGAATCTTTTGCAACATTCTAAATTTCTTTGATGTCACTTTTGATCAATTTAATGAGTCCTTGCTGAATAAAACTATGAATTAATTTACTGACCCCAAACCATTTAAAAGGTAGTAAATATGTAGAATAATGTTAATGTTTGCTTTAGCACTTGTTTGCAGCAGCACTGAGAATGCAACATGTATGTGAGAATTAAAAGGCATTTGCGTTCTCGTAGAGGCCTAATGTTTGCTGTTGAAGAAACACTGCTGTGCATTTCGAGGTTGGGAAAGCTAGCAGCCCTCCACTAACGTTCGATCATTCAGAGTGAAAATAGCATGTATTGGCTGAGGCTGAAGAGCAATCACCTCACCGCAGGAGAAACCGACACGAGCCGCTCTTAGTGTGGGCGAGCGAAGAGCTCAATTCATTACGCAGAGGTTAACAAGCTCCTATTGAGCTAATGACTCTAATGGATCTTTGATATCAACCCGCCGCAGTAATTCTGCTCTAATAATCTCTGTGGTGGAAACTTTACTGTCATAATCACACCTCAGATATTACTCGGGGTCAGAGCGTGTAGTTATTATGGGCCGGCGAAATGGGACCGGCTGCTCTAAACACTGTCGTGGAACTTTATCGAGGGGCCTTAATGTGCGACAGTTAACGTTTATCATAAAAAATGATGGCGTGTGTGAGAGAGAAAGAGATTTAGAGAGAGTGAAAAAGAGCAAGAGAGGTATAGTTTATGCTTTTAATTAGATTTTCACTCTCTAGGTCTCTCTTTGTTCGCCGGCTGTGAGCTCCCTCTGGCATCGCTATCTGTCTCTATTTGGAGTGGTGTAATATCGTTATGAATCAATTTCATTGTTCATTTTGGCGATTTTGAGTAAACAAGGTTAAATCTGTTCCATGCCATGAAATGCTGGTGTGTAATTGGCTCAGTGTGTTTGATGAGTGTTTTGTGTGTTTGTGTCCACATTGTGCAGAAGATTTAGAATGAGACTCATTATCTGGTTCAATCAGAAACTATTTACTGCTGTGGTTTTCATCTCATATGGTCTTGTTTAGAGTTGGCATGCAATAGTCTTTTCTTTTCTATTGTGATGAGTGAAATGGCTTCTCAAACAAAACAAAAAAAAGTAGGACGGGACTTGATTTTGTCCATGGGGAATTGAATGGATGGTTCTGGTTTGCTATTGGCCAATCTTATGTGAGTGACAGGTTGACCCGCCCTCGTCATCGGAGAAGAGAAGAGATGAGCTGCAAGAGGGAAGGGAAGTGGATTAAAGATTACATAAAAAAAAATAATGATGTGCACGGATAAATTATTTATAATAATTACTGCAATATTCCATTTGAAATAAGAATTGTCCATTTCGATTTCATGGTGACTTTAAACAGAAGTGTTAACATATTTTAGCAACAGAATGCCATTCAGAAAAAACGTCCACCACATTCACAAAGTCAAGTAAGTTTCCACTTGATTTCTGGAAATTAAGACTCATTTATTCTGTGGAGGCAGATAATGGTAGGACAAATATTCTGTCTATTAACTCAATTAATTTGAGCTCATAAAAACTGCATGTATAATAATAATAATTTATTTAAAGTGTATTTATATATTATATTATATTATATTATATTAATTATATTAATTATATTAATTATATTATATTATATTATATTATATTATATTATATTATATTATATTATATTATATTATATTATATTAATTATATTATATTATATTATATTATATTATATTATATTATATTATTATAAAAATGCTGGGTTGTTTTAACCCAATTTTGGGTCAAATATGGACAAACCCAACCGTTAGGTTAAAAAATGAATTAAAAAAATTAACCCAACAGTCCATATTTGACACAAATTTGGGTTGAAACAACCCAGCATTTTTTATAATAATATAATATAATATAATATAATATAATATAATATAATATAATATAATATAATATAATAGCACAGGGACTACCATGAATCATTTTAAGTGACCATGAATATTGAAATCACTGAAATTAATTGAATTTACTAACTTTTTTTTTTGTGGTTTTTTGAAACACAATTTGAAATCAGAGACAGTCTTGTTCTGAACTCTTTGGTGTATTTTGTTGTATGAATATCTGAGCATGCAATATATCAAAAGAAAGAACAGACCCTCTGCTTTTAAACAATAAACTATTTTATTCTATTCATGCATTCCTTTTTTATTAACACTTGAATATGGGTAAGTTTCATAAAATGCAACATTTTGAACAAAAAGCTGAGAAATCCAGTTTTTGTCAAAGACTACATCCAGATCAGATTCAGAGCGATGATCAAACACAGATGGAGTAGAACGAGTCCATCAACACCCCTAAAGCTTCACAGTCCTATAGCTCGCCCTGGGTCGACATTTCATTCAGTAACATTAGGCAGTTTTGATTTATATGATGTTTAATGTTGATGATCACGTTATTTTACATATGCATCTGCTTACATACGATGGCTTGTTTTTTTGCATCTTCTTCGCCTGTGTTTTGAGATTCTGTACTCATTCAGAAGATGTGTAATAGTGCCTCCTAACGTATAACAGTGAAAACATGGAGACACGGAAAATTCATAACAGCATAACAGCACTTCTCTCCTACATAACAGCAACACGGAAAATTCCGTGTTTGGCGGGGAAAGAGTTAAAGGTGTTGTATGTAAGTTTTTGACTCTACTAAAGTATAAAAATATCATAATATGTTTGCACATATTTAGGAAATATGCTGAGTTCACATACTCGTTTCTCTGAAAAGCAATGCTACAGCCAGTTAATGTGCGTTCCGTGTCGGAATAGTATTTGATTACTATTCCGACACGGAATAGTACTGAATAGTACTGAATTACTGCAGCAATGCGGCGTGGCATGGAGTCGATCAGTCTGTGGCACTGCTCAGGTGTTATGAGAGCCCAGGTTGCCCCAATAGTATTTCGACACCACAGGTGCCAGTTGGCGGAAAACACAGCATATTGCTGCCATGGATCCAGCAAACAAATTTGGTCAGAGATGGCAGATTCTACCTGACCTAAAAAGCCTCAGCATCAATCTAAAATATCTATTAACAGAAGCACATTAAAATGAGGATAAATCAACTCATCAACTTACAGTGTGTAAGTCTCCTCGCTTTCCATTGTCAATTGCACTTGTTCCTATTGCGTGTCCTCAAACTGGCAACCTGCGCGAGCGTCGAGTCTGAGGAGGAGGGGGCGGGGCAAACAATATTTTGAATTTGGACTGCAGTACCCATTTCAACCACTAGCTGTCATTCTTACATACAGCACCTTTAATGATGTCATACTCCAATATATACACTGCTATTCAAAAGTATGGGGTCAGGAAGTACAGTACAAATATACAGTAAAAACAGCAAGATTGTGAAATGTTTGTGATAATTATTCACATGCACAATATTTTCAAGTGTATAACACAGAACAGTAAAGAGAGAGGCGGCGAGTGAATGGTCCAGATTCATCTGCCATTCTTGAGAGAAATTCACAACAGGAATTCAGTTTGGTGCCAGTTTTAAATTCATATTCACAATAATCCAAAACAAAAGTGTGTGTGCTTACAGATCTTGTTGTGAATGCACCCCATCCCATTATTGCTGTCATTGATTTTCTGCCTGTGTTTATGTGTGTGTGTGTGTGTGCATGCTTTTACATGCTTTGTGTGTCTTTTTATGCTTGCAAGGCAGCGCTGTATTGATATTCATCCAACAGTCTATTGTTAGGGATGTTTTTAAGGCAGCATTACTGTTGCTAGAGCTCATAGTGATTTGAACAAACCTCTAACACTTAATATTATGGTTCAGTGCGTCGTCCTCCAGTGTTTGAGCTCCAGGTATGAATAATTCCTCAGATCATGTGTTGTAGGAGAGAAGTGCTGTTATGTATACACAATTTCCTGTGAAAATCATCCCATCAGGTCTATAAATCATATTGAATCAGGCTAAGACAAAGACCGTTTTGGAGAAGTATTGATGATGTATTGACTCATTTCAATTTTGCTACTTTTGAACAAAAAAGTTACATAGTGCACCTTTAAGATAAAAGTTTCTCAGAATCTCTAAGTGACTTAGCTAGAATGTTTAGCATGCAAAATGTGACTGACAGTGACATTGTAATTGTAATATGGGAATGCTGTTTTGCAGTTGGCTTACTTACATGTATTTGCATACTGATTTATGATTGGTCTTTTCTTTCTTGCATCTGTTTAACTATCTATAGTCGCCTTTACTTGTTTGCTGCCTTGCAATGCAAACCGAGTTCCCTATTTGTTTTCTACACTGTAAACCCGAATAAGTTGGGCTAACTCAAAAAACTTGAGGTAATCACAGGGTTGCCAACCCTTAAAGAGAGGGGGGGGGGGGGGTGGCTGATTGGCACAAATATCGATTTCGATCTTGATTCAGTGTCAATTCATATGTACAACCTACTGTACATATAAGGAAAAACAAGTTTGACTTTTTAGCACTATTTAAAACTTTTCTTTGTAAATTATATTTGCTCGCATTCATTATTCACTTGTGTGTGCTTATATAAGTATCATTAAAGATATTAGGATGTAAGTTATTAACGTTTTAAAATTTCACATTTAAAGAAATCTAGTGTCTGATCATGTCTAAATATTTATTCAAATGCAAAACCTAAAAATAAGTAAGCAGTTATGATCTGCAATACTTTTTTGAGCAACTAGACTAGATACATGTATATTTATTAAAGAGCCATACAGGCACCTAGTGGGTAATGGCATTAGTATTTTTCCAGCCACAAAATGACTCTAGTTTTCCTCTGGAATTCTCTATTTTAACCTTTAAATTACTACACTAATTGTAATATAAATAATAAAAATATTAGAAGAAAAATATTTTGTTGTCATTAATGCACCATAATTATTGCCCAAATAGTATTTAGTACCAAAAGATCTCCTTAAAACATTCAATAAATATTATTGAACTAAAATATAGAACATTTATTTAATTGAAAAATAATTAAGGTGTATGGTCACATTTGACCACCAATGAGTATGAGTGTGACCAACTAGTAAGGAATACCTGAGGGCTAAATACAAGAAAAACATTAACATTAATGTTAACAATGTTGCATCTCCATCACTCTCCATAATAAAATTATACTGTAAATGTGGTTGACGTAATAATCAATGCACACTGTTCTTTACTGTTTACCAAAAATTGCTGCAAATACCTGTATAGTGAAGCTGTTGTCTATTCCATTCAAATGTATTGACAGCTCTGGTTTGTTTAGAACTATTGAGAGCTCCATGAACCACATGACTGCGCGTGCCACCGGGAGAGGAAAGCATGTCACAACTCTGTTTTTCAACGGCTCTGGCTTTAACTGTTATGCCACAATAAGAGCGCCAAAACAGTATTTATTGTTTGAATTTCGTATTAAAACTTAAAAAAATGTAAAAGCTTAGAATTTGTTTTATATCAAAAGCAGGTTTGGCAATTTGGCGTGAGATTTACTTGGGCAGAGTGAGACCGTGAGACAGAGCCTGAAAGCGTGTGTCTCACACCAAATGCATTAGAGTTGGCAACCCTGTAATCAGTTACCTCAAATTTTTTGAGTTATGATGTTCCCAATTTTAAGTAAGCAGAACTATCACATTTTGAGTTTGTAGTACTCATGCATGTTAATTGCTCCTAACTTGAAGTACTGAGTTAGCTAACTCGTACATTTTGATAGCAATTAACATAAATATTTAGTTAATTTAGTTAATAATTTTGAGTTCTGGGTTATTTACTTAAACCCTAATAAGTTGTCAGAACTCAAAAAAGTTGAATGAGAATCTTTTTTAAGTTAAGAAACTCAATTTTAAGTAAGATTTTTATTTTGTACTCATATATTTTTATTGTTCTTAATTTGAAATATTTGAGTACACTAATTTATACATTTAACTTAAAATGATTATGTTATAGCTATAACAGGTTGCTAGCTACAAACAAATTCAGAAAATGCCAACTTGCTAATTCGCTAACATGTTAATAGTAGCATGGTATAGCACTTACTGAATGAGTACACCAACTTAAACATGTAACTTACCTGCTCTTAAACCAAGCCGCATGCGCCACCTATCACCATGATGGTAACTCTCCAAAAACCCACATTAACAGAAACTATTCTAAATTAGCATAACAAAACATTAATTACTACTAAATCCCCCTTACCATTAATCTTTCACAAAATATATATAACACTTAATTTTAGCATTTACTCTCCCTTTTGAGGGCCATTGACAAAGCATACTGGGAAGTAAAAAATTCCAGTTTCAGTTAAACTTAAGTTAGTCTAAATTGAAGGAAATTAGTTCATACAACTCAAAAGAATGAAACAGTTCAGTTTACTTGAAATATATCAGTTCTGTGAACTCAAAAAAAAGAAAGTTCACTGAACTAATCTGTTTGATTTGGTTTGAGTTTGTCCTACTCAAACCAATTAAGTATTTTGAGTATTTTAAGTATTTTAATATTTGTTTGCTCTTTAAAATCTTTACTTTCTTTCACATTTGTGTGTGGGCACTGCGAAAATAATTTTCTTAATTAGTATATCGGTCTTGTTTACCCAGTATAAAATATCTGAACTAAATTAAAGCTATAATATGTATTTTTTCGCCGCTAGGGGTCGCTAACCTCTTCAAAACAATAACAAAGGCGTAGATTGATGATGCAGTGAATGAGCGTGGAATCATGGAACTTGTCGTCATACCGTTGGATCTAATAATGTTTATGGGGAAATAATTTTAATGGATGAGTGAATGCATTCATGTTTTTTAACATGACTGTGGTGTGAAGCGGGGTGCGATTACTAATAAGAGACAGATATTAGCGCCACCCGCGCGAGTCCCGGGGTATATAAAGAAATTAGGACATTTCATTCTACCGAACTACCCGCAAGTGCTGAATTACTACTCATACAGGTCAGTTTATTTGACAAATTAAAATTGTGAGGAAACACAATGATGTTTCACTTGGTCTACACTATCTAAGCTACATTTCAGTGTGTTGAAAGTTATAATGTTATTCTGTGTGTTAGTTTGTTGGCTGTATGAGACTAGCAGTAAGCTACATTAACATTAGAACATCATACTGATGATATTCTAATATTCATCGTGTTGAGCTACATAACATTGATTTGTTTTATGTACCTTTGCTCACCTGTCTGATAAAGGACATGCAAGAACGGCATCTCTGTCAAGTCGAAGTTTGTTGCGAAGCTCTCGCCATCTCCAAAGTCTGCTTGCCATAGTCCATAATGTTTGAACGAAACTACAACAGCATGCCGCTAGACATTGCGCAGTTGTCCACGTCTGTTGCCATGGTTTCTACAGCAGTAAAAGCAGAAACCGAGGGTAACGCGGATATGACGCCATTGATAGCCGACTCTCTTACTCGTCCCGGTTCCTTGGTTAAAATTTGTGATTTTCTCACAATTTACAAATAGTTGGAAACATTTGATATATTGTAAGTACTCAAATGAACAAAATATAACACTGGCCTAGTGGTTTTTGGATATTTTACTGCAAAAATCTTACATATTGCACCTTTAAATAATTTAAGAAGAAAAATTACAGAAACCTTAAGAGGCCACAAACTTAAACTTTTTAAATGATCTCGACTTGAGTGGAACATTTCTTGTTTTAGGCATAAATTAATTGTAAATGAATGCTTATAACATGAAAAAAACTATAAGCTTCTTTCAGATGTATTTTCTGAAGTCTTAAATCTTATGCAGTTTTGCTTCTCACATAAAGAAAAACAATACAATTTTTAAAGGAAAACAATACAAAGATAACGCACACATGATTTATTTTTTTTGTTGCAGTGAGCGTGTCTGTCAGCATTCAGTTCTTGACTAAAACACAGTTTAGATCATCATCCTGTGTGAATCCTGCTCTGTTCTTTTATAGTTGCTTGACCATGAGTGATGTTTGTTTAAACATTCATGTGTGTGTCCTACTTCACTTATTTTGTTCAAGGCTACAGGTTTCTCCCGTTCACATCCATCATTCTGCACCAAATGGTGCCATAAACACACAAATACCCAAAGCACTAAACAAATAAACACAGAGGAGGGTAAGTGTGAACTATTGATTTCTATCAGGGAATATTTCATGGAGACATTGAGGGGTTCATTATTTATACATGTACAACAGATATCTCATCCAGAGATGTCAAGTTATTGGAACAGGATTGGGCATGAAACTGAAATGTTTACACATTTTACATTAATGCATTTGACAGACACTTTTATCCTAAATGACTTAAATTGCATCCAAATGATGCAGTTCATCAGTTCGAACCCATGACCTTGAGATTGCTAGCACCACGCTCCACAGTTTGAGCTACAGGAACACTTTTTGATGGGAATGTTTACACAAAATTCTTGTCTCTTCTTTAGTTAGAAACATAAAAAGAAGCGTTCTTGGCATATTTTGTAGATATGTTAGAAAAGCAAACACAGCCTTCCTGAGGCTTCCTTGATCAGCTGACTCGCTCAACTCATGCAGCTACATTTTCTTTGTAAATATTTCAAATGCAGATTGCCTAGTTTGGGATACATTTCATTTTAAATGTGCAGTCAGATTTTATTTTGTTTGGCAAAAATAAATGCATGTTCTTAATTAATGTGGACCAGACGTTACGCTGACAGTCAAATGTCTGCCACTGTGAATCTGATGTGTGTGTGTGTGTGTGTGTGCAGGTTTGGTGGTGAGGGAAGCACGGATTGAAATTTCCCGACAGCAGGTGGAGGAGTTGTTTGGTTTGGAAGATTACTGGTGCCAGTGTGTCGCCTGGAGCTCTGCAGGAACCACCAAGAGCCGCAAGGTGCACGTCCGCATCGCATGTGAGTATAAACACACTCACATTTGCTCTGACTGCAGGAGATTCAGACACTTTGGCTTCATGTTTATTGACACACAGACACACACACACACACACACACATGTGGTCTGTGAAAAAGTCTGTAAGCTAGCTGAAAGTAATGGAGCATTTATGCAGATCAGAGACAGCAGACAGGAGACAGTCTGGAGCACACAAACACACACACAGGGGACTGTCTGGACATCTCTTTATGGTTGTATTAATCTTGTTAGTATCCTGCAGTTCATCTTGAGTGTTTGTGAGTTAGGAGCATGTTAGCTGTGCGGCCCAAGGGCACTTCACTCTCGCTCTGTCGTGTCGGGGCTGATTGTGTGTGTGTGTGTGTGTGAGAGAGAGAGAGACAAACAGAGACACAGAGACTGAAGCTGACTGGCACTACAACACAAGAAACTTCCTTTCATGGGGATTCCTTTAGGATCAGAGCTAGATAAATCAATGCTGTTTTAGGATAGATAGATAGATAGATAGACAGATAGACAGATAGATAGACACAGGGCAGATGGATGGATTGATGGACAGGCAAATAGATAGGATGGACGGACGGACGGACAGACGGATAGACAGACAGACAGACAGACAGACAGACACAGGGCAGATGGATGGATTGATGGACAGGCAAATGGATGGATGGATGGATGGATGGATGGATGGATGGATGGATGGATGGATGGACGGACGGACGGATGGACGGACAGACAGACAGACAGACAGACAGACAGATAGATAGATAGATAGATAGATAGATAGATAGACAGACAGACAGACAGACAGACAGACAGACAGATAGATAGATAGATAGATAGATAGATAGATAGATAGATAGATAGATAGATAGATAGATAGACAGACAGACAGACAGATAGACAGACACAGAGCAGATGGATGGATTGATGGACAGGCAAATGGATGGATGGATGGATGGACGGACAGATGGATAGACAGACAGACAGACAGACAGACAGACAGATAGATAGATAGATAGATAGATAGATAGATCTAGACACAGGGCAGATGGATGGATTGATGGACAGGCAAATAGATAGGATGGGTGGATGGATGGATGGATGGATGGACGGACGGACGGATGGAGAGAGAGAGAGACAAACAGAGACACGGAGACTGAAGCTGACTGGCACTACAACACAAGAAACTTCCTTTCATGGGGATTCCTTTAGGATCAGAGCTAGATAAATCAATGCTGTTTTAGGATAGATAGATAGATAGATAGACAGATAGACAGATAGATAGACACAGGGCAGATGGATGGATTGATGGACAGGCAAATAGATAGGATGGACGGACGGACGGACAGACGGATAGACAGACAGACAGACAGACAGACAGACAGACAGACACAGGGCAGATGGATGGATTGATGGACAGGCAAATGGATGGATGGATGGATGGATGGATGGATGGATGGATGGATGGATGGACGGACGGACGGATGGACGGACAGACAGACAGACAGACAGACAGATAGATAGATAGATAGATAGATAGATAGATAGATAGATAGACAGACAGACAGACAGACAGACAGACAGATAGATAGATAGATAGATAGATAGATAGATAGATAGATAGATAGATAGATAGATAGACAGACAGACAGACAGATAGACAGACACAGAGCAGATGGATGGATTGATGGACAGGCAAATGGATGGATGGATGGATGGACGGACAGATGGATAGACAGACAGACAGACAGACAGACAGACAGATAGATAGATAGATAGATAGATAGATAGATAGATAGATAGATAGATAGATAGATAGATAGATAGATAGATCTAGACACAGGGCAGATGGATGGATTGATGGACAGGCAAATAGATAGGATGGGTGGATGGATGGATGGATGGATGGACGGACGGACGGACGGACGGATGGAGAGAGAGAGAGACAAACAGAGACACGGAGACTGAAGCTGACTGGCACTACAACACAAGAAACTTCCTTTCATGGGGATTCCTTTAGGATCAGAGCTAGATAAATCAATGCTGTTTTAGGATAGATAGATAGATAGATAGACAGATAGACAGATAGATAGACACAGGGCAGATGGATGGATTGATGGACAGGCAAATAGATAGGATGGACGGACGGACGGACAGACGGATAGACAGACAGACAGACAGACAGACACAGGGCAGATGGATGAATTGATGGACAGGCAAATGGATGGATGGATGGATGGATGGATGGATGGATGGATGGATGGACGGACGGACGGACGGACAGACAGACAGACAGACAGACAGACAGACAGATAGATAGATAGATAGATAGATAGATAGATAGATAGATAGATAGATAGACAGACAGACAGACAGACAGACAGACAGACAGACAGATAGATAGATAGATAGATAGATAGATAGATAGATAGATAGATAGACAGACAGACAGACAGATAGACAGACACAGAGCAGATGGATGGATTGATGGACAGGCAAATGGATGGATGGATGGATGGACGGACAGATGGATAGACAGACAGACAGACAGACAGACAGACAGACAGATAGATAGATAGATAGATAGATAGATAGATAGATAGATAGATAGATAGATCTAGACACAGGGCAGATGGATGGATTGATGGACAGGCAAATAGATAGGATGGGTGGATGGATGGATGGATGGATGGATGGATGGATGGATGGATGGATGGATGGACTGACGGACGGATGGATGGACGAGCAGACAGACAGACAGATAGACAGAGAGATCGATAGATATATAGACAGATGGATAGATGCAAGGATATACGAAAAACAGATGGATAAATGGATACTAGTTATACAAACAATCAGACAGCCCTTATTCATAAAGGAACTAAATAACGTCTTCATCTAATAACTGGTCTTATGTTTCAGGTTAGTCTAGAGTGATTATAATGAGCTTATTTAAATTAGTGATATAGTTAGCTTATATTAAAAACAATAGATGTGAATAGAGGGTCCCCAGATATGTAGATATATGTGTTTGTGTATGTGTTGACTCATTCAGTCATAGTGTGAGCAGAGGGGCATTGTGGAACTCTCAGCTGGGTTATTTTATGGGTGATTGAGCAGGGCAGAAATTTCTCTTCTTCACACGCCAACACACACAAAGATACAAACACACTCGCACAAAAGCACACTCCACAGACGTACGGCCGCTATCACAGAGAGAGGCGAACATGACAGGAAGATTGAACAAGATGATAGATTACCTCACTGATTCACCGCCGACCACAAATTTAGTGGCCAAATAAATTCATGTGAATTTCTGACACACACGCACTGTCCAATATGTGTGTGTGTGTCATTGCCGATGATGGGTTCATATGGATCACCAGTACACCTCTTTTTTGCAGTTTAGTTTGGATCGTGATGGATGCTTGAATCTTCAGGTCGTGGTGAGCGGTGGTCTGCGTTGAAAAGTTCATGATATTTTTGTGTTATAGACAGAATGTTATTCCGTTGTTATGTTTTAATATTATAAAACAAGTCACAGTCGTTGGAAAACCACAGTTATACACACATCTGTGTACGCATGTCATTTAAATTCTGGATTATTATCAATACCTTACAATAAATTTGATGAGTTATTTTTGTTTAGAGAATATGTATAGTGATAGATGCATCTGCATATTTGATGAGTGACTTTAAATATTATATATATATATATATGTATATACAGGGACTGTGTATAGTGATATGTTATATTTCATTAGTTTAGTGACTAAAATGTTATATTTTATATATTTATAGTTTAGTAGTTTTATATTGATAGTATGTATGTATACACCGATCAGGCATAACATTATGACCACTGACAGGTGAAGTGAATAACACTAATTATCTCTTCATCACGGCACCTTCAAAATGGGCAAGTGTAAGGATTTGACAAGGGCCAAATTGTGATGGCTAGACAACTGGGTCAGAGCATCTCCAAAACTGCAGCTCTTGTGGAGTGTTCCCGGTCTGCAGTGGTCAGTATCTATCAAAAGTGGTCCAAGGAAGGAACAGTGGTGAACCGGCGACAGGGTCTTGGGCGTCCAAGGCTCATTGATGCATGTGGGGAGCGAAGGCTGGTCCGTGTGGTCCGATCAAACAGACGAGCTACTGTAGCTCAAATTGCTCAAGAAGTTAATGCTGGTTCTGATAGAAGGGTGTCAGAATACACAGTACATCGCAGTTTGTTGCGTATGGAGCTGCATAGCCGCAGACCAGTCAGGGTGCCCATGCTGACCCCTGTCCACCGCCAAGAGCGCCAACAGTGGGCACATGAGCATCAAAACTGGACCACGGAGCAATGGAAGAAGTTGGCCTGGTCTGATGAATCATGTTTTTTTTACATCACGTGGATGGCCGGGTGCGTGTGCGTCGCTTGCCTGGGGAACACATGGCACCAGGACGCAGTATGGGAAGAAGGCAAGCCGGCGGAGGCAGTGTGATGCTTTGGGCAATGTTCTGCTGGGAAGGCTTGGGTCCTGCCATCCATGTGGATGTTACTTTGACACGTACCACCTACCTAAGCGTTGTTGCAGACCATGTACACCCTTTCATGGAAACAGTATTCTCTGGTGGCTGTGGCCTCTTTCAGCAGGATAATACGCCCTGCCACAAAGCAAAAATGGTTCAGGAATGGTTTGCGGAGCACAACAACGAGTTTGAGGTGTTGACTTGGCCTCCAAATTCCCCAGATCTCAATCCAGTTGAGCATCTGTTGGATGTGCTGAACAAACAAGTCCAACCCATGGAGGCCACACCTCGCAACTTACAGGACTTAAAGGATCTGCTGCTAACATCTTGATGCCAGATATAAATGGTCAACCGCAAGTGTGGAAAATACTTAACAGCCCAGTGTTGCCAAGTCTGCGGTTTTCCTGCAGAATTGGGCTACTTTTAAGTTGCCGCGGGTAAAAATAAAATTCTGTGGGCTGATACGATTTCAGCGCTCCAACACCTCCAAATAATCCCCCAGAAGTACAAATTCAGTGAAGAATTCGGCATTGGGCTATTTTTGGGTGGCCACTTTTGACTGGCTATTGGGCTAGTTTTGTTGCACAGACCTGGCAACCCTGTAACAGCCCACGCTGTCTTCAAATAACCCAGCGCGGACTGTGGGAGTAGTCGTCATAGTTCAAAATAAGTGAGAGAAGTGGTTGTAAACGCAAATGAAAAAGAGAAAAAGAGGAGAGGGAGGCATCTTTATTAAGCCCCTGAGGAGGAGAGAGACAGACAGAAAGAAAACATTAACAGGTGTGTATGTGTGTTTGTGTGTGAATTATGGAAGAATCTGATTCATAGAACTGGATTGGTAGAGGTAAGGCAGTATGTGCTTGCATATACGCAGGGAAATGTCTTGATATTGTTGCTGCTGCTGGTCCAGGAAAGCATGGTTGCAATCATGTGGTGTAAATCCTGTGTGATGGAGGATGTGTACAGGTTTTGATCAGTGTAAATCCTGTATGATGGAGGATGTGTACAGGTGTTGATCAGTGTAAATCCTGTATGATGGAGAATGGGTGGTTGTGGGGGGCCTACAAGACGTTGTGCCCAGGGGCCTCTAAATTCTTAATCCGGGCATGTTTATAAATTATTAGTTTAGATTGTATGTATAGTCATATATGTTACATTTGATTTGTTTTATACATTTATGACTGATTTTATATTATATTAGTTTAGGTTTATTTTTTAGGTATATTTAGTTTAAAATATTTAATATATTATTTGTTGGACTGTGTGTTGGACTTTAAATATTTTGTATATTATTAGTTTATAGTTTATAGTCACAGATATTATATTTTATTAGTGACTTTAAATATTTATATTTTATATATTTTTAGTTTAGGGACTATATATATATACAGATGTTATATTTGATTAGTGACATTAAATATTTATATTTTATATATTATTAGTTTAGGGACTGTTTGTAGTGATAGATGTTATATTTGATTATTTTAATGACTCTAAAATTATATTTGATATGTTATTAGTTTAGGGTCTGTGTATATTCATAGATGTTATATTTATTTAGTCCAACATTATTAATTTAGGGATGATGTTTAGTGATGAACGCTATATATAATTAGTTCAGTGACTCAATATATTATATAGTATAGTGATAGATGTTATATTTGATTACTGTAGTGACTTTAAATACCGCTGGACATTTTATGTGATTAGTTGAGGGACTGTGGTCAGTGGCAGCTTGTGTTTGTTGCTGAAGTCGAGACATTATAATTATGAATGAAATAGGAGTGCTGTTATTCAGGTGTGTGTGTGTGTGTGTGTGGCTTCAGCTCTTTTCAGGATATTAATGCTGTTTAAGATTTGTTGCTGTAGCAATGTAGAGCACTAAAACTATTGAGTTGAATGCATTACCGTACCCACACACACTCGCACGGACACACACCCGCTCTGAGACGTGATTTATTTGCCTATTACCTCGATCAGTAATGTGAAGGAAAACAGACATGCACAGTTTGTGTGTGTGTGCGTCTGAATGAGCAGAGTAGTAAAAAGCTAGACAGGCTGAAGATATTTTCCTTATGCGGCCGTGTGTGTTTTATGTCCAGTTGAATGGAGAAATCACAGCGGAGACAATTGAAGGTTCAGGGTGAGCAGCAGCTCTGGGTGGAATAGCTAAAAATTATATTTCTTGATCTCAATATTTTTACAGCGTTTTGACAAGTGAAATAACTCAGGGGAACCATAATTTCAACTACAAGTATCATGTATTGTTGCGAAGTAGATTCAGAATGTTTTATGCAAGAATTAATATACAGTAAAATGTAGGTAAAAATCACATTCTTAATCATTTTCCTTATATGCATCATATACACAGTAACAATAATAAATCTCATAAAAATAATCTATATTAATAAATATATTTATTTTATATAAATATTGTTTGTATATATATGTATATATATATATATATATATATATATATATATATATATATATATATATATATATATATACATATTATATTTATTTTATGTATAATATATATTATATTATTATCATTTCGGACGAATTGGGTGAACCAATGATTCAGTGTGTGTGTGTGTGTGTGTGTGTACATATACACAGACACGCACACACACAGACATATATATGATATATATATATAAATTTAATAATATATACACACACACATATATTATGAAAACACAGACTTTTATGTTGGATGCGATTAATCACAATTATTATTTATTATTTATATATTATTTATTTTATGTAAATATATATGTGTGTGCGTGCGCTATTAATCTTTTATTTATTTATTAATCGTTTATTTGTTTATTTATTTATTATAAATTAATATATTACTATATTATTTTATGGGTGATGTCACATTTTTATTTATTATAATATTAAACATTATAATAAATAATGCACATTTTAAATGTTCAATATATGTATCACCTACTGCTAGAAAACAGAAAGTCTTTCCTTCAGAAACCTCACAGAGCAACAGAAAGACGTTACTCACACATCTCTGCATTTACAATTCACAGGTTTACACATGAGGTGTTAGAGGCATACGACGAAGACTAGATGAATTTGGCCCTCTGTTCGCGAGACCTCAAGTGTTAAACACCCACTCACACACACAACACTCATGAGCATGGAAAGACACCGAAACCAACAGGGAAAAATAGATATTCACACCTGCATGTGAAATTTATGAGAATACAGCGAACGAGTAGCACAGGTCATGCTTTGACCTGAGAATATGGCAGATGTCAGCGTCATTCACACATCCTGTAAGCTGTTCTCTTCACCTATGTGACGAAACCAATCACACACTATCCACTACACAGACAGCATCACAGTGAGATGAAATTCAGTGCGTTAATATATTCTGCACTTATTATTATTGGCACATCTGTTTGTTTTTTTCATTAAAACCTGGAAATAAGCTGGAAGATTTAGGGCAAAATACAATGTTAGAAATATTCTGCACTATTTCCAGGTGACTAATGAAATGTAAGTAAACGAGTCGCTTCTCTGTCTCCATTCTCCCCAGTCTTGAGGAAGACGTTTGAACAGGAGCCCTTGGGGAAGGAAGTGTCACTCGAACAGGAAGTGCTGCTGCAGTGCCGCCCACCCGAGGGCATACCGCCTGCTGAGGTACGCACACACACACACACACACCTCACATGTCAATACTGTACAGATCATCTTTGCCTATAGGGATAAATGTCAAGCTCTGTGTTGCCAGCTGTCAAACTATTTTTTATAATTAAACCAAATTATACAAAATTATATTAAATTATTAAAATTACTACTTAAATAAGTTCTCATTTGTTAATATTAGTTAAAGGTGCAGTGTGTAGTATGTATGAGGATATAATATACATAACTGTGTTTTCAGTGGAGTATGAAGACCTTACATAATGAACCGTTATGTTTTTATTACCTTAGAATGAGAAATTTCTATCTACACACACCGCAGGTTTCTTTGTTTGTTCATGTTAGTTCACAGTGCATGAACTAATGTTAACAGATACAACTTTTACATTTTAATGTATTAGTAAATATTGAAATTAACATTAACTAAGATTAATAAATGCTGTGGAAGTATTATTCATTGCTAGTTAATGTTTACTAGGGCCCTACGATCTGAGCTCATGGTCTAAAGCGCACGGCGCAGGTGCACTTAGGGCGTGTCCGAATCCATTTTTGCTAGTTTAATGGCGAAAAAAATGGTCGGCATGCCAAGCGCCGTACCTAGTCTTTTAATGAGTCATGGGTGTGTTTCGGGCATAACGTGCAACAAACCAATCTCCCATTCCCTTTAAAAGACAGTTGGCAGATTCGCTATTTACATGGTGGAATTTGCAAGCGGAAAGACTGAACAGTTTTTCAGAGAGGAATCCATTTATTTTTAATATTTAAAAATGTTTGTGTGCTGCAGCGGGTCCCTGTGTGTGTAATAAGCAGAGTGTACGCGTGTTGTGCACCCGCATATAGGAGCATATTACTAACACGCTCTTTATACACTCACCTAAAGGATTATTAGGAACACCATACTAATACTGTGTTTGACCCCCTTTCGCCTTCAGAACTGCCTTAATTCTACGTGGCATTGATTCAACAAGGTGCTGAAAGCATTCTTTAGAAATGTTGGCCCATATTGATAGGATAGCATCTTGCAGTTGATGGAGATTTGTGGGATGCACATCCAGGGCACGAAGTTCCCGTTCCACCACATCCCAAAGATGCTGAGATCTGGTGACTGTGGGGGCCATTTTAGTACAGTGAACTCATTGTCATGTTCAAGAAACCAATTTGAAATAATTCGAGCTTTGTGACATGGTGCATTATCCTGCTGGAAGTAGCCATCAGAGGATGGGTACATGGTGGTCATAAAGGGATGGACATGGTCAGAAACAATGCTCAGGCAGGCCGTGGCATTTAAACGATGCCCAATTGGCACTAAGGGGCCTAAAGTGTGCCAAGAAAACATCCCCCACACCATTACACCACCACCACCAGCCTGCACAGTGGTAACAAGGCATGATGGATCCATGTTCTCATTCTGTTTACGCCAAATTCTGACTGTACCATCTGAATGTCTCAACAGAAATCGAGACTCATCAGACCAGGCAACATTTTTCCAGTCTTCAACTGTCCAATTTTGTTGAGCTTGTGCAAATTGTAGCCTCTTTTTCCTATTTGTAGTGGAGATGAGTGGTCCCCGGTGGGGTCTTCTGCTGTTGTAGCCCATCCGCCTCAAGGTTGTGCGTGTTGTGGCTTCACAAATGCTTTGCTGCATACCTCGGTCGTAACGAGTGGTTATTTCAGTCAAAGTTGCTCTTCTATCAGCTGGAATCAGTCGGCCCATTCTCCTCTGACCTCTAGCATCAACAAGGCATTTTCGCCCACAGGACTGCCGCATACTGGATGTTTTTCCCTTTTCACACCATTCTTTGTAAACTCTAGAAATGGTTGTGCGTGAAAATCCCAGTAACTGAGCAGATTGTGAAATACTCAGACCGGCGCGTCTGGCACCAACAACCATGCCACGCTCAAAATTGCTTAAATCACCTTTCTTTCCCATTCTGACATTCAGTTTGGAGTTCAGGAGATTGTCTTGACCAGGACCACACCCCTAAATGCATTGAAGCAACTGCCATGTGATTGGTTGATTAGATAATTGCATTAATGAGAAATTGAACAGGTGTTCCTAATAATCCTTTAGGTGAGTGTATAACACAAAAAATACTGAGCTATTTACTTTAGACCAGGTTTTTGTTGGTCAATGGCGCAGTCGTTTTCAGCTTCTCAAAATAGCAACGCACCAACAATGCGCCTGAACACGTTTTCAGACCAGCACGCTCATGGGCGAACAGATGGGCGCGAGTGCATTTGCCATTTAAAGAACGTGGCACACGACATGAAAATGATTACTGCCACGGGCTGAAACTAGCAAAAAACACTTGTGCCGGGTGTATGATAGTCAAGTCAAGTCAAGTCAACTTTATTTATATAGCGCTTTTTACAATGCAGATTGTTTCAAAGCAGCTTCACAGTGTTAAACAGGAAAATAATGCAAACGAATTTGATTCGGCAGTACAGCCGCTCTGGAGAAAACGGTGATGTCATCTAGCTCATTTCAATTATCATATATATTTAAGTAATGTAGTTGATATAGTTAATTTAGTTTAGTAATTAAATTTATTTGGATATTTATTTGAAAATTTTGTGTCCCCAACTGAGCAAGCCAGAGGCGACAGTGGCAAGGAACCAAAACTCCATCAGGTGTCCTAATGGAGAAAAATAAACCTTGGGAGAAACCAGGCTCAGTCGGGGTGCCAGTTCTCCTCTGGCCAATTGCCAAACAGTGTATGTTTATTATTTTGGCAGCCTTATAGGTCAGAAGTAATATTAGATCGGATTATTCGAAAGATCGGAGGCATCACGCCGCAGACGGGTTTATTGAGGATGGCGTGTCGATTAAACAATTATTAAATAGGAATATTCGAAATATCGGAGTCATCACGCCGGAGATAGATCCATTGAGGATGCCATGTCGATGAGCAATTTCAGAGGGCAGACTAATTGACACGGTCTCTGCAGACACTTCAGGGATGAGTTGGTAATGTTTGGGCGCTGGTCCACCATCTGATCTGGATACGGCCCGGATTCGGCTGACTGCAGTAAACCTTTGGATAAACAGAGAGACTAACATTAGCGTAGATGCCATTCCTCTTATGATGTAACAAGTACATCAGGTGTTATGGGAAGTGTTCCCGGTTCCGGCTGACCTAGTTAATGCAGCCTAACAATTTGAATAAAATATAAATTAAAAATGTTTTATGTGTATGCCATAGTAAAGAGATGCGTTTTTAGTCTAGATTTAAACTGACAGAGTGTGTCTGCTTCCCGAACAATGCTAGGAAGGCTGTTCCAGAGTTTAGGTGCTAAATAGGAAAAGGATCGACCGCCTGCAGTTGATTTTGATATTCTAGGTATGATATGATAGGGCCCTAATGTTTAACAAATTAAACCTAATTGTAAAGTATTACCCATACATTTAATTAATGATTTAATTATAAAATTAGTACTTAAAATGTACTAACTAATTTCTAATCTTCGTTATATATTGTCTAATAAACCTGACATTATATATTTATAATATTGTTGGCTCTTTGACAAATTTCTTTCGTTCCTCTTGTGTACATTGCTTTGGATAAAAGCTTCAGCTAAATGCATAAATGTAAATGTAAAACATGGTAAATAATTTAGTGTGTTATGTTGTTGTTTGAGCATGAAAAAGGTCTGAAAAGTTACAAAGCAAAAAGTCCCTCCAATTGGTATTATTCTATATATCAGTGTCACTGTTTCTGAACTCCCTGAAACGCCTCCATTGTAGTCTTGAGTTTTCTTCTGGGGAACAAACACGTTACATTATTCCTCATTTAAATAAGTCCCGCCCAAGAAGGTAGAATTAGTAGAGCAATAGCACAGCTGTACATAAAATATTGCAATATTTTATATATTGCATATCAAAGTTCAGAAGAGGACAAATTGTTGGTTTATGTCTCACTGGCTCATCTCTGACCAGGACAGAAAGTTTTTGTGTTGTATCGAGAGCTATGGCATCCAGGGTAATGTCAGCATACGTCCACGCAGGACGAACCGCATCCAACAGGAGTAACTGTGGACATAAGAGGAAGCTGTCTGAAAGGGATGTCCAGGTACTAACCCGGATTGTTTCCAAAAAACATAAAACCACAGCTGCCCAACTCACTGCAGAATTAAATGCACACCTTGACTCTCCTGTTTCCACCAAAACTATTCATTGGGAAGCTCCACAGAGTAAATATTTATGGCCGGCTGCTATAGCCAAACCTTTGGTCACTCATGCCAATGCCAAATATCAGTTTCATTGGTGCCAACAGTGCAAATCTTGGGATGTGGACAATGTGAAACATGTATTGTTCTCTGATGAGTCCACCTTCACTGTCTTTCCCACATATATATATATATATATATATATATATATATATATATATATATATGTGGGATATATATATATATATATATATATATATATATATATATATATATATATATATATATATATATATATACAGGTGCTGGTCATATAATTAGAATATCATCAAAAAGTTGATTTATTTCACTAATTCCATTCAAAAAGTGAAACTTGTATATTATATTAACTCATTACACACAGACTGATATATTTCAAATGTTTATTTCTTTTAATTTTGATGATTATAACTGACAACTAAGGAAAATCCCAAATTCAGTATCTCAGAAAATTAGAATATTGTGAAAAGGTTCAATATTGAAGACACCTGGTGCCACACTCTAATCAGCTAATTAACTCAAAACACCTGCAAAGGCCTTTAAATGGTCTCTCAGTCTAGTTCTGTACGCTACACAATCATGGGGAAGACTGCTGACCTGACAGTTGTCCAAAAGACGACCATTGACACCTTGCACAAGCAGGGCAAGACACAAAAGGTCATTGCAAAAGAGGCTGGCTGTTCACAGAGCTCTGTGTCCAAGCACATTAATAGAGAGGCGAAGGGAAGGAAACGATGTGGTAGAAAAAAGTGTACAAGCAATAGGGATAACCGCACCCTGGAGAGGATTGTGAAACAAAACCCATTGAAAAATGTGGGGGAGATTCACAAAGAGTGGACTGCAGCTGGAGTCAGTGATTCAAGAACCACTACGCACAGACGTATACAAGACATGGGTTTCAGCTGTCGCATTCCTTGTGTCAAGCCACTCTTGAACAACAGACAGCGTCAGAAGCATCTCGCCTGGGCTAAAGACAAAAAGGACTGGACTGCTGCTGAGTGGTCCAAAGTTATGCTCTCTGATGAAAGTAAATTTTGCATTTCCTTTGGAAATCAGGGTCCCAGAGTCTGGAGGAAGAGAGGAGAGGCACACAATCCAAGTTGCTTGAGGTCCAGTGTAAAGTTTCCACAGTCAGTGATGGTTTGGGGTGCCATGTCATCTGCTGGTGTTGGTCCACTGTGTTTTCTGAGGTCCAAGGTCAACGTAGCCGTATACCAAGAAGTTTTAGAGCACTTAATGCTTCCTGCTGCTGACCAACTTTATGGAGATGCAGATTTCATTTTCCAACAGGACTTGGCACCTGTACACAGTGCCAAAGAAACCAGTACCTGGTTTAAGGACCATGGTATCCCTGTTCTTAATTGGCCAGCAAACTCGCCTGACCTTAACCCCATAGAAAATCTATGGGGTATTGTGAAGAGGAAGATGCGATATGCCAGACCCAACAATGCAGAAGAGCTGAAGGTCACTATCAGAGCAACCTGGGCTCTCATAACACCTGAGCAGTGCCACAGACTGATCGACTCCATGCCACGCCGCATTGCTGCAGTAATTCAGGCAAAAGGAGCCCCAACTAAGTATTGAGTGCTGTACATGCTCATACTTTTCATGTTCATACTTTTCAGTTGGCCAAGATTTCTAAAAATCCTTTCTTTGTATTGGTCTTAAGTAATATTCTAATTTTCTGAGATACTGAATTTGGGATTTTCCTTAGTTGTCAGTTATAATCATCAAAATTAAAAGAAATAAACATTTGAAATATATCAGTCTGTGTGTAATGAGTTAATATAATATACAAGTTTCACTTTTTGAATGGAATTAGTGAAATAAATCAACTTTTTGATGATATTCTAATTATATTCTAATTATATGACCACCTGTATATATATATATATATATATAAACAGAAATGGATGAGCCATCATTCCCATACGTCCAACTGTACCATTTCATTGATTACTTTCCTATTATTCTATACTGTGGAAGGTGCGTCCAAGCTTTAGACCATTGCTTTATGTTGTAGTTGTGTATATTTGTGCGCTTGTTGAGTTTGTCTGTCATCATATGTGTGTTGGGAGCCGTCACAGTTCTTTTAGCTCCTGACTTTGACCCAGAGGTCAAGGTTTCCCAGAAGACCCGTAAACGACAGCTGCGGCTCCCAGAAGACACTTTGCACTCACTTGCGAGCACACATACAACGAAAACACACACATTCAAGCCAAGTAAGTTGAGATGTGAAGAAGAGCCATGTGAATTCCACCGAGTGCTGCTATATCTCTCTGTTCCGCTCGCTGACTCCGTCTAGACTAAAAAACCCTCGCAACATCCCTGGATGTTCCCGGAGGGTGCTAGGAATACCACGACCCGGTCAGGATCTACATTTTCATGTACATATCATTTACTTTTTCTGAACAATGCGAGCGGCTGACCTCTCTGTTGACCGGGTGTATACTTTCTGAACACCCACAGCGTGAGCCACAGCCATCGGGGAGCCAGAATGGTTTAAAATAACAGTGCAGTTGAGCAGAAAACGAGACCCGGCCAATCACAGAGCCCTCGTTAAAAATCACACTTTTTTCACGTTTCCATGACGATAAAAAATATACTTACAGGTTAACCTGGACAAACCGGCAGGCCATAGTTACAGAAGAAGACCTCCACTTTATACATTCACAATTATATTCTTGCCCTCTGACACACACACACACACACACACACACGTGTAAAGCATAATACAGTGGCTGGAGTTTATATACTGAGGGAGCGATGAATGGTGTGCTATTCATAACATCCGTAAAATCTGCAGAAGCCATCAGAACGCAGTGGGAAACACATATGCAGATACACTTGAAACACTCTAGAGATGCACATAAAAACACACTCACACACACTATTGAGACTCAAACTGTATTTCATACTAGTGTTGTTGAAGCTGCTCTGTAACTGTGGCTACACACTACTCATAATTTAAAGTAAAGTCATTTACACTACAGTCCATATAATTACCAGAAAATCACAGATACTGAACTTAGTCTTATTTGATTTATAGTTGTTCCTTAAAGGGATAGTTCACCCAAAAATGAAAATTACCCCATGATTTACTCACCCTCAAGTGATTCTAGGTGTATATGACATTCTTCTTTCAGACGAATACAATCAGAGTAATATTATAAAAAGTCCTGGCTCTTCCAAGCTTTATAATGGCAGTATAATGGCAGTTGCATCTATCCATCATAAAAGTAATCCACACGGCTCCGGGGAGTTAATAAAGGCCTTATGCATTTGTGTAAGTAAAATATCCATATTTAAAACTTCACAAACTGTAATCTCTAACTTCTGCTAACTGTTGTATGTGCGTTCATGAGAGACTGGCGTTCCAGCGTATGACGTAGGAGCATATTCACAATGGAGCGTCCTACGTCATACGCTGGAACGCCAGTCTCTCATGAACCCACGTACGACAGTCAGCAGAAGTTAGAGATTACAGTTTGTAAAGTTTTAAATATGGAATTGCTAAGAAGTCTCTTAAGGTGATGATACATGGGGCAACTTTTTGAGCAATGTTAGGCCCTGATCAGACAGAACGCGTTTTTTCCGGTTTGAAAACGCAAGGCGCAACGCACTGCCTTTTTTTGGTTGACGTTTTTTAATCTAGAAAAGAGCAGTGCACTGCGTTTTTTTTATGTATCTAGGCAACCACCGAATCAGCTGTGCTGTCAGTCTAATCAAGGTAACCGTCATCACAACGGAAGGCCCGCCTCTCCATTCATTCCATTGGCCAATGGGAAAAAAACACGATGATGTCAGGCGCTTTTCTGCTCAGAGTTGATTTTTTTAAACTTAATGCGCTCAGAGTAGGGGTGTTCGATTCCCGACTCCCAATGTAGGAGTCTATGGAATCGATTCCTCGACTCCATTTACTTTACATCAAAACAGGGTAAGAAATAAGACAAAATTGCAGTTGTTACACACTTAATTTATTTTCCCCCGACACAAAGCCTTAAAATCCCCTTATTAAAAGCATCCAAATTAGTCCAATTTAGCGATGACTTGATGAGTTGCTATCAACGTTGCTATCTAGCGGTTGCCCATACCTAATTTTAGAAAGAAATTATAACGTGAGTTTTTTATGATTTATGGTTAGTTTAATGATTATGATCACAAGGTAACCATGGAAAACCAAATCTATATTTATTGCATTAATATACCATCAATTAAACTAAAGCTAGCATGGAGGAAGCCTATGTATAATTACAAACTAAAGTCACTATGACTGTTATCTATTTCTAAAGTGAGCTACAGTAGCCTACATGTAGGATGAATGTGTGTGACAAAATTTCTGCGACAGCTCTCTTTGACGCGGTGTACTAGGTCAGTGTCCGAATTCCTCATTTCATTCTCTCCTTGCTTATTTAGTGCACTAAACTGCCATGAACTATATAGGGATTAGAGAATCAGTAAACAAGTCAGCGATTTCGGACACAGCAACAGAGTCGACACAGAGAGTCGATTCCTGTGCTGGAGTCGACCCCATCTCTGGGGCTATTCAAAGTCGAGGAATCAACTCTTTTGATTGAGTCGACTCCCCATCACTAGCTCAGAGCGCTCCTACAAAAACGCGAGGCACAGCAGGCGGTTCAAACGTGAGGCGCCTGGGGCGTAAAAAACAGGCACATAAACTCGCTGCCAATAGAAAACAATTTAAAAAAGGCACATCTCACTGCAAAAAAACGCATCCTGTCTGATCAGGGCCTTACTGGGCAATGTTGCCATCAATGGGCAACCAGGTTAGAAACAGGGCCCACGACTGATCTAAAGTGTCCAGATAGACATCTGTTGCCCATTCTCAATGGGAAAGTGCCCAAGCAAAATCGCTTGGCAACATTGCGCAAAAAAGTTACCCCTTGTATCATCACCTTTACTGTATGCTCACCATAGCTGCATATATGTGTGTGTGTGTGTGTATGTGTGTGTTTTTATCTGAATTAACTTTCTGAATATCAAGCAATTTACATGTCATCAGGTTATATAGATTCAAAAATGTATTTTATGTACATTTGCTTTTAATTAAGTTCCTTTACTGTCTTTTTTTAATCTAAAATGCACTGTGCATTTTGTTAGTAGGGGAGACCAGAGCTTGTTGTCACATTTTTACTCAAGTGAATATTTCTCAAGGTAAGTGTATATTTGAAAGTCAATTTCAGTTTTCTTCCTAAAGTCATTTCCACTGTTATTGCCCAGGACAAAATGATACGGTTCATTGAACACATGCTTGCTTTATAGCATGCAATAGCGGGGCATGTTGTCACACTTTATGGAGTTTTTTTTTGTTTTATTTTTTTATGATGGAAACCTGCTATTAAACAGGCCAATAGCATTTCAGCACAAAAACATTTATGCAATAAAAAACTACATAAAACATACAAAAACATTTTGGCTAACATAAATTGTAAACATAAAATGCATGAAATTACAATATATAAAACACATGAGACAACTTGCCCAAATGATACTGTGATATTAGTTTGGACTGCAGAATTCACAAAAAAAAAAAAAAAATTAATTATCATTTATATTAAACATGAATTATAGATTGTTTAGATAAAACAAATGAAATTACAATATAAAAACACATGACAACTTGCCCCAGTGATACTGTGACAATCTTAGTTTGGGCTGCAAAAATTGACAAAAAAAATATTATTTAACTATAGTTTATTTTAAACACGAATACTATACTGTTTAGATAAAACATTGTTCTGATCTTGGTGTTATAAAAGTAATGCATTTGTAGAACTGGACAGTTGACTGGTGACAACTTGCCCCGTTCTCAACTTACTGTGTCAGGGTTAAAATAATATAGTGTTTTAGGGTTAGGTTTTTTGTTAGTAATTGCTTTTCCAGTGTCTATGGTGGTTAGGACTCTGTTATTTTGGATCTGTGGTGGGAGAATATAATTGAACTGCATGCTTTACACTGCTCCTTGATGGGGGAAAATAGCTTTTTAGCAGAAAAGCTGCACTATTTGAAAACAGCTAAGCTGCTGTCACACTACTGACAGTAAAGTTAGCAGCCTTGCTTGTTTTAGCTTCTCCTCAGTGCTGTTCCACACACACGTTCAACAAGAAGCTGCAAAACAGCTTCCAGCAGCGTGTTTGATGCTTGTGCAGCCTCACAGTTAAATGAATTAATATCTCCTTCATTAGCTCAGGGCAAAAGCACTTTACTGTGTTTTATGCTAATGAAGATGGAGATTGTTTACGGTAAAAGATTTTTATGGCGTGCCATTAATTAAATGTGCCGTTGTTCTGTATGTTCGTAATGTGTCAGCGCGTGTGTAAATTTCGAAAATGCATCTAGAGATGGAGTGAGTTATTGTGTCCGAGTCGAGTTAATGCAGTACACATGCTGACACACACATTTTGACGTGTATGCGTGCACAGGCCAGGACAAAGTCATAAATTAGCTGTGTCTGTGTGTCCGTTGACCAGTAGCAGTTGAATATGACTTGAACCTGTTGCAATTTATGCATAAATATGAGTTATATGAAAATAAATATAAGTTCCCAAAAAGGTTCTACCATTGGGTAACTGCATAAGATATTAAGACTTGTTTTCAGGGAATGTATCTTTAACGCAAGTCTATTTTATCGTACTGCACTGGCAGATTTTTTCCAATGTTTTTAAGTTAAAAAAAATTCACTACCTAAAAAACAGTTGTGCTGCTTAAAAAAAATTGTGTGTGGAACCATGATACATTTAATATATCATATTTATTATGCTGGTGAAAGTTAATTTTAAAAGTAATGCATTATTGCGTTACTCCCTAAAAAAGTAACTAATTGCATTACTTAGTTACTTTTATGGAAAGTAATGTGTTACGTTACTTTTGTGTTACTTTTTTGCTATAATGCCGCACATACACTAGGGGGCTAAAGGCCACCAAAATTTAAGATATGAGGCAAAAAATGTCCTCTGAGTTCATGATTTTTAAAAAAATATTTTAAAGGATATAGCTAGTTAAGCAATACCACACGAGCAGGAGTGCTATTTTCCCGAATATCAGCATGATTATAAATCATGCATATCGATTTTATACAAGTTCAATAAACAAGAAGTCCATATTAGGTGACTTACATTTTAGACTCAGAATAGTGTCAGTTTTTGCTGTGTTTCGCAAACATAATAGTTCCAAACAAATACACAGTAGAGCCATTGTGAGTCTCCAAGCAACACAGTGATGTTTTGTTTCTAAATGAATGAATCAGTCTAATGAATGACTCAACGACTCTCTCATCACTTGCTTTGTCACTGAATAAATCAAAAAAATTTTACGAATCGTTTGACTGAATGATCCAATGATTCACTAGTTAAGGCAATGATTTGCTGCCACCTACTGGCCATTTTAGTTTCATTTTTAAAAGTATGATAGATAGAATAGATATAATAGGCTCTTTTTTAATGATCTAAGCATGGTCTAAAGCAAATGGCACAAGTGCACTTAGGGCATTTCCAAATCCACTTTTGCTAGTTTCACGACTGTTTCAGGCGCATGGTCTAAAAGGGTTGCCCCTATTCATCATGAGTGTGTTTTGGGCATAACGTGCAATAAACTCATCTCTCATTCCCTTTAAAAGCCAGTTGCGCTCGCACCATGACGGATTCGCTATTTACATGGTGGAATATAGACACCCTCAACCTGACGAGTCAGTTTAAATACATGTGTGTATTGCCACGATTGGTTAAATAAGTAGCCAATTTCATTCGTCATTGCTGCAGATAGGTAATTCTGATACATGCAATGACTATCGCTTATGACATGTAGGCATTTTTATCTTTATGTACACAATAATAATCTTTTACATTGTAATCCTTTTATTTTTAATATTTAAAGATGTTTGTGTGCTGCTGAGCATCCCTGTGTGTGTAATAAGCAGTGTACGCGCATTGTGCACCCGCCTATAGGCGCATATTAATAACACAAAAAATACTGCGCCATTGACTTTAGAACAGGTTTGTGATAGTCAATGGCGCATTCGTTTTCAGTTCCTTAAAATAGCAACGCGCCAACAATGCGCACACCTCGTTTTCAGACCAGCACGCCCATGGGTGAACAGAGTGCATTTGCCATTTAAACAACGTGGCACTGGATGTGAAAATGATAACTGCGTCAGGCTGAAACTAGCAAAACACACTTGCGTCGCAGCTGGCATGATAGGGCCAAATATGTGCATAAAGTGGTAGAAAGAATGCATTTTTTAAATAGACTATTAAGAGTGAAATATGAGATAACTTTGTTAAATATAAGAGATAATAAAGTAAAACATATAAAGATAATAAAATAATAGCAGTCACATTGTAATGATAAGCCTAAGGGTGAGAGACATGCAAATTCAATGCGTAAAAAGTATCGTCTAAACAATAAATCAATGATTTAGACAACTTTACACACATTTTATATGGAATAATATAAACTAACACTTTAATTGTGCCAACCTTGACACAGCCCATTTTTTATTTTATTTTTTATGAACTGGGTCCTACCTAAAGTGCTTCAAAGAACCATTAAAGAAGCTTTATTTTAAAGAGCAAAGTTATAAAGGTAACGCTGTCTGTGTGTGTGTGTGTGTGGTTAAGGTAAACCCTACATTATAAGGGACAAAATCCTTGTCATTGTGGGGACATTTTTTGGTCCCCATGAGGAAAACAGCTTATAAATCATACTAAGTGATGTTTTTTGAAAATGTAAAAATGCAGAAAGTTTTGTGTGATGGGTAGTTTAGGGGTAGGGTTAGAGGAGAGAATATACAGTTTGTATAGTATAAAAACCATTACGCCTATGGAGAGTGCCCATAAAGATAGTGAAACCGAGTATGTGTGCGTGTCTGTGTGTGTGCGGTGTGTTTAAGCTCTCAAGCGAGCGCAGAGGTCAGGAAGAAGGGTTTTCCTGAGTGTTTCAGTATTTATGTGTGTGTGAGTGCTGAAGTTCTTTAACATGTGGCGGCCGTGGGGAAATGTGTGTTCATTATGCAGGACTCAAGGGACCAATCGCACACGCTAAACACACCTGATCTCCATGATGACCCGTAACCGCAAATCTGGCCCTGCTGTCTGCAGCTGTCATTTATCTCAACACGCTTTCATTTTCCTGCTCTCTCTATTTTTTTTTTCACTCTCCATTTGTTTTTCATCCCTCTATACATTTATAAACCCAACCATACCATTTGATCAGGCTATTTGATGACATTTCACAGTTAATATTACTTAATATTTTACAAATTAGTGCTCTCAATACATTTTTCAAATCAAATGAATTAATTACATGATATGTGTTACATGTATGCTCTGTCTGTTGTTTTCATTGTATTTTCAGTTCAGTCCCTGTGACCTAGTTTTCCCCAGTCTGTCTGATTAGTTATGTCATTCACCTGTGTCTTGTTAATTACCTCATTTACTCTGTGTACTTAAGTCTCCAGTTCTCCCTCAGTGTTTGTCCGTCTTCATTAATGTTAACCTGGTTTATGTGCCTTCTATGCTAGTTTCCTGAGTTTTTGTTATTAAAGTTCCTGTTTCCAGTTCTTCCTCGTCTTCGTGAGCTTTCATCACCGGGTTACGTAACAATATGCTGATTAATTAACCAAATTATTTGAATTTTAAATGCCATTACTTAATAATAGATACACAATATATAATTATAATTGATTTGTATTAGTTTATTATATATTACATATTATGTAGTAATAATTTTTATTAATTTTTCCAGGTGCACTTAACATTGCAATTTTCATGAACATGATTTCTCTGACACTTACAAACCAATGTGCTACTGTACCTTTAAGAGTTTCCTCTTTGCATGAATGACAGGCTGCAATTTAGTTTGCAAAGCTGTTGTATTGAGACAGATTCATGAAACAATCCACAGCATTTTAGCTTCAATATGTTCTTTTTAGAATTTTCAGTTCTGAAAGTATGTAATCACATACAACAAACTCTTTCATTTCCAGAGATCAAGGAAAAATATTATGAGGCCTTTAAGGGATTCCTTCTCCAAAACAATAAATAGTTCCTATGGCCTTAATGATTTCTTCATGTATATTTCCAGTCATTTGTTTTAACAGACGCTTAAAGCGAGTGCCTGTAAGACAATTAATATAACAAATAGGACTGGTGATATGAATGGTTACACACAGAGATGCAATAATACAGTGTGTGTGTGTGTGTGTCTGTGTGTACCTGGTAAACCATTGTCGAGACCAAATGTCACCACAAGGTCAAAAATTACTTGTATTACTATCCTTGTGGGTCCCAATGAGAAAAACAACTTCTAAATCATACAAAATTATGTCTTTTGAAAATGTGAAAATGCAGAAATGTTTCTGTCATGGGTAGGTTTAGATTTAGGGGATAGAATATAAAGTTTTTGTACAGTATAAAAACGATATGGAATGTCCTCATAATGAGAAGAATACCTGTGTGTGTGTGTGTCTCTGTGGAGTTTGTGATCTCTGGAGGTTCTCGGTGCATCTGTGTTGTGATTAATGACCGTCTCTCCCCTCAGAGAGCAAGACACAGCACAATAACAGCTCAATACATCTCTCATCTAATTTCTCCTCTCCTCTCTTCTCCTCTCATCTTAGTTTTCCTCTCCTCTCGTATAGCTCAAAAGTTGCTCTTTCATTGCTCAGTGGAGATCTAATGGAGTTCTTAGTTATATTTAATTTAGGTATCATTTTTGCCTTGAAATTCTTTTAAGAGAAGAAAAGATTGGAACAAATAACATCATTTGCTCTATTTAACCTCTATTTAAAATATTTAAAGATATGAAAGACAACTTATTTGTGATTGCTAGGGTGTTCTGGATGGTTACGTAATGACAGCAGAGTCTAGCCTCACTTCTCTGTGATATTCCAGTCTCTATATAGCTCGGGTCTTTCCTTCATTTTGTCTATGGGATTTTTTTCACCTGTTTTATCATCCAGCAGGTGAAAAGCGTGTGTGTCTAATCACTTAATAAAAAGTAGCAGCACTCCTCTCCTCAACAACCACTGGAGGAGTCATTCTGGAGCTCAAAATAATGCTTGCCTATGAAAACACGAGTTACATGAAACAGTGTCCAGCATGTATTGTGTGTGTGAAGGGTATATATAGCTTTGGGCCTCAGTGACATGCTCCGATGGCCCAGTTCTGTCTGTTCAATGGCCCCAACCCTCCCTGTGTGTGTGCGTTTGAAAGATAAATTTCCCATTCGCCCAACTGCTCAGAGGAATTTGTCTGCTCCTGCGTCTTTATTTAAGTTGCTGGCAGAACTTTGATTCCAACACAAAAGAAACAGACTGAACGACTTTATCTGCTGAAATATTCACGCAGCCATTTGCTCTTCAGAAACGCGCTCAGATCTGCACACACCTCTTTGACCTGAGCAGAAACGCCGTACAGGGATCAAAACATAAGGAGCTTTACCACAAAAAAGGAGATTTGAGGGCTGTGTTCTCAATGGAATGGCATACTGCGCAGTATACACTGAAAAATATCTAGTATTTTTTTTAAATCTGCTACATTGTTGTCACATGACATCACTACAGGCATATGTAATAGCTTCTGCTTGTACTTCATATCCAATATTGACATCTGTAGGACGGACGCTGCGGTTTACTGTGATAAGCTGTAGCTGCATTTACTCTATAGAGAGATAGACAGGGCAGAGAGTGAGAGTGAGGCAAATCAGATTTAAGTCTGCAGATAATATACACTATTGTTCAAAAAGTTTTCTTTTTTTAAAGAAATGAATACTTGGCATGTATTTAATAATAAGAAATGCTTTAGCAGCAAATCAGCATATTAGAATGATTTCTGAAGGATCATGTGACACTGAAAACTGGAATAATTCAGCTTTGATTACAGGAATAAATTACATTTTCCAATATATTTGAATAGAAAACAGTTATAAATAGTAATAATATTTCCCAATATTACTGTTTTTACTGTATTTTTAATAAACTCAATGCAGCCTTGGAGAGCATAAGATGCTTATTTTAAAACATTAAACAAATCTTATCAACCCCAAACTTTTGAATGGTAGTGTGTGTCTATATATATCTTGTGATATTTGTCAGGTCGGATACATTGCATTGTGGGATACAGAAACAGTGTGTATGTGTGTGTGGGCCTGTCAACTGGTAGTTTCACTGACTTAATTAACAACAGCAATAGTGGCAATTATGTTAATGAGACTGCTAATGCCAAGCAGACAGTAACACAGGCTACTGTGTGTGTGTGTGTGTGTGTGTGTGTGTGTGTGTGTGTGTGTGTGTGTGTGTGTGTGTGTGTGTGTGTGTGTGTGTGTGTGTGTGAGAGAGAGAGCGCGTGCGTTGTGCCGGTTTGAGATATGTCAGTTTAGTGTGTTTGAGAGCATTGTGTGCTTGTTACACTAATAATCTACTGACACAGATGAATACAGTATGAGTTCACATAAATAAATCAAAGCTGATCATATTTACTTTCTTAGTTTAAAATTAATCTTATTTTCTTTATCTTATTTATTGTTCAAAGTCCTACAATCACACTTATAAATATTTTAGTGTAGTCCATCACTTATAGATATTTCAGTCCAGTACTGAACATATACACACACTCACCTGCCACTTTATTAGGTACACCTTGTTAGTACCGGGTTGGACCCCATTTTGCCTTCTGAATTCTTCTTGGCATTAATTCAACAAGGAGCTGGAAACATTCCTGGTTGAATCATTACCAAATCTACCGTTCCTCCACATCCCATCCTCCACGTTCCTCTACATCCCATCCTCCACGTTCCTCCACATCCCATCCTCCACGTTCCTCCACATCTCCACATCCTGAACCACTGATACAAGACAGGATGGATCCATGCTTTCATATTGTTTACACCAAATTATGACCCTCCCATCTGAATGTTGCAGCAGAAATCTAGACTCATCAGACCAGGCAACAGTTTTCCAATCTTCTACTGTCCAGTTTTAGTGAGCCTGTGTGAATTGTAGCCTCAGTTTCCTTTTCTCAGCTGACAGGAGTGGCACAGGTGTGTCTTCTGTTGCTGTAGCTCATCTGCTTAAAGTTTAGACGTGTTCAGAGATTGTTGTGCATTCAGAGATGCTCTTCTGCAGATTTTGATTGTAATGAGTGCTTATTTGAGTTACTGTTGACTTTCTATCAGCTGAACCAGTTTGGTCATTCTCCTCTGACCTCTGGCATCAACAAGTCATTTCCACCCACAGAACTGTCGCTCACTGGTTTAGCTAATACCCCAGCATCCCCACTGTGCCTGGCAAGAGGTTCCTTAGAGCACATCTTGAGCTGGGGAGAGAGGAGGTACAGGTGGGACCATGACCAGGTGCTGAAGGCAGTAGCTGACACCATCTGCATCGCAAACCAACAGAGCAAACATCAGCTCTCAGTAAGGTATAATAGACGAGAAACCTCAGGTGGAGCCCAGGGCCTAGGCTGCTAGACTCAGCTTGTGATTGGCAGCTGAAGGTTGACCTCATCTGACTGTTCCAAGCAAGTGGTCATGTTGAAACTTACTGTCCCTTGGGAAGACCGGATAGCTGAGGCCCATGAGAAAGAAGAAGAGCCACCAAGAACATCACAGAAGCTGCGAAAAATGCATCAAGGTAGCTGTGGATCAAGAGGGGTGATCCATGGGGTAGTGTGCTACTTGGACTGATCCAAGTAGGCTGGGTTGCTGAGACGAGGGTGTCTGATGATCTAAGACCCAAAACACCCTATGACCCGGGGTTTGTCATTCATGATATGTCCAAGTTTCACCATTGGGTGTTTCAGAAACCTATTGAATTTTTTTACTCAATAAATTATCAAAATAGTCAATAATTGTATACCTTAAAACTCATCTTTGATCACCAAAATGACATATTTAAAAAAAAAAATCCTGTGGAAAAAATGTCTTCATGCCTTAAAATAGCTCGAATGTAACTCTACACCTTTGCTTCACCCTTTTGCCAAGATAACAGCTCTGAGTCTTCTCCTATAATGCCTGAACACCTGACAAGAGATCAGAGACCATTCATCCATGCAGAATCTCTCCAGATCCTTTAGATTCCCAGATCCATGTTGGCCTCTTCAGTTCACCCCACTCATTTTCTATAGGGTTCAGGTCAGGGCACTGGGACGGTCATGGCACAAGTTTTATTTTGTGCTCAGTGACACATTTGTGTGTTGATTTTAATGTTTGTTTTGGATCGTTGTCCTGATGGAAGATCCAACCACGGCCCATTATAAGATTTCTAGCAGAGGCCGTCAGGTTTTGATTTTTTATCTGTTGGTATTTGCTAGAATCCATGATACCATGAATCTGAACAAGATGTCCAGGACCTCCAGCAAAAAAATAGGCACGCAAAACATTAAAGATCCAGCGGTATTTTAACCGTGGGCATGGGGTACTTTTTATCTCTGTTTGCACCAAACCCATCTGGTGGATTTGCTGCCAAAAAGCTCTTTTTATAGTTTCATCTGACCACAGAACCAGGTCCAGTCGTGTCTGACAACTGAATATGCTGGAGTTTGTTTTTTGGATGAGCGAGGGGGATTTTCCTTGAAACCCTCCCGAACAACATGTGGTAATGTAGGTGCTGTTTTTAAGGATTTCTAACCCCAAGACTCAACTAATCTCTGCGATTCTCCATCTGTGATCCTTGGAGAGTCTTTGTCCACTCAAACTCTCCTCCTCGCCGTGCATTAGGACACACTTCCAGGCAGATTCCTAACATCTTTAGTTGATT
This sequence comes from Rhinogobio ventralis, assembly GCA_039654625.1. NCBI lineage: Eukaryota > Metazoa > Chordata > Actinopteri > Cypriniformes > Gobionidae > Rhinogobio > Rhinogobio ventralis. Next base: position 5,227,758 of record CM077194.1, read on the forward strand.
GGAACTTCTTAATTATTGCCCTGATGGTGGAAATGGGGATTTTCAATGCTTTATTTTCCTAATTTTCCTACAGCCACTTTCTATTTTGTGAAGCTCAACAATCTTTTGCTGCACATCAGAACTATATTCTTTGGCTTTACTCATTGTGATGAATGATTAAGGGAATTTGGCCTTTGTGTTTCCTCATATTTATACTCCTGTGGAACAAGACATCATAGCTGGACAATTTCATGTTCCTAGTCACCCTGGTGTGTTAAAAAGTGTAAATATTAATGGGAATATACTTCAGAGATATTTTGCTCATAAAAAAAATATTTTTTTAATAATTGTGGCCAACGTGTTTTGGAGAAAAACATTTATTTCATAATTTGATTTTCCCCCAACTTTCCATTCTTCTACTTTAATGAAAGGTTAGATTTTTGTGAATTTTTTGAATGATAGATCAAAAGGATAAACAATGCAGATTTATTTTTACAGCCATCTTTGATCATATTTACCAGCCAATAATTCTGACTATGACGATTTTTCATATCAACAGAAAAATATACAGGGATAACATGGCTTCTCTTGACACTCCCCTGCTTCAGAGCAGTTAATGATGCTAAAGCCCACCTACACATTGACGTGACTGGTTACAAGGTAGTTTGGGACATCAGAAACACCAGCGAATTTCAAACCATCTCATTTTCACTGCAGTTTTAAGGAGAAAATACTCAGCAATGGTGTTGTCTTAAAGGGAACATATTATGCCCCTTTTTACAAGATGTAAAATAAGTTTTTGATGTCCCCAGAGTGTGTATGTGAAGTTTTAGCTCAAAATACCCCACAGATCATGTTTTATAGCCTGTTAAAATTGCCACTTGTTTGGGGTGAGCAAAAACACAGAGTTCCCTTTCAGTCGGTCACGTTCGACGTACGTCGGAACTGACCGACGAATTGGGATCTATTTTCAGAGACCAATCTACTTCGAGTGTTTAAAAACGAGCCAATGAGAATTGGCATGCGGTAGACGCGTCCCACGCTCCGCCCCGCAGCGCGGGTATAAATACGGAAGTGGAAGTACCGCATATCGCTTTCAACTTCGGAGCCGAACATTCATGTGTTTGTTCCTACGAAGAGTGTTTCCTGCGAACAGAGAGAGTTGGAGTTCTGCCAGTGTCGGTGTGACGGTGCCTGCAGCGGTGGTCGCGAAAAAAACAAACAGCTGTTTTTACAGCTTTGGGCATTTTGAGTGCTCTCAGCGGGCTTGCACCTTTGAACCGCTGCGAGCCGCGGCCATTTCCCCTGCGTGCCTCGGCACTGATCAGAGCATTTCCTCTAAAAGAGCAACACGGTTTGACCCTGCGTCTTTTTCAAGATGTCATTCAAACCGTGTGTTTCTGGATGCCGTCGTTACCTGTCCCCAGCTGACGGACACGATCGCTGTCTCACGTGTTTGGGCGTTCAGCACGCTGAGGCGGCTTTCGTGGATGACTCATGTTCCCATTGCGGGAATATGACCATCGCAGTACTACGGTCCAGGCTCGACTACCTTGAAAGAGGTGGAGTCCCATTGCGCATCCCCCGATCTAGTGGCCCTCCTGCTCCGAAGCAGAGGGCTGCTACTTTGGCTGATACCTTTGGTGGGGACCTGAGGGTTACTGTGAGGGCACTCCCGCCGGGCCAACAGGCTCCTCGGGCCCCTCCCCCCTCCACTGCGCCGGTTGAGCTTCCGGAAGAGCATGCTGGTCCTTCCCGCGGGGGGCCAGCTGTTACTTTTGGGGCTCCGGTTGAGGATATGGTTTCGATCGCCGCATCGGGGGACGAGCTAATGGACTCTGGAGATGAAGATTCGGCTGCGCTGCCCCCTTCGGGTGTGGTAGCGTTGCCCGAGTCTGATCCAGAGCTCACGGCTATGCTTTCCCGGGCCGCCGCGAGTGTCGGGCTCGAGTGGAACCCTCCACCGCGTCCCGAACCCTCGCGGCTGGACGATTGGTATCTCGGGACGGCCCGTGCTGGTTCTCAGCGCCCCGCCCCAGTGCCTTTCTTCCCGGAAGTGCATCAGGAGCTCACGAAGTCGTGGACAGCGCCCTATAGCGCTAGAAACCGATCGACTGACTCCTCCGTCCTCACTACCCTCGACGGTGGCGCGGCGAAGGGTTACGTGGAGATCCCCCCAGTGGAGCGGTCGGTTGCGATGCAACTGTGTCCTAAGACCGCTACCGACTGGCGGGGAAATCCGCGTCTCCCCTCCCGGGCATGTAAGTTCTCGTCCGGGCTAACCGGCAAGGCTTACACGGCCTGTGGAGAAGCCGCGTCATCTCTGCATGCCATGGCGCTCCTGCAGGTCTACCAGGCCAAAGCGCTCATGGAATTGCACGAGGGTAGTTCCGACCCAGGGGTTATGCAGGAACTGCGTACCGCGACGGACCTCGCCCTCAGGGCGACGAAAGTCACCGCACGCTCCCTGGGTCGGGCGATGTCCACACTTGTGGTCCAGGAACGCCACCTGTGGCTGAACCTGGCAGATATGCGTGAGACCGACAAAGTGCGGTTCCTCAACGCCCCTGTCTGTCAGGCCGGCCTCTTCGGCGACGCGATCGAGAACTTCGCCCAACAGTTCTCGGTTGCCCAGAAGCAGACGGAGGCGATTAAAAATATCCTTCCCCGGCGACCTGCTGCTGCTTCCACCCAGTCGCCGGCTGCAGCGCCCCCGCCTGCTCGTCGCCGAGGGCGTCCCCCGGCGTCTGCCTCCGCCCCTGCCAAGCCAAAGCAGCAGCCTCCACCGGCAAAGCAGGGCGCCAGGCGCAAGGGGGCCGCCCAACCCGTCCAGGGCCCCGCTGTCTCTGCAGGCAAGCGCAAGGGTAAGCGGCCCTGAGACGGGCAGCCCAGGGAGGAGAGGAGCTGTTCTCGGGGAGGTGGTGTCCGCACCCCTCCTCCCCCCGGAGGAGGACCGGGGGGAGAATGTCCACACTGGTATCAACATCCTGCCGCTGGCTCTCCGGAGTCCAGCGGTACCCACATTCTCAATAAAAGAGCAGTTTCCTCCCTCCCTGGGCCCCAAGAGGGTCAGGTTGGCAGTGTGCGACGCCCCCGGGCCTTGCCACTCCTTTCCTCCCCTCTCCCCCTCGCCAGGGGGCAGCAGTGTGGGCACCGAGAACGCCCCCGGGCCTTCTCACCCACACTCTGCCCCACCCTGGAGTACTCAAGCAACACTCCGGGCCGCCTCCGGGCCTCCCGAGTCGGGCCTGGGTACTCCATCTCGCTGCCTCACCCCGGGCACGTCTGTGGTGCCGTTGGTCCCGCTTGTTCGGTCTCTGGGGGCCTGGTTAGGTCTTCCCAGGCCGTCTCGCTGGCTCATCCGTACCATCAGACTCGGCTATGCGATTCAATTCGCCCGCCGGCCTCCCAAGTTCACGGGCATCCTCTTCACCTCAGTGCGGAGTTGCGATGCCCATGTCTTGCGGTCCGAGATCGATGTCCTGCTGGCGAAGGACGCGGTCGAGCCGGTTCCTCCGGCCGATATGAGGGCGGGGTTTTACAGCCCCTACTTCATTGTGCCCAAGAAAGGGGGTGGGTTAAGACCAATCCTGGACCTGCGTGTCCTGAATCGGGCCCTGCACAAGCTCCCGTTCAGAATGCTAACGCAGAAACGCATTTTCGAATGCATCCGTCCCCGGGATTGGTTCGCAGCGATCGACCTGAAGGACGCGTACTTTCATGTCTCCATTCTCCCTCGACACAGACCGTTCCTTCGCTTTGCGTTCGAGGGGAGGGCATTTCAGTACAAAGTCCTGCCCTTCGGGCTGTCCCTGTCGCCTCGCGTCTTCACGAAAGTCGCAGAGGCAGCCATTGTTCCGCTCAGAGAACGCGGCGTTCGTATTCTCAACTATCTCGACGACTGGCTCATACTGGCCCAGTCCCGGGAGCAGTTGTGCGAACACAGGGACCTGGTGCTACGTCACCTCAGCCTGTTGGGCCTTCGGGTCAACCGAGAGAAGAGCAAACTCTGTCCCACGCAGAGGATCTCTTATCTCGGTATGAAGCTGGACTCGGTCAACCGGACTGCGCGCCTCACAGAGGAGCGAGTCCGGTCAGTGTTGAACTGCTTGAATACGTTCAAAGGCAGGACAGCGGTCCCACTGAAATTCTTTCAGAGGCTCCTGGGGCATATGGCATCTGCAGCCGCGGTAACGCCGCTCGGATTGCTTCATATGAGACCGCTTCAATGCTGGCTTCACGACCGAGTCCCGAGATGGGCGTGGCAGCGCGGCCAGTACCGGGTCTCAGTTACTCCTTACTGTCGCCAAACCTTCAATCCGTGGGCGGACCCTGCCTTTCTACGGGCCGGAGTGTCCCTAGAACAGGTGTCCAGGCATGCTGTGGTCTTCACGGATGCCTCTTCCACGGGTTGGGGGGCCACGTACAACGGGCACTCAGTTGCGGGTCTGTGGACGGGGCCCCAACTGCGTTGGCATATCAATTGCCTAGAGCTTCTGGCAGTACGTCTCGCCCTGGGCCGCTTCAAAAAGCCGCTACAGGGAAAACACGTTCTGGTCCGTACGGACAGCACTGCGGCCGTTGCGTACATCAACCGTCAGGGTGGTCTACGCTCCCGTTGCATGCTCCGGCTCGCCCGCCATCTCCTCCTGTGGAGTCAGAAGCGTCTGAGGTCGCTTCGGGCCATTCACATCCCAGGTGCGCTGAACCAGACAGCCGACGAGCTCTCTCGTCAGCCGACACCTCCGGGAGAGTGGCGACTCCACCCCCGGAGCGTCCAGCTGATATGGGACCTCTTCGGAGCCGCGCAGGTAGACCTGTTCGCCTCTCCGGACTCGACCCATTGCCAGTTGTATTACTCCCTGTCCGGGGGCACCCTCGGTACAGATGCACTGGCGCACAGCTGGCCCCGGGACCTACGCAAGTATGCGTTTCCCCCAGTGAGCCTTCTCGCACAGACACTGTGCAAGGTCAGGGAGGACGAGGAGCAGGTCTTGTTAGTTGCGCCTTACTGGCCCAACCGGACCTGGTTCTCCGAACTCTCACTCCTCACGACAGCCCCTCCCTGGCCGATCCCCCTGAGGAAGGACCTGCTTTCTCAGGGGCGGGGCACTCTATGGCACCCGCGTCCAGACCTCTGGAGACTCCATGTCTGGTCCCTGGACGGGACGCGGAGGTTCTAGGTGGTCTGCCACAGGCAGTGGCAGACACCATCGCTTCAGCTAGAGCCCCCTCTACAAGGCACCTCTATGCTCTGAAGTGGAACCTGTTCGTTGAATGGTGTTCTTCCCGCCGGGAAGACCCCCGAAGGTGTTCGGTTAATGTCGTGCTTTCTTTCCTACAAGATGGGTTGGAGAGAAGGCTGTCTCCCTCCACCCTCAAAGTGTACGTCGCCGCAATAGCGGCGTATCACGATGTAGTTGAAGGTAAGTCCTTAGGTAAGCACGACTTTATCGTCAGGTTCCTCAGAGGTGCGAGGAGACTAAATCCTCCTCGGCCAACCTCGGTACCCTCTTGGGACCTAGCCCTGGTGCTCAGAGCGCTCCAGGGCCCTCCCTTCGAGCCTTTACAGTCAGTCGAGCTAAACATCCTGTCCATGAAGACAGTGCTCCTGATTGCATTGGCCTCAATCAAGAGGGTAGGGGACCTGCATGCACTTTCGGTCAACGAATCGTGCCTAGAATTCGGGCCGGCCAACTCTCACGTTGTCCTGAGACCCCGGCCTGGATATGTGCCCAAGGTTCCCACCACTCCCTTCCGGGACCAGGTGGTGAACCTGCAAGCGCTGCCTTCGGAGGAGGCAGACCCAGCCCTAGCTTTGCTCTGTCCCGTCCGCGCTCTTCGCGCCTACGTGGACCGAACTCAAAGCTTTAGAACCTCAGAACAGCTCTTCGTCTGTTACGGAGGCCAGCAGAAGGGAAAGGCTGTCTCCAAGCAGAGGTTAGCCCACTGGATAGTGGATGCTATCGTCTTGGCTTACCAGTCCCAAGACGTGCCTTGCCCGCTCGGGGTGCGAGCTCACTCCACTAGGAGTGTAGCTTCCTCCTGGGCGTTGGCTCAAGGCGCCTCGCTGACAGACATATGTAGAGCTGCGGGCTGGGCGACACCTAACACGTTCGCTAGATTTTATAGCCTCCGTGTAGAGCCGGTATCTTCCCGCGTCCTCGCCCCCAGTGGCCAGTAGCGCTAAGTACCCGTTCTAGTGTCGGCTTGCATACGCCACTCCCGCCTCCGGGCCGGATACGTGCGTCTATTGTCTCCAGTTGTGTTCCCCGGAAACGGCTAACCCTGTCGAGCTCCTCCGTCACCCCTTCGGTGTCAGACGTTGCGGCCGTCTGACATCAGGCCTACACCCGTATGCTTGTGGAACGTGTGTGTTAGGCTGGGTTCCATATGTAGCGGTTCCCTAACGGCAACCCCATATGTGTATTCTCCACGGTACCAGCTACCCTACTCGGCTAGCCCCGTGTCTTTCCCTTGACAGAGCCCGCTCTGTCGTCTCTGGTGGTGTTCTTTCCCCCCTGGGACCAGGTTGGATCCACCCCAGAGACTGCCATAGGTAGCACTACCCTGCTAGGTTAGTCCTTATGAGTAATTCCACCTCTCCTTCCACTGAAGGACGTGGCTCCGCAGCGTACCATCTCCTGAGACGGGCACGCTTTCCCAGCGTTATCCAATAGTCACGCTGAGTGGGTCTTGCAGGAACAGCAGTGACTGGCCTCCCTGACTGGAGCCCTGACTTCCGCACCAACCTAGGTGTGGTCCAGCGAGCTCGGTCAGGGCGCTGGAAGGGCCAGCATCTCTGGCGTGTTAGTAGGGATCCCAATTCGTCGGTCAGTTCCGACGTACGTCGAACGTGACCGACTGAAAGGGAACGTCTCGGTTACGTATGTAACCCTCGTTCCCTGAAGGAGGGAACGGAGACGTACGTCCCGTCGCCAGGTGCTGTGCTTCAGCTGTAGGCCGAGCCACTTAGCCGGCTCCTCAGTTGTAAAGCGATATGCGGTACTTCCACTTCCGTATTTATACCCGCGCTGCGGGGCGGAGCGTGGGACGCGTCTACCGCATGCCAATTCTCATTGGCTCGTTTTTAAACACTCGAAGTAGATTGGTCTCTGAAAATAGATCCCAATTCGTCGGTCAGTTCCGACGTACGTCTCCGTTCCCTCCTTCAGGGAACGAGGGTTACATACGTAACCGAGACGTTTTTGTGTATGTCCCTTAAAATGCAAATGAGAGGGTGCTCCCTGTCTGTTCTTTCAAGAAGAGGGCGTCAAAAACTAACGGTGTTCAGTTCAAACTGGAGTCGGATAATAATGCCTACAGAGCCAGAGAATATCTGCTGCATGGAGATAGAACAGGTATAGTTTAATTTAGTTTAATTCTGGTTTTAACTTATGTTGCCATCTTGCTTTTATCCCCTATTAGTACAAGCATGTTGTAGCGGACCCTGTCCAAATGAACTTTACTGATGAATTTTATGAAGTTTATTGTACTTCACACAAAAGATGAAGCGTCTGTTTCATTCACTGTAAGAGCTGAATAAAACACAGTATAAGAAGTGTACATTAAGGTCTTAAACATAAACACTCTCTCTCCCTTGCATTATCATCAGCATACACAGCGAATTACACAAAACACTCCTTACAGCTAACAGTAAACAAATATATACAGACCTTATGCCTTTTCAGGGGGTGCTTAAAAAACTGGTAAATAGGCTATAAGAAACGTTGTTAATGCTTTAGATTGCAGCCCGGAAAGTACTGCGTTAGTTAAACAAATTTACAGCGTAACTTCCGGTAATTATAGTGCAACTATAAAGTAAATATGTGTAGGTATAAGGGAACAATATGTAATATTTGGGGAATAAAGGGGGAACTACCAGGAAAATTAACAAATTATTTATACTGCAAGTATTTTTAATTAAGGGGTAATTATCCGTGTTGTTACAGGGTAAGTGGTGTTTATTCCACTCTTGTTTTGTGTAGTTACAGGGTAAGTGTGAATCTACGTGCTGTAAATTAAAGTGGTGTTTGTTCCCCTCTTGTTTCATGTAGTTACAGGGTAAGTGTGAATCTACGGGCTGTAAATTAAAGTGGTGCTTGTTCCCCTCTTGTTTCGTGTAGTTACAGGGTAAGTGTGAATCTACGTGCTGTAAATTTAAGTGGTGTTTGTTTCCCTCTTGTTTCATGTAGTTACAGGGTAAGTGTGAATCTACGGGCTGTAAATTAAAGTGGTGTTTGTTCCCCTCTTGTTTCGTGTAGTTACAGGGTAAGTGTGAATCTGCGGGCTGTAAATTAAAGTGGTGTTTGTTCCCCTCTTGTTTCGTGTAGTTACAGGGTAAGTGTGAATCTGCGGGCTGTAAATTAAAGTGGTGCTTGTTCCACTCTTGTTTCGTGTAGTTACAGGGTAAGTGTGAATCTACGGGCTGTAAATTAAAGTGGTGTTTGTTCCCCTCTTGTTTCGTGTAGTTACAGGGTAAGTGTGAATCTACGGGCTGTAAATTAAAGTGGTACTTGTTCCCCTCTTGTTTCGTGTAGTTACAGGGTAAGTGTGAATCTGCGGGCTGTAAATTAAAGTGGTGTCTGTTCCACTCTTGTTTCGTGTAGTTACAGGGTAAGTGTGAATCTACGGGCTGTAAAGTAAAGTGGTGTTTGTTCCACTCTTGTTTCGTGTAGTTACAGGGTAAGTGTGAATCTACGTGCTGTAAATTAAAGTGGTGTTTGTTCCCCTCTTGTTTCCTGTAGTTACAGGGTAAGTGTGAATCTACGGGCTGTAAATTAAAGTAGTGTTTGTTCCCCTCTTGTTTCGTGTAGTTACAGGGTAAGTGTGAATCTACGTGCTGTAAATTTAAGTGGTGTTTGTTTCCCTCTTGTTTCATGTAGTTACAGGGTAAGTGTGAATCTACGGGCTGTAAATTAAAGTGGTGTTTGTTCCACTCTTGTTTCGTGTAGTTACAGGGTAAGTGTGAATCTACGGGCTGTAAATTAAAGTGGTGTTTGTTCCCCTCTTGTTTCGTGTAGTTACAGGGTAAGTGTGAATCTACGGGCTGTAAATTAAAGTGGTGTTTGTTCCCCTCTTGTTTCGTGTAGTTACAGGGTAAGTGTGAATCTGCGGGCTGTAAATTAAAGTGGTGCTTGTTCCACTCTTGTTTCGTGTAGTTACAGGGTAAGTGTGAATCCAAGGGCTGTAAATTAAAGTGGTGTTTGTTCCACTCTTGTTTCGTGTAGTTACAGGGTAAGTGTGAATCTACGGGCTGTAAATTAAAGTGGTACTTGTTCCCCTCTTGTTTCTTGTAGTTACAGGGTAAGTGTGAATCTGCGGGCTGTAAATTAAAGTGGTGTTTGTTCCCCTCTTGTTTCGTGTAGTTACAGGGTAAGTGTGAATCTGCGGGCTGTAAATTAAAGTGGTGTTTGTTCCCCTCTTGTTTCCTGTAGTTACAGGGTAAGTGTGAATCTACGGGCTGTAATCTAAAGTGGTGTTTGTTCCCCTCTTGTTTCATGTAGTTACAGGGTAAGTGTGAATCTACGGGCTGTAAATTAAAGCAGTGTTTGTTCCACTCTTGTTTCGTGTAGTTACAGGGTAAGTATGAATCTACGGGCTGTAAATTAAAGTGGTGTTTGTTCCCCTCTTGTTTCATGTAGTTACAGGGTAAGTGTGAATCTGCGGGCTGTAAATTAAAGTGGTGCTTGTTCCTCTCTTGTTTCATGTAGTTACAGGGTACAATAAAATACACATACACAATCTGATATCACTCAGAAATCTTTATTTGAAAAACAACTTTCAAAACAGATTTACGACACTTCTTATTCGTTTCTCTTGCTTGGCTTCATCCTCCTCTTAAAATAGAGAATTCTCATGTTTTGGTCACTTGGATCATGTACCTTTCCCGCAGCAGCTTATTGTTTCCGACTGGTGGAAGTTTTGGGAGGGCAGACCAGACTAATTGATAATGAGAATCGTCGTCGATGATTTTCATTATTGATTATTATTGATTTTATCGACTAGTTGTTGCAGCTCCAATATAAATGTATGTAAATTTTTGATCAAAATTATTGCTAGGGACAAATCAGTGTCACTGGATATTGTTAGGGACACGTCCCTAGCGTCCCTACTAAGTTCTACGCCCCTGGTTACTGGGTTGTCTTTTTTCATGTTTTCTGGGTTGGTAGATGCACCGGGGACCCGATTATAGCACTTAAACAGTTAGCACTTTTTGGCTTGCTCAGTTGGGGACACTAAAATTTCAACTATATTACGGATCTGCCCGCATTGACACTATATGATAATTGAAATTAGCTGGATGACATCACCGTTTTCTCCAGAGCGGCTGTACAGCCGAATCAAATTCTATTGCATTATTTTCCTGTTAACACTGTAAAGCTGCTTTGAAAACCGGCATTGTAAAAAGCGCTATATAAATAAAGGTGACTTGACTTGACTTAAACACAGGAAAATTCAGATTTTCATGATATGTCCCCTTTAAAGCATATTAAAAACACCACATAGACATACAAACAACATTAAAAACTTTAACTTTAAAGTTAACTTTAATTAAATCAGTAATTAAATATATTAATTTATTTTATAATATTCCATAGTTCCATAGTATTATATTCTAAAGTTGTTGTTAAAAAACTAGCAGTGGATTTAAATAATTTTCCTTTCTTATAATAGCAGGCTTCGTTTCTCAGTGATGTTTTAATGAATGTTTTGTTTCTCAAAGAAGTTCATGAAAAGAGTTCTTCCAGCTAAGAGAATTCCAGGAAGAATCGCTCTGTCTGTTCTCCGTGAAAATAGAAAAATCTCTTCACAGCATTCCTCAAATATCGGTGTCACACACGCACACACCTCGGCCCGCAGACAACACTGCTGGAGGAGGCTGTCAGCCGCGGCGTCTGATCACAGAAAGATGAAAGAGACATAAACCGATTCTACATTTACTATCTTTCGTTCTATCTTTCTGTAGATACAAAAGAAATCAGCTCAATGTGGCCTGGCATGATTGCTCAAAACACATTATTTCCAGATATACCAATATTATTTATTATGATGTATTCGGATTAGATAAAAGATCAAACTAAGAGCGGCATAAAAGTTCACAAAAAAAAAGTACATTTTTCACTAAAATGAAAAATCTGTCATTATTTATTTGCTCTCATGTCGTTCCAAACATGTATGACTTTCTTCCATGAAACACAAAGGGCGTGTGTGTGTGTGTGTGTGTGTTTCATCCACTGCGTTTGTTTGAACTCAAGGTGAGAGTAAATTTCAGGGATCCGTAATAACAGCGTTGACCTGTGCTTCATATCCTCCACAGCTGGAGTGTTATTCTATAGAGAGACAGACAGAACAGAGACTGAGACAGATTGACGGAAAGCTTAAATGAGAACGTGAGCTTGCATTATCCATCCTTAAAGGGAAGGTATCACACACAGTCTCTGCCAATCTCATGTCAATCTTGAGTACCTATAGAGTAGTATTGCATCCTTCATATCTCCGAAAAGTCTTTAGTTTTATCATATGTATAAAAGACAGATACACTGTACCGAGTCTTTCTGAATAAAACCGAGCGGCTTGAGGCGTATCGTGTGGGCGGAGCTAAAGAGTCGCGTTCATGTTGTTTACTTGATGTGCACTTACGCGCCGATAGCCAACAACACACAGACATTTGAAGCAGTTTTACTCACCGCCTGACGCATGACTGTGAACCATTGTTATCATTGGGACCGCTCCATCTTTCAGCATTAGACGATCTGCAAATCCGGAGTTGAACTGGGCCTTGTTTATAAAACAATCATCGCCGAAATGCAGGGAACAAACAAAAACACACGCAACTCCGTTGCTGCTCCGGAAAAACAAACTCAATCCACTGTCCCCTTAACGCTGTGTTCTTTGGGAAGCTGAACAGGGTTGTCTTGCCCTGACAACCAAAAACATTCTTCTTTGGTGACATTGTTGATTTTGTGAAGTCCTGTGAACTGTGCAGCGCAGCCTACGACTTAAAGCGGAGCAAAGCCCGTTGATGGGCGTACTTTTGCTCTCTCGCTCTGTTCGATGTGTGCGCGCACCCTTCCTGGAGAAGTGCCCGTACAAGGAAATTCCGCCCTTGCTGACGTCACATAGGCCCATACTCTAATTTTTTTTCCTGAAACTTGTGAGAAACCAGAAGGAGTATTTTTGGCACAGAATCTATCTATCTATCTATCTATCTATCTATCTATCCGTCCGTCCGTCCGTCCGTCATCTATCTATCTATCTATCTATCTATCTATCTATCTATCTATCTATCTATCTATCTATCTATCTGTCTATCATTCTGTTTGTCTGACTGTCTGTCTGTCAAACTATTGTTCTATCGTTCTATCTATCCATCGTTCTATCATTCTATCGTCCTATCTATCTATCGTTCTATCTATATCCTAGGCAGAAGTTTTAGCCAAGTTGAATTATTTCTCTCATTACACTCAAACTCTCCATCAGTTTCTTCAGTGCTCTGCATGAAGTCCTCGAGCATTGCTGAATAAAGCGGTTCAGGTGTGTGAGATTACAGTAGCAGTGGTTCACATGCCGATCATCAGTGCGATCGCTGAATAAGCTGCATAATTCACGATAGCCCACTTAGCACAGATGTAGAGCACTTCAGCGGCGTTGGTGAGTTCTTACAGGCCTCTGCTGAGAGCTCAGACTCGTGTACCTTCACTGAAGCCTATATATTACAGCCGCCCACTTCATTTCCCCTATGGAGCATTTCTTGATTGCGAGGGCTCGACGACGCTTGCTTGAATTTACAATGAGACCGTGTGCAATCTTCAGTGCTCATGAAAGGACGCAGGTTTCCTTTCTGAAGATCTGTGGGTTTAAAAAGGTTTGGGAGGCTTCAAAATTAGAGCTGTTATTGTGCTCTTGGGCCTCACACCTGGAGTTCAGCTGAGAAGAACTTCAGCAAATATTTGAATGAACTTTCCGTATATTGCTGGCCATGTGTGTGAGAGTGTGTTTATACAGCATAAAACAACCTCAGATTTCACTGATAATATTCAGATACCTGCATTTCAGGGTTGAGCAAACTTCAGAATTGAAGAATGTGAGCTGTGAGTGAGCTTGAACGGAATTGGCCGTGACACACAGGAGAGTATTTGAAATTTGAAATAGAAAGGAAGACAAAAAAGAGCAATTGCTTACTGAATCACTTCATTTATTACATCTATCTATCTACGTATCAATCGTTTTATTTATCTATCTATCTATCTGTCTATCGTTCTATCGTTCTATCTATCGTGCATGGTGGAACGTGGAAGGACAAAGAAAGCCAGTTTCCCATTTAGCCAGGTTGGCTGAATGCTACCTTGGAGTCCCAGTAACATCGGCCCCCAGTGAGAGGGTGTTCTCTACAGCAGTGTTTCTCAACTGGTGGGTCGCGAGACCGTTCTGAGTGGGTCGCGGAGTGCCTGAGAAAAATGTGTTGTCCCGATTCAGTATCTGCGGTCAGATGATATGTTGTAAGGTTTGTCAGTGTCATTTTTGTAGCTTGTTACAAAATAAAAAGTCTCTCTCACCTCAGAAAACCGAACTTTCCTGTCCTGTCCTGTCAGCCGTTATGCTGCACTCGTAGTGCAAACTGTTCAATTACACGCGCAAATGCGGCAGCACGCACTGTATATCGCTTCATAAAGCGCAAGAGAAACTATGAGCATGCAACGTTATATTGTCAATTCGTAAGTCATGAAATAAAAGTCAAGTACCAATAAATCACATAACTGGTTCAACGAGTGTTAGCTGGGAAGGCATGCAGGTATGATGTTCATTCTGTTCATCAGGAGCAGTTTATATGATTCATTAATTTATTGTGTATACGCCATGGTAACTGTTGTTTCCATAACCCCAAAATGCCAATTTATTTTCACTTTATGTTATTTTGTATATTTTTTAATTAGTGTGGTGGCTACTTTATTGTATTAACAAAAACTGCTTTTTAATAGCTTTACCTTATAGGCCTATTTTTTCATCAGTATTAGTCATATTCATACAATGTATGCATTTAAGCAGGCTAAAGTGGGACATTACTTGTATGTGTGTCATCAATTTTTGTAAAATAAATTTGCTTGTTTTTAAAAAAACAAAAACATTGAACACAGAGCCCTGCCCCCACAGCAAACAGAACCGAACCGAACCGTGGCTCCAAAACCATGATATGAACCGAACCGTGGCATTGGTGTATCGTTACACCTCTATATTTCATAATATTTAATAAATTAACTTTTTTGGACCAGGGTGGAAGAACACGTCATTTGCCAGAATGCATTACCTTTCTGTAAATTCCTCTTTCTGTCATTACAATTTAAAGCACCCCTTGATATTTCTGTTGTGTCTAAAGTGTCGTATGAGACTCAGTAAAACTACAGAGGCGTCACTCATTACTCCCAATGATGCCATTAATGTTGTTTTGACCTTCACACACTCACATTTACACATTTGCTTGTTTCCCAATCATCAGATCAATATATTCCATCCTAAGTCATACTTCTCCTTGATGGCGAGAGTGTTTATTTTTAAAAATCAAATATCCATCACCTACACACGGATGCATAAATACACATCTATTCTGGCACGAAGAAAAAGCAATTATCTGAGAGATATTTAAATATTTCACAAAACTTTCTGATTGGTTTTGCTTTCAGCCTCTGTGTGTGTGTGTTTGCGTGTGTTTGGTTGTTGATTTTGCGTTTGCCCGGCGGGCACAGGAACTCTGTTCTGGCGGTAAACACCAACAGGAGAAAATGAGCAGGTGTGTGAAGAGTGCCTCTCTGCCTCTTTCATCCTGATCAGCAGACGAGTCCCTGCAGAGAGAAATCAGCCCGTCCAGAAACAGCCGTGATTGGGCCGAATGTGAGCTTCACAGAGACACGGCAGTGAGAGATAAGGACGAAATGTCAGTCACGCTCAAACCCAGGCTGAGAGAGTGCACTAGAAACATAGAGTTTACACAGGTGTCAGGTCATCTACTCATCAAAAGTTTGGGCACACATTTTATTCAGTGAGTTTTGTTATTTTAGAGTAGTAGTAAAGATGTGAAAACTACACCCTTGCATCATTTGAACTATGAGTGGTGTTTTCACGTCTGGTGTCCTTCAATTGACAGTCATTTTTTGGCCATTTTTTGTTGTCCATCTACAGAGCTGGGAGTAAAAATTATATGTTGATGCTTTTGCGTCCTCGCAAATGTTTTGCATTGCCCTGAGAAACTGTGTGTTTGCTCAAAAAACTTTTGAGTTCTTCGCGAGCGAATGCAATGTTTCCAAGGGGAATGCAAAAGCATTGAAATATAGAGGAATCATCCATGTCTGCAGCACCATGTCTGTGTTACAATCCACGCCTGTCCCAGACTCCATTTCCCATGATCCTCCCTGTCCCACACCTGAACTCACTCCTCATCTCTCCAGCTCTCCCTGGATTCCCTGCACCTGGTCGTCTTCGTTAGTACTCCCTTTATATTGTCTCACTCCTCTGCACTCATTGGCCGTTCTCGTTTGTGTCACCCTGATGTTTGGTTGTGTCACCCTGATGTTTGGTTGTGTCACCCTGATGTTTGGTTGTGTCACCCTGATGTTTGGTTGTGTCACCCTGATGTTTGGTTGTGTCACCCTGATGTTTGGTTGTGTCACCCTGATGTTTGGTTGTGTCACCCTGATGTTTGGTTGTGTCACCCTGATGTTTGGTTGTGTCACCCTGATGTTTGGTTGTGTCACCCTGATGTTTGGTTGTGTCACCCTGATGTTTGGTTGTGTCACCCTGATGTTTGGTTGTGTCACCCTGATGTTTGGTTGTGTCCTATGCTTTGTATTAAACCCATCTATTATTTGAAGTCCGCATCCTGTTTTCCCTCACTGCACAACCAGATTGTAACAGTCTGTCAGTTTTGCGATAGTTACATTTTAGGGTTTATTTGAGTCCATACTTCCTTAATTTTGAGCAATAGTAATATAGTAGCACTATGATAGCACCAATGTGAAAGAATGCAAATGAATTAAACCTGCCAAGTGTGAACACAACCTTAGTTTTAGTTCATTATAATAACTCTGATGGAAACTACTTCAGTACTGTTGGAAAACCATCTAATTTTAAGCATAATTGCTTTACTATAAATGCTTAAGATGAAATGGTTTTCCAACAGTACTGAAGTAGCGCAACAGACTCTGGTGCGATTGCTCTGTTAGCGCTCAAACCCTGGTGCACACCAAACAAGTGGACGAGACCCAGATTTTCAGGGGGTCTCTGTCTGCTTCCAAACCAACTCTGGTGCAGTTTGACGGAATTATGAACTCAACACAGACCAAAGACTTCTAAACAAACCAAAAACAGGTTGTGATGTCAAAAGGACAGAATTCAAAAGCCTACCTGGTTCTTCTCTTCAGAGCTACGTTGCTCATTACAGTTTGATACAGCAGCAGGTCTTCGTTTGTGATCTCCCCTTCCGACAATCCTATTATCTTGATGGTTCTACAGATTATCTTACCATATTTTCCTGTGGTGTGAGGTGTGTTAAGAGTGATTGAACGTTGAATATTTCTCATCAGAAATACTGTTGTATGGGACAAACGTGCATGCACTCTGTAGATTGTCACTTGGAATGAAACAATACCCAATCAGAAAGCGAGCTGACGAAAGACGGAAGCATAACACAACGACTTCATCCAAACTTTTTTCATGAATTTTTCAGTAAAAAGCAGTCCGAACACTATGGCTCTGTCCGAAATTGCATTGAGTAGGTACTTATTTTGAATAATTACTTCATGACCGCTATAAAAGTATGTTCTATATAGTATGAATGTAATCCGGACGTACCTACTACATTTGCCATGTTGTCATTATCACATGACCTACCAACGTCAGTTACGTCACGTCACCACCATTCACAAATCGTCTCCCGTGGCCTCATGGGATAGTAAAGTGTCCATCATATGCATACTTCAGAATCTCGCTGGAAGTAGTAGGTCATCCGGGGACTTGTTGCCTCCTCGTTTATGAGTACTGTGAATTCAGACATCTTTTTTTCACATACTTTTTTTCTCCTTCTATAGGGTCAATGTGATTTTGGATACAGCCTCATATTGCCATTTCTTCTTGCCCGTTGTCCACCATGTTTGTTTACTCTAAAGTCACATTTGAAAAAATTTCCCGTGTTCACAGTCTGGACTATAGTTGTTTGTGAATCTGTTAGTGTGTGTCGTGCTGTTTTGGTCACACCACAACACTCCACGCTCTAGGAACAAAACTATTAAATCTCTGATTTTTTTTTATTGTCATGTTTGTGGTCTCTCACGTTTTGTAAATCTGATAAGATTTTAAAAATCTTTTAGTGTGTGCTAGCCTTAACGGAGGAATCCCTACCACTGTTTTAACTCCTTTACGCATTTTAAAAGCTTTTCGTGAGTTCTCAATTGGTAAAAATACCATCATATGTACGCACATACAAGAGGATTTAGCCCAGCACACAGCATCGTTTTGTATGTTTGGTAAGTTCATCTGCAAAATATATGTCATAAAAGCTGAGGGGTTTTTGTGTTTTGGTTCAGTGTTATGTTCTCCTTACTTTTTCTTAGGCCCTGTTTACACCTGGTATTGAGATGTGTTTTAGTCGATCGGATCACAAGTAGATGAGGGAGACACATTCCCGTTTACACCTGGTGTTTTAATCCGTCTCTTTTGTCCACTTTCAACCACTTCTGTCCTGATTTCTTCAAGGGGAGGGTCTATGGGCGGGTAAATGTATGGGCTTTTTCAGATCTTTTGATCTAATGGACAAAATAAGCTCACGCAATTTACATATGAACACGATCTGAGACGGCAAATTAACACACAGAGAGCATCAGCTTTCGTTTCTGCTCTGACAGCCACAAGACCAGCCGAACGTGTGTGTTAGAAATCAGGAATGGTGAGAGAACATTGTGCTTGGTATGTTTTTCATCTTCAAAACAAACTTGGGTCCCCAGCCGACAAAGTTTAAATCCCGTCTGGTTAGCGCACTTCCCATACTGTTGACGCATTAGGTCAGTAGGAGGAGAGAAGACGGTCTTTTGTGGCTGTTGAACACATTCGACTACATGAGTGTTTACACTATGAAAGCAATCCGGTCGAATGTGTTTTCGACTACCTCTGGAAGTGGTCGAAAGTGGACAAGCTCAAAATGTTTTAGACCCTGTTTACACCTGTATTTAGCATCATCCAGTTGTGATCCGATCGACCAAAACGCATCTTAATACCAGGTGTAAACAGACCTTACATTCATTAGTGATCTAAAATTAGATGCTGCTTATTTGTCTTTTATTTTACATTCATCAATCTTTTTCCTGTGTATTATTTCCACTACTTTTGGACACGAATGTATGTGTGCTCTCATGTTTTACCTCTGCAGAATTGTATGTGTATGTTCTGAGCTTGAATCAGGCAGACTGACGACAAATATTTGAAACAGGTGTTGTATACAGCAGTATGCTCTCTAACAAGCACAGTGTGATGACAATATGAGCATATTGAGAACAACTATCATATACAAGGGTATGGGTGTGTGTGTGTGTTTAGAAGCCTGAACCTGAAGGATCATGAAGGCGCTCATTTTTATAATGCTATTGTAGTAAGATATGTATGTGAAAGGTATAGAAAGGTGTGTGTGTTTGTGTGTGTGTGTGTGCGCGTGCGCTGAGTTGACAATAGGACTTAATACATTAATCTAAGAGTTTAGTTTGACAGCTGGGATTTGGGTTACTTTTCCTAGATGCAATGAGATAAAATGCATGGGGAAGCGTGCATGCATGCGCGAGTGATAATGTGGGCACCGCATTTGTCACAGCTGGAGAGCGTGAGCAGCTGATTGGTTGATTTCCCCCCCTGCTGAGCCAATGAGAGGGTGAAATTTTTACCCTATTCCCTCCAGACGAGCTCTCAGCAGCCTCTAGGTACACCGCTGCGACACACATTTACACACAATCTCACACACAAACACATGCCTGCGTCTCACTCGCCTGATTGACATACAGTGTTAATGCATTAGATGCATATGCAAAAAGATTGAAATGTGAGGCTGCGCTCTTGTTGAGCAGCAGTGGTGATGACTTGTCATCTTTGTATGTGGAGAAATGTGCAACTTTGTTGTAAAACCTAGTGAGCTGCCTAAATAGGCAGAATTTTAAGGCATCAATGACTTGGCTGTTCCAAACTGAAGTGATTAATCGATTTGACAGCACTAGTATATACACCGATCAGGCATAACATTATGACCACTGACAGGTGAAGTGAATAACACTGATTATCTCTTCATCACAGCACCTGTTAGTGCGTGGGATATATTAGGCAGCAAGTGAACATTTTGTCCTCAAAGTTGATGTGTTAGAAGCAGGAAAAATGGGCAAGCGTAAGGATTTGAGTGAGTTTGACAAGGGCCAAATTGTGATGGCTAGACAACTGGGTCAGAGCATCTCCAAAACTGCAGCTCTTGTGGGGTGGTCAGTATCTATCAAAAGTGGTCCAAAGAAGGAACAGTGGTGAACCGGCGACAGGGTTAAGGGAGGCCAAGGCTCATTGATTCACGAGGGGAGCGAAGGCTGGCCCGTGAACAGTAGTGTATATATGGTATATGTATACACACTAACATTAAAAAAAAAATTATGTTTTTGCAAGAAGACACCAAGGTTGCATTTATTTGATCAAAAATACAGTTTATTTTTATATAGTTTTTTATTTATTTTATTAAATTACTATATTGTATGATTTCTGTAAAAAAAAAGTTTGAGATACTCTTCGGAATAAACCACCTGCCACTTCCTGTTTCTCCCTCAATGTTTCTTGAGATATTAGCAGGCCTTTTTTGTGATTAAACACTGTGTCTAAAAATATCCTCACAAGTCTTTTGCCTGCTTGCAATTTCCTTTTAATGTCTCCACAATGTTCTTTTTCTAAAATGGGTGCTATCGTTTTACAAAATTGCTCAAGCTTTGAGTCAGTGTTGCCCTGAGGA
Organism: Rhinogobio ventralis; assembly: GCA_039654625.1. Taxonomy (NCBI): domain Eukaryota; kingdom Metazoa; phylum Chordata; class Actinopteri; order Cypriniformes; family Gobionidae; genus Rhinogobio; species Rhinogobio ventralis. The sequence continues at coordinate 5,247,751 of CM077194.1, forward strand.
GTTAGCTTTGAAGCTAATTAAAACATTTGATAATTTCAGAAGCATAGGCAGGATGAATGCGTGTGCAGGGAAGGGATTGCATGAGGTCGTCCTGATATTACGTGTCCCCGAGCAGCCCATCAGGTGTAGCCATTTGGATTTCACTCATTTCACTAACGTATTTCTGTCTCTGTGCAGGTGGAATGGCTAAAGAACGAAGAGATTATCGATCCTGCAGATGATCGGAATTTCTACATCACCATCGACCATAACCTGATCATCAAACAGGCACGGCTTTCCGACACTGCAAACTACACATGCGTCGCTAAGAACATCGTTGCTAAGAGGCGTAGCACCACGGCTACAGTCATTGTCTATGGTGAGTATGGCGTTCATGCACAAATCTGGTTTAAATGTCATTTTGACGGACAGGTTTGTAAAAATTCCGTCATAATCTATCATTACCTGTCCCATCCTCTTTACCACTTTAGGCTACAGAACGAAATAAACATGAATGAACATCAGAAAATATGTTGAAAGACACAGTTAGACACAACTTACCGAAATCTGTGTCATGTCTCATGTAATCGCTCTATCAGTGTTGCAAACAATGTCACGTAACATTATACCTGACCATAAACTCGATAGTCAGCCAGAAAAATAACTCTAGAGAGGAGCATTTTGCTAAATATATGCACCATATTACATAATCATTACTGTTCTTAAATATTTAATGAATCCGTCAAGTTTTTATGACAGCTGTCACGGTGTGTTGAAGAAGCCACGAAGATGATGAATAAAGTTCAAACACAAATTTAATAATGATCCACAGGCAAACATAAACGTAAATGAGACCGGACCAACACTGGCCTTTTCTCAATACCAAGTACGCAAACTTGTTACTTGTGTCCTTGGTAGTTCAAACTTGCCAAGTTCGACTCAGGAGAACGAACTCCCGAGGACGGGAGGACACAAGCCTCTGCTAATGGAACAGCAGCGTTCTTGATAGCGTCACTCAGCTCGCTCTCACTCCGGTTATCTCTATATGTAGCTATATTTTAGGCTACAATAAAACTATTATCAGTGCACTATTATCACTGTAATAAAATTAAATATGACATAAAACAGAACCCAGTCTCTTTTTGTTAAATGTCAGTTCATGTGTGATCAATAACAGACATTATAAAAGTATGAGTAAAATGTATAAGAAGCTATACAATAAATAAAGCAAACAATTCAGTCAAACATACAAAGACAGCGCTCTAGTAGGCTACAACTCTGTAAAGTGAAATATCCTAAAAATATAAAGTTATGAAACTTCACTTTGCCCTCAGCCAAAACGATTTGCCAGGGAACAAATTATAGCTTCATGAGACCAAAGATCGGCCGTTAGATCTACACAAGACAAATCATATCTCATGTTTAACCACTACAGAGACATCAGAGTCAGCGGCAAACGTCAGAAGGACTAGCCGAGGAAAGGCTGCTCTCGGCGGGGTTAACGAGCGCTGAGCATCCGGTAATCGCCTGATTTTCAAATAGGCGCTCTCTTTATAAATAAACCACAGATTTGAGCTTTAAACAAGTACATTCTCGCCTGAAAAAGTCTTAAAACTACAATTTGTGACACATTAACAGTAGTATTTTTAAATTACGCAGGGTTTCTTGTCTGCTATTGACGCTTGCTGGTTGGGTTGAGATGCATTCTGGGATACCTGTCTTTCTCAAGTCGGCTCAAGTCACCTCTTGATGCATTCTCAATAAAAGGGGCGGATCAAGGACACATCCGGGGATTTGAACTGTACTTGACTAGATGTGAACTTTGAATTGGAACAGTACTTGGGCAGCGACTGATGACGTTTTACAAGTTCACGAGAACACAAGTACAGACAAGATCACAAAAACGGCCTCTGAGTGACAGCGAGGAAGCTAATATACACATGGTGATAACCTAGATGACGAACAGCTGTGATGACTAGTGTCCATGGGAACTGATGAGTGGTGGGAAAACTCAAAGAAACACAAACTAAATCAAACTAACAGTCCATGAAAATGAAACTAACAAACACAATTGACTTATCGTGACAACAGCCTCCACTTAAAACGAAATGAAATGGATTAGAAATTTAATTATGTAAGTATTATATCTTTATTATTATAAAATGGACTTAAAGTGCCCCTATTATGCTATTTTAAAGTTTCCTAATTTCGTTTTGGAGGTCTCCAACAACAGGTTTACATGCATCAAAGGTCAAAAATTTTCCTTTTTCATTTTCTCATAATATACATTGCACATCACCACAATGTTCAGTGATTCACAAACGACTCGATGAATCAGTCTCTCTAAATCCCTCTTTTCCGCGAGCTACTCTGCTCTGATTGGTCAGATGGCCCAGTCTGTTGTGACTAGTTTACTGCATACAGCGCGTATTTCGGAAACAAACGGCCATTACTATAACTGAACTCCAGCTCCGTCCGGCGTCCGGAGGCTTTGATAGTACACACTGTAAAGACAGTAATGAGGACGGCGATTTTACACCAATTGACCCTTCGCTAAGCCACGCCTGAAAACCGCCACAGGCCAATCGTGGCTTAGCAACTGTAACTAGGCGCGGAAGGTCTGTCAAGCTTTCGAGCCAGGGGAAACATGCCAAAGCGTTGTGCGTATGGATTGTGTATAACCTGATACCCGGTATCCTAAAAGTTTGGACGGAGGGGTGGGATTTTTTCCCTTCCCCAAACCAGTTGATTTACAGTAGTATTTCAGTAAGACAGTAATAACATGAGTTAGCCGGTTAGCCAGATACTTACACAATAAACACATTGTAGAGCACAGCGTCTTCTCGACATGACGCTATCCAGTATCCGCTGCAGTGTTTGAGGTTTCCCTGGTCTCTGCGCGGCATGCGTGCACAACAAGTGGACGGGCAGTATGCTAATGTTTCGTCTTGATGTCACAACGAAACATCTTGCAACTCGTTTGAAAAATTATTTGTTTAATTGACTCAGAGTCGACTCTTACTTTTGAGAGACAATAACTTTATATATGGTGCACTTTCAGATTTAAAACTTTGCAGGATGTTTTCATTCACTTAGAACTATATTACACACTACATGAAAGGTAATTTTCAAAAATCTATAATAAGGGCTCTTTAAACTGGGTGCTTTCCTGTGTGTAATCAGATGCATCGGCTTGGACAGACTTCTCGTGTCAGTTTTCATTTTATTCTGAAAACTGAACTCGCACTCTGCTGCCACACTGGAGCGACAGGGGTGACATGATGAATTTTCGGTTGACGTGACCTCTGATGTCGATGGCTGTCATGTCGACAAAGTCTTCACAGGGGATTGTCTAGTTGACACAGTCTCTGCTGACATTCAGGGCTGCGTTGTGGTCGTGTCTGTGCAGGTCCACATCTGGTCTGGATACGGACCAGATATGGCTGACTACGGCAGGGCTGGACTGGGGCTAAAATTTGACTCTTGACAAATCCAGCCCATGAGTTCCCCCGTGAATTAAGGGCCTTAAAGGGGTCCTATAATGCCTCTTTTTACAAGATGTAAATATCTGATGTCCCCAGAGTGTGTATGTGAAGTTTTAGCTCAAAATACCCCACATATCTTTTTTATAGCATGTTAAAATTGTCACTTTTTTAAGGGTGAGCAAAAATGCAGTTTTTGTGTTTGTCCCTTTAAATTCAAATGAGATGCTACTTCCGGCCCCTTTTCAAGAAGAGGGCGGAGCTTCAAGAGCTTGTGTTAGCAGCTCCGATTACCTCACGCAGACAGCCACTGAAAAGGACAAAAACTGTTCATCCTTTTATGTTCAAACCAGAGTCGGACAGTGATGGAGAGACTCAAGAAGAAGTGTCAACATATAGAATGAGACAGGACGTTTCTGAATGGTTAGTTGATGAATTTATGTAGCTGACGAGGAGTTAACTATTTTCAAGTCATTGATTAGCATATTCTGTCACAATAATCTATAAATCACTCATGTGGGAACTGATGTAAGATGCACAGAACCAGAGAATATATGTTGCATGAAGAGAGAACAGGTAGTTTAGTTTAATTACGGTTATAACTTATGTTACTACTATGTGTACTACAACAACTCTTCCTCTTCTCAACATGGCCTCACCCCCTCTGTTGCGTGTTCCCAGGGTGTCACTAACCCGGGAAGAAGCTTGTCGTAGTCCTTACCAGCCGTTTGTTGTAGTCCTTAAAAAGCGATTTCTTTAAAGGTAAATATTTCCCTTTCCTTTGAACTTTGAGCGTCGTAACTTTGCAGATGTTGTTTATGCTCAAACAGCAACTTAACACACTAACTAAAGTTAAAAAACTGAAATCATAATCTAAAAATTAATGAATAAATAAAACTAGGACAGGGACTTTTGTCACATAAAAATGCACTTGACAGTAAAGCACTGATTTTGAGCTAAGATGCCATAAAGTAAATTTACTGCTATTAAATGCTGTCATCGTTTACTCACCCTCATGTCATTCCAAACTGGTATGACATTCTCTCTTCTGTGAAACACAAAAGAAAATCATTTGGATCTGTTTTTTTGTCCATACAATAGAAGTCAAGGGTAACAAAAATGGTTTGGTTGCCAACATTCTTCAAAATACCTTCTTTTATGTTTCACAGAAAGAAAGGGTGAATAAATGATGACATATTGGGTTGAACTACTGCTTTAAAAACATGTTTAAAGAGTTGACACCTAATTTATTTAAGACACTGATATCTGTCTTTCATGAGGCTCTCATTGAAATAGCAATTTACTTTAATTAAAATTCATTAGAACAATTCAGAAGTTCATAAAACATATTTAAAGAGAAAAAAGCTTTGTCCTTTAAAGGGATAGTTCACCCAAAAAATTCTGTCATTAATTACTTACCCTCATGTCGTTCCAAACCCGTAAGTCCTTTGTTCGTATTCAGAACACAAATTAGGAGATTTTTGATTAAATCTGAGGGCTTTCTGACCCCACATAGACAGCAACACGACCACTTTCAAGGCCCCGAAAGGTATAAAGACATTGTTAAAGTAGTCCATTTGACCTCAGTGACGAGGATACTTTTTGTGCACAAAAAAACAAATAATAATAAAAAAAAATTTCCTGAGCAGAAAATCTGGATTTCCAAAGGATCATGTGACACTGAAGACTGGAGTAATGATGCTGAACATTTAGCTTTGCATCACAGGAATAAATTACATTTAAAAAAATATTGAAATAGAAAACAATTATTTTAAATTCTATCTACTTTTATGGTAGAACTCACAGTTCAGAATTGACACTTCTGCTTTCACTTGTGTTTATTCAATTGTAAATTCAACAATAAATGATGCATCTGTTGTTGATTGGATGTGGAGATGAGATGTGGGCGTTGCACTCTTAAGTAGATGCCTATGAACGTGAGTTTGCAGCAGCATGTTTAAGACGATAAAACATTTGTTAGTTCTGCGTACTGTACATCACCAGAGAGAAGTTTGCTGTTTTCACCGGAAGATCCCAACATTATAAGGGTCAAAAGAAAAATGAAACATTACACATTATGCACAGATTGATTGTTCACAATAATATCTATAATTTGCATTTAGAAAATAGATAGAATGTTCATTTACATGCTACCTTTAAAAGGAAAAAAAACATTTTTGTAACCAGTGACAAGCAATCTGGGATTTTTTTTTCTCTTTTTTCTTTTGCAGGCTTGACCACGGTCAATTGGGCGAAGAGCTTTCATAAAATTAATTAAAAAGTTTCCAGCTTGTAATTATAAGTTTGACGAAGACATGAATAAACCTTTCTTTTCCTAGCTGGCAATTCATAATTAGTGTAATTTCAACATGGTGTAAACGCATCCTTACAGTGCTTGAAACTTTTTTTCGCTTTTCACCACCTTTCAGCAATTAATTTAACGACAACTGCTTGTACCAAATGTTGTTTTGTAGCTCATTTTCTTAGGTGTGCTCATGTTTTCATTATTTGTATCTTTTTACTAAAGCTTTATATAGAAACGTAGCAATACATTTGAAAAAAAAAATCTATTTGACTTGCATTGTTAACCCTCTCTACAGCTTGACAGGAAGTAAATAATCTCATTCAATTTCCCCAGATCCCCAGAGTTTTACTGTTAAGTATATTATTTTAGCACATGTAAAATTATAGCTTGACCTCCTGAGGTGGACAAATAAGATTTTCTGACAGTTTTCTGATCTCCTTTCACTTCCCATCTAGCTGATGTTTTAAAAGAGTCATTTTTGGAAAGTGCTTTCACCTCTTTTCTTTGCTGCGTTTCCTTCAGTACTCCATTGTGCTTAATATTCCTCATAATACCAGCTCCAGCTGTGATAAACTGCCATATGGTGTGTGTAAATGTGTTTTAGGGCTGTGTTCAACTTTGCAAAAAGCCCTTCAGATTTTCACAGAACCGGCGCTCCCGCCATTCACATCAAAGAGCCACACATCCACAGCCTCCTTAATTTCATTTTTATTAAAATATTTTAATTCTTCTGCAGAATACTGGAGATTTTCTCCCAAAATCTTTGCAGAAAAGTTGTTTTTTCCCTCATACATCTCCTGACAGTTTTTTCACTGTGTTAACCAGGGTTATTATAGTTAATTAATACAAAAACATTTTTGTTTGACATTTGAGTTCAGTTTTCAAAAAACATTTTTGTTACTTGAAATAAAACTTTAATTTTTTTTTTATTTCAGCCAGTTTCCAAGGAAACATTTCTCATTTTCATTTAGTTTAACGTAATGTACTAAAGTAAGTAATAAAAATGTGTAAAACAGAAATAAAAGTTAATTAGCTCTTTCTCTGCCAGCGTTTTTTGTTGTTTTTTTATTGGTTTTTTTGGATAATTATTTTTTACAAAAATGTAATGGTGCCCAGATGTAATTTTGCTTGTTTCTGCTCCTTTTTATCCTGTGTTTTGATCTGGAGATTCTGTCCTCTTTCAGAAGATGTGTAATAGCGCCCCCTACCGTATAACAGGGAAAACACGGAAAGCCAGAAAATTCCATTCATATTAGCCATATTTTAAAAAAAACACAACACAATTACTAAAACTTTAAAAATTAAAACAAAAGGGAAACTATTAACAAAATAAATTATTTCAATGACGTTGACATATTTCGTATTGAAACAGGAAGTTGGAGAGGGTTCTCAAAATGGAGTCTGCGACCAATAGCCAATTGGCTATGAGGTATTTTTCGGTGTCATGAGAAATCGAGTCTCCCCCAGGAATCGGGTCTCCTTTAGGACCCAGGCGGTAATGCCTGATCAAAAGTTGTTATTGCTATGTCTTAATTATAACCTATTTAACTATTGTATGATGTTTATTACATTAAGTGCACAAACAACATGCTTAAAATATTTTTTTAAAAATGCCTATGTATTGCATGATAAAACAAACTGGAAACACAACCATGCCTGACAATGTACTTTTTTATAAGGATAAGGATTGTTGCAAAATACTATGTTCTGTAAAAGTAATTTAATATCAATTTTACACAATAATAGCAATGTGGTATAGTATATAATAATACTATAATACATTTTAATAAATTAATTGTCACACAATTACACACAAACATCATTAATTTGAAACATGTAATTGAGAACTATATTGGAAGCAAAAAACATACCTAATATAATATAAGCTAAGCTAGCATGCTAATCGGGTAGATGTATGCTATGCTAGTACATAAGATAACTAAAAAACAGTAAGAACGAGAAATGCTTGATTGCACAACCTATAGCTTCAGTTATATACTCGTATATGAACCATGTAATTTAAAATACATTAATGGTAATTGTAACGCATTTTAAAAGATATAAATCATAACATGATTTTGAAGGAATTGTAATCAGGCGCTAAAAATACTACCTATTAAAAGTCAGTTGAACCAATGGGATCACTCAGGGTCCTAAAGGAGACCCGATTCCTGGGGGAACGCAATTTCTCACCACACTGGAATATACACTCACCTAAAGGATTATTAGGAACACCATACTAATACTGTGTTTGACCCCCTTTCGCCTTCAGAACTGCCTTAATTCTACGTGGCATTGATTCAACAAGGTGCTGAAAGCATTCTTTAGAAATGTTGGCCCATATTGATAGGATAGCATCTTGCAGTTGATGGAGATTTGTGGGATGCACATCCAGGGCACGAAGCTCCCGTTCCACCACATCCCAAAGATGCTCTATTGGGTTGAGATCTGGTGACTGTGGGGGCCATTTTAATACAGTGAACTCATTGTCATGTTTAAGAAACCAATTTGAAATTATTCGAGCTTTGTGACATGGTGCATTATCCTGCTGGAAGTAGCCATCAGAGGATGGGTACATGGTGGTCATAAAGGGATGGACATGGTCAGAAACAATGCTCAGGTAGGCCGTGGCATTTAAACGATGCCCAATTGGCACTAAGGGGCCTAAAGTGTGCCAAGAAAACATCCCCCACACCATTACACCACCACCACCAGCCTGCACAGTGGTAACAAGGCATGATGGATCCATGTTCTCATTCTGTTTACGCCAAATTCTGACTCTACCATCTGAATGTCTCAACAGAAATCGAGACTCATCAGACCAGGCAACATTTTTCCAGTCTTCAACTGTCCAATTTTGGTGAGCTCGTGCAAATTGTAGCCTCTTTTTCCTATTTGTAGTGGAGATGAGTGGTACCCGGTGGGGTCTTCTGCTGTTGTAGCCCATCCGCCTCAAGGTTGTGCGTGTTGTGGCTTCACAAATGCTTTGCTGCATACCTCGGTTGTAACGAGTAGTTATTTCAGTCAAAGTTGCTCTTCTATCAGCTTGAATCAGTCGGCCCATTCTCCTCTGACCTCTAGCATCAACAAGGCATTTTCGCCCACAGGACTGCCGCATACTGGATGTTTTTCCCTTTTTTACACCATTCTTTGTAAACTCTAGAAATGGTTGTGCGTGAAAATCCCAGTAACTGAGCAGATTGTGAAATACTCAGACCGGCCCGTCTGGCACCAACAACCATGCCACGCTCAAAATTGCTTAAATACCCTTTCTTTCCCATTCTGACATTCAGTTTGGAGTTCAGGAGATTGTCTTGACCAGGACCACACCCCTAAATGCATTGAAGCATGTGATTGGTTGATTAGATAATTGCATTAATGAGAAATTGAACAGGTGTTCCTAATAATCCTTTAGGTGAGTGTAAGTTGCGATATAATATTGTAACATGTTCTAAATGTTATTGTGTTGCAGATGACAAGGAGTTTAATGTTTATGTTGCACTTTATTCATTTTTGTGTTGGGGACTGTTGTCATTAACTGCATTACCTGTTATTGGCGGTTCGGGTTAAATATGCGAACAGGCTCCACCCCTGGGATGGTTTTTAGGGAAAAAGCAGAGAGAAGGGGGCAGAGGAGTGCCTCGCTGTTCCAAGTGCGGTTCTCTGTTTAAGCCGGGGTGTGTACGGCGTGGGTTGTGGCCTACAACAACCCAAATGAACACCCCTTTTCACTAGCACGTCTCATTATTGCCTGAGAACGCTACAATATAATAAAATATGGCTCATACACCACTGCAATTTATCTGTTTTTTTTCTCTCTCAACAACTTGCGTTTCACCCGCTGCGACATACTGAGGTGCAATTTATTTTCTGGAAAATAAGGTAAATCATAAAACTGTGCTGTATTATTAAAAAGTGCATATTTACAGATGGGACCGTTTGCGCTGAATAAAACCAGCATATTGTGTTCATTACTCCCACTCACATTAACTCGTGGTATAATTATGACAGGCCCTTGGAAAAAAATTCTACCCTATATACCCCCTCACACACAACAAACACACAGTCACACAGACACACGAAAACTTCTCCATGTCAAAAGCGCTCGCCACCACCCGCTGATTATCACTCTGACAGGATCTCTTTAAGTGTGCGCTTGTGTTTTTAGCGTCTGTCACGCGTGTCATTGCACTTGCACACGTATCAATTACCCCTGCATCTGTAAAACACTCCGTCAGAGCAGAGAGTCGAGCGCGTCTCTCACACTGCTGAGCGTTTAATGGCTTGTCATCATTTTGAAAGATAGAAAATGGTCTGTTTTTGCATCTGAAACACAGAGCCACTCTCTTTCTTGACCTAGATTCCTAAAGCATGAAATCTGTTGTACTCCAAACTTTTGCAGTTGTGAACTTCAGTGAAGCAGTCAGTAGTTGTAATATTCCCGTTTCAACCTCCAGACAGATGATTTTGTTGTGCAGATGCTTTGGTGAATATGTGAGAATGTTGCTTTGAAAGTTTCTGATGTGCCGGACCAGTTTTGCTCCTGCAAAAATGGCCTGATGTTTAGCCTAAGAATAAATGATCACAGATGAGATCTCTTAAATCTCAATTGTTTTTCCATAGATAGCAATGAAATTAAACGGAAAACAACCAGAGAAGTATCTGGAAATATCATTTTTAAATTATTATTTGTAGGCCTCTAGATTTGCTGCTTCCTCTGCTAGTTGTTACCAGGGGAGGGGCATTCTTATTCTATAGAGAGCATTTGATTGGACAGAATTGTATAGTGCAAGATGAGTCATCACCTTTTTTTGTTCTTTTTTCCTAGTAGAGAAAGAAAGCAGTACAACTGTTTTCAACTTTGATATAATATAAAAAATAATAAAAGTTTCCTGAGCAGCAAATCAGGATTTCCGAAGGATCATGTGACACTGAAGACTGGAGAAATGATGCTGAAAATTCAGCTTTGTAAAATTACATTTTAAAATATATTCAAATAGTAATAAAACAGTTATTTTAAACTGTAATAATGTTTCACAATTTTACTGTATTTTTAGTCAAATAAATGCAGGTCAATATGCCTCAAAAAGGCATCTGAAATAATAAGGTAAAATAAAAAGAGCAATGTTGTCAAAAATACTGATTTTTCGATACATATTGATGCTGGAGTATCTGAAACACTTCCAGTACTCATTTTCCGCAGAATAGATACACGATACTGTGCTTTCTCTCTCATCTCTCCGTCAGCGAGAGACACACAAACCCGTCTCCTCTCACTCACTTGTTTCATTTGCTCCGGATGAATATTGTTGGTGTTACAGGGCTTGAATTTCAGCGTGGGATTGAGCGTATTGAGCATAATTTTACTCATTCCCGCAGATTTTTTGCTCACACCCAAAGTGCGTGCACATAAAGCCGCCTCTCAGCAATACACACAAAATAATGTCAAAATGCCGGTCTTGGCGAGTATTCAGGTAAACACAGTCAGTTGTCTTTTAAGTGAATGAAAACAGTTGAGAAAGAAAACGCATGTGTATGGATTCGTGCATCAGGTCTTAAAGTTACAGCAGCCTAATATTCCTGATGCCAAATTATGAGATATTAAAAATATCTATATGGCAGTTTTTCCCCATGGTATCAATGGTGGTTAGTACCTTTGAAAAAAAACATTAGCCACAGTGGCTGGTGATTGCTCAAAAAAAAATTAAAGTCAAGCCCTGCTGCTAGTGTATATCTCGCAACAACCTTTGCTTTTCTAGATTCAAATTCAGGAATTTAATTGGAATTTCACAGGCATTTTCAATGGTTTATACCTGGATATAATAAAATTGACTTGGTTTTACCTTTACAAATCAGTCTAATGGTTCTTAGATCCCTTGTTAGGGTGCATCAGTCAGAGGAAGAGCAGTGATTGTTGTAAGTGCATTTTCATCCCTCATGGGTTTTTGGCTGCTTTGGTGTCCTTCCCTGTTTTCATGGGTAATCTTCACTGATGAAAGGTCTCTAAAAGCGAGACTATGTGTGTGTGTGGGTGGGCATGTCTTAGATGGTATCTGATGCTTAAGAAATGATTTTTCTCTAGTGCTTGTTCCTGTCATCCTCTCCTTCTCATCAAAGTGGATTTAGTGACTCAGTGTTTTGGGGTTTAGTCTTTCCTGAGCGATGTCACGCTTGAGATCAGCTTGCTAATACTGGGCGATGAGTTAGCTTTGGCTCAAAAAAACAAGTGTGTCAGTGTGTGTGTGTGATTTGTTACTGTAGGTTTTAGGTTGTGTGACATTTAGTGGTGCTTGTTTTAAAGGGATACTTCACCCTTTAATCATTTACTCATTTACATTTTTGCATTTTGCATATACTCACCCTCTCATTTTGTTTCCAGCCTGTAAGACTCTCTGTTTTGCATGTGTGAGAATCACACATTTGTACAAATCTAGACTGTGGTTGAAACCTTTTTTAATTCTCAGAGAAAGAGAGAGACGGAGCTCCTGAAATGAGGGCGCTGGAATGAGTCCTACTCTTTTGGCTGTATATGGCCTCATAACTCTGAAATGAGAAAGATGGGAAGGAAAGGGAGGAATCTACTTACAGCTAATCTACTCCCTCACACAAACCCAAAGTCACACACACAGCTGTGGAAAGTGTGTGAGGGGAGTGCTGTAAGTTAATAGCAGCAGAGGGAGTGACACAGTTTAAGAGTTTAAGAGCTTCTGTGTCTTTCTCCGGAAGACTTGGATGGGAAGAGCATCACCTCTCAACAACTGAAGAGTTAAACACTTGATCTGTGTGTGTGTGTGTGTGTGTGTGTGTGTGTGTGTGTGTGTGTGTGTGTGTGTGTGTGTGTGTGTGTGTGTGTGTGTGTGTGTGTGTGTGTGTGTGTGTGTGTGTGTGTGTGTGTGTGTGTGTGTGTGTGTGTGTGTGTGTGTGAAGGTAAAAGGATCCGTCTTCTGGAATATAAACTCACATACCAAACACAGCTGCTCACAGCACACGCTGCAAAAAATAATTTTCTTACTCAGTATTTTTGACTTGTTTTCCAGTAGAAATATATAAACATTCTTACTTTTACTTGATATACAACATGACTTGAGGTATTAAGTCTTGCTTTGTGAAAATTGTATCAAGATGAAGTGAGTTTATATACTTAATAACTTATATATGAATAATATAAAATAAAACAAAGTAACAGCAACAAAATAGTATTTAATCAATTTAATGCATACACGTGTGTACACAAATACACATATATATGTGAACACATGAATGCATATACAATATATATATATGTGTGTGTGTGTGTGTGTGTGTTTGTGTATATATGAATGCATATATACAAATGCTAGGTGTATATATATATATATATATATATACAAACACATATTTTTATGTTAGATGTGATTAATCAATTGTTGTATCTATTGTGTCATGTATCATGTATTTTCTATGCTAGGTGTATCTTTAATGACCAGTGTGCAATGCATGAAAAATCTTTCCTTGACTAGTAATAAGAGTACAGAGAGATTTTTTTATTACATTTCTATTTATTCATTTTGCAGACGCTTTTCAAGGTGACTTGAAAATGAAAATATCAGCGATAAATCATATGGAGTCAGCAATATCAACAGTGCCGCAATACTACAAAATAAGTGCAAAACAATACAGAGAAAGGCTTACTTTATTTTTAACAACAGAAAGTGGTTTTCAGATGAAGGAGTTTACAGAGGAGCCGTGTTTCCAGACAGATAAACCCCAGCTTTTTTGGAAAAATGTAATTAAACTCTTTTAAATCCGCAGTAAAAGGAATATTACCTGCGGTGACTGACTATATATGAGTAAGGGATCGTTCATTATCGCAAAACAATGAGTTTATTTTGCAGTTTAATATTACTGTGTGCATAACACGGCTGCTTACCAAATAAAAAAGTAAATAGACATGAAACATTGATCTGGGTTGAAATTATTATGTGAGAAGAAAATGAGTGTGTAATGAAATGAGAGACATGAATCTAGCACAGATATGAGTGTGTCTGTGTGTTTGTTTCCATAGTGAACGGAGGCTGGTCCACATGGACAGAGTGGTCACTGTGTAACAGTCGCTGTGGACGGGGTCTTCAGAAACGGACACGTAGCTGCACCAATCCCGCGCCTCTGAACGGGGGGTCGCCGTGTGATGGACAGGCCATCCAAAAAATCGCCTGCACCTCAGTGTGCACAGGTACAACTCTAAAGAACTTGATCAGAGAACAGAAACGAGGCGGTGAGGGACAGAAGTGCATTTGTGTACCTGGGTGTCGATGAGTTGTGAAATTGTAGATATGCTAATCACATGACATCACAAGATATTGACCTGTACTTCTGTCTTATTTTTTGTTTGTGTTTGACCATCACCCATAATTCTGCATGAATATCCTATATATGAGATTGTGTTTGTCATATGACAACATAAATTCAACACGGCTGACAAAAGTGGTGAAAGTTTGTAATGGAAAGATGAAAATGGACAGAACTCTCAAAATTCATCATTCATTAGGCTGTCGACTTAGCAAATATCTGGATTATCTGTTATGTGCACAAGGTATCATTTGCCTAAGTGACATATCAAACAGGATAAAAAAAAATATATCAAAAAGAAAAAAAATTATCCATGCATTTTTATATGACATCACAATAACCAAAACAACAGTGCTGTACTAATACTATTATAGTATTTATTTATATTTTGAATTAGCTTTTATTTTTTTCTATTTTCAGTTTTCGTTTGAGTTTTTTGATTTTGTTTGTTTTTATATTTCTATTTAGCTTTATTTTATTTTATATTTGTTGTAATTGTTGTACTTCAGCTTAAGCTTATTATAATTAGTTGACAAGGAAACATTTCTCATTTTTATGTGAAGAAAAAATAAATTTCATCTAATATTTTATTTTATTTCAGCTTTATTTTAATTAACAAATACAATTTTAATAGTTTTAATTATAGTTAAAAAAATGTCCATCTAATATTTTATTTCATCTTTATTTCAGTTAACAAATACAATTTAATACTTTGTTATAGTTGCAGTTAAAATAACAGCACTGCATCACAAGTGGAAGTTTTCATAAAGCTCTGAGTTTGTAATCACGGTACTCTTCTGAAACTAATTACAGTATTTCCGTCATGACATAAACGTACAGTGAGGTCAGTTCTTAAGCCTGAAAGAAACATGATGAGGAATTTGGTTCAGATTTTTTTCTCCTTTGACATTTATTCATTTGGCTGTGGCTTTTATCCAAAGTGACTTCCAAAGGAAAAATTCCTTCCATAATCAGAAGGGTGGAAAATTCACTCTGAGACTATTGATTTACAAGTGAGGAATTCCTTTCATAAAAACTTCATTTTTTTCCAGTCCAGTTTGAGTTTTTCAACTCTTGATAGCATCAGGCAAATGCATCTTTTTCCAGGCCCATCAGTTCAGCTTTTAAGCCAGACACTTCCCCTATACGTTGGCCCCTTGGGGCCCCTAAGGGCCAAACACATTTCCATTCCCTCCTGCCGGTGAGAGTCAGTTCAGTGTGAAGCAGGTGAGATTAAAGCATCTGCACCCAGCAGGAGAGATGCCACAGTCAGACGCTAATGACTGACCCATATACTGCAGTGCACTTAGTCCCTGTGACAGAATCCAGAGAGAGGCTGAGAACCTGACTACACCACAGCAGAGCCATGAACGGAAAAAGCATTTTATTTTATTTTATTTTATTTTATTTTATTTTATTTTATTTATTTTATTTTATTTTATTTTATTTTATTTTATTTTATTTTATTTATTTTATTTATTTTATTTATTTTATTTATTTTATTTATTTATTTATTTTTTTTTTTTTTTTTTTTTTTTTTAATATTTTTTTCATTTATTTAATTTTTAAATTTTTACATTTTTAGGTTTCAGTTAAATTTTTCTGTGCAATATGCATGCATTTTCCGTGCTTTGTTACTTATTTCACATGCAAAGAGTTAGAAGGATGCACAAAATATCGGCCACCATATCGGTATCATAATACTAGTCGTAATCTGTGCTCTAGCAAATTCATTAATTTATGCATACCTAAAGTCTGTACCTCTTTTGGTTGTTGTTCTTTTCAGTTTTCTGCTGCATACGACTGGAATCATTGCACCTGCTTTTCATGCTGCCTCTTGGCCAGGTCGTCATTGTAAATGAGAACTTGTTCTCAACTGACTTACCTGGTTAAATAAATAAATTAATAATCTGCCGATATGTCTTTTTTTAATGTATCGTTAACGTATATCATATATTTGGCCAATATATTAAAGCCAAAAAATAATGGATTATTTCCTTACGCTGAGACACTTCACATGCGCACTGTTCGCCATGATGGCTTTGAATATGATTGAAATATGATTAGAATCACTTACAAAAAGGAAAATACAGTAAAGTGCAACACGTGCAGCACAAGTCTGTCATACAGGCTACATAAAATTATGATGAGAACATTATAATTGTGTGCTTGGGACATGGATTTTAATGGTGAGACTTTTGATTTTGTAATCAGGCTCTCAAAAATTATATAAAAATTCGGATATAGATTTATCGGTAATCAGCTTTTAAATATAAAGAATTATCGGTATCTGACAAAATTTTCATATCAGTGCATCCCCAGCCAGTTATAATAGGGCTCATTAACATATAACAGTCTTTATATATACATTTAAAACTACCTTGACTAACATTTTAGTGGGCAAGGAATATAATAAAATGAAACAATATTGCCTCTTTAATCAAAATAGTCAGTGTGTATCACAGCTGAAGTATTTTAATGTTGTTTCTGGTGTGTGTGTGTAGTTGATGGCGAGTGGGGCGACTGGAGCAAGTGGTCGGCGTGTAACACAGAGTGCACACAGTGGAGGAAGAGAGATTGTAACGCCCCTGCACCCCAGAACGGAGGGAAAGACTGTGACGGAGTCACGCTACAGTCGCAGAACTGCACTGATGGACTCTGCCTACAAAGTGAGTGCACTCTCACACACACACATGCACACATTGGGTTTTCATGTTTTATGGGGACATTCCATAAACATAATGATTTTTATACTGTACAAACTGTGTATTTTATCCCCTAACCCTTTACCTACCCCTAAACCTACTCATCACAGAAAACTTTCTGCATTTTTACATTTTCAAAAAACATCACTTAGTATGATTTATAAGCTGTTTTCTTCATTGGGACCAACATTTTTCCCTAAAAGAACAAGGATTTCGGATATTGCCATCTTTGTGGGGACATAACTTATGGATTACCAGGACACGTTACACATGCACACGTTGGGGTTTTCATGTTTTATGGGGACATTCCACAGACATAATGATTATTATACTCTACAAACTGTATATTATCTCCCCTAAACCTACCCATCACATGGGGACCAAAAAATGTCCCCACAAGAAAAAGGATTTCAGAGATTGGCATCTTTGTGGGGACATTTTGTCCCCATAACGTAGGGTTTACCTGAACCACACACACCACACACTCTCTCACACACATGCACACACACACACACACGCCAATCTGATTGAGTCAAGTCAGGCTGGATTGCTTTAATGTCAACATGATGTCAAAATTGAGCCTATTTACTTTCTTAATACTTGTTCCTTATTGTGAATTAGTGTGAATTTTAGTATTATTTATATACTATTAAAGTATTTCATTTTTTTTATTAGCTTTTATTTTTATATTTTCAGTTAAAATGTTCCTTTAAATTTTGTTATGCGCTTTTAATATTTAATTTTAATACTTCTATTCATCTTTAATTTATATTTATTTCAGTATATTAATTTTAGTCATTTTAGTACTTCAGCTTAAGGCAATATTTCAGTTTAAGTTTTTCATCTAATATTTATATTTTATTTCATCTTTATTTCAAATAATAAAAAATATTTTTTTATTTTTAGTTGACAATAACAATACTGATATTGTTTTAATTATAGAACAGTATTTAAAGGGATAGTTCACCCTAAAATGAAAATTAAGTCATAATTTACTCACCCTGGTGTTGTTCTAATGCCCTTCTTTCTTTTATGGACCACACAAGGAGAATTTATAAAAATAAAAAAAAATACTCCTGCTCGGGCTCGTCCATGGTCCACTTCTATATTTTGATCTGTAGCGTACCCTCACTTTTTCTTGCGCACTTCTCACATTTTGCCGGTACTCTGAGTGCACACATGAATCATAGAATCAGGCTATTAATTAATTGTATACATCGCATGTTCAGAGCTTTTATAAGCTGTACAAACTGAACAGATCAATTATCTGCGCGATGTGACTGACTGAAGCCCACTTGTTTAATTTTGGCACGCAAATCACCATAGGCGCATTCACCAACATGCTCCAAAAGTGTGATAAGATTTGCACGAGCCTATGCGACGCTCATGGTAAAATGTGATGATAAAAACCGACCCAATTGCTAAAATATGGACCTTATTGATTTATTGACTAATCAAATTGTTTTCCCCAGTGCAAAATGTGTTCTGCTAATAATGACAGATATTAGGAAAAACCTGGCTTTCAGATATTCCAAGAGATGGCAGGAAATTAACATGTTCAGGATAAGAACATTTTATATGTTTGACTTCCCATTGCACTTTGTAAACAAGTGATCGTTAACTATAGGCTGCTTCATTGCAGTTATGTTATACCAATTTGCATGTTTGCATCATTTTGCAAAAAACAAACAAACAAATAAATAGACCTCACGAGGGAGCATATGTCCCAGGACCCTGTTAAACAGTTCATACTTCAACCCCCCAATGTTCAAACCAAAACTACGCCCTTGCAAAGGAAGGAGACATTCCCCCATAACCTCCCTAACAAAGCCCCGCCCCCTTTGGTGAGTACCGGTATTTTTTCCACTTCAAGCACTGGTGACGTGCTCGTTCGTGAGACTCTATGAGCGCCGCAGTTCACTCCGTCTCGCCCAGAAAAAGCACGCAAGTCATGAGAAATCAAGATGTACAAAAACACGACTAAAACTCAATATGCACATATAATACATTTACCAGTAAACCTCAACTATAATAACTGTTAAACACTCATGTATACAGCCAAATTGAAAAAAAAGCTGTAAATGCCAGGCAGGGACATTGGGAACACTTTTGAGCGATTACTCAAATGAATATTTGATTTAGTAAATAATAACAACACTATTGTAAATTATTCATAAGTGGTGATTATTTTCAGAATCTTGCATAAAACTTTCTCTGCCTCCGTTATGCTTTCCTTTTCAGCTGATTTCTCCCAGGCCATGTGGATTATTGGTTATTGTCATCTGTTTAGTCATTGTTAGGCTGTTGTTGTTGGTCGCAACCCGGTAGTTTCATTTAATACGCCACATTACAAAAGTTAAATTGCTAATGTTGTTTCTTGTTGACTTTAATGCTATTAATTGATTTGTTTATTGCTTCTGTATGTAATACATCACATAAACATGGCCTTTCATTTGTTGTTACAGTGGACATGGTACAAATTGGTGGTGAGAACCTTTAAGAAACTAGTGGTTTGACCGTCTCTGTAACTGACAGGTGACATGAATGTATGTAATCATGAGCCATCAGCGTGGCAGTTTAATTTGTTCGCTGGTGTTTAGAGCAGTGAGCATTGATATATACACTCACCTAAAGGATTATTAGGAACACCATACTAATACTGTGTTTGACCCCCTTTCGCCTTCAGAACTGCCTCAATTCTATGTGGCATTGATTCAACAAGGTGCTGAAAGCATTCTTTAGAAATGTTGGCCCATATTGATAGGATAGCATCTTGCAGTTGATGGAGATTTGTGGGATGCACATCCAGGGCACGAAGCTCCTGTTCCACCACATCCCAAAGATGCTCTATTGGGTTGAGATCTGGTGACTGTGGGGGCCATTTTAGTACAGTGAACTCATTGTCATGTTCAAGAATCCAATTTGAAATGATTCGAGCTTTGTGACATGGTGCATTATCCTGCTGGAAGTAGCCATCAGAGGATGGGTACATGGTGGTCATAAAGGGATGGACATGGTCAGAAACAATGCTCAGGAAGGCCGTGGCATTTAAACGATGCCCAAGTGGCACTAAGGGGCCTAAAGTGTGCCAAGAAAACATCCCCCACACCATTACACCACCACCACCAGCCTGCACAGTGGTAACAAGGCATGATGGATCCATGTTCTCATTCTGTTTACGCCAAATTCTGACTCTACCATCTGAATGTCTCAACAGAAATCGAGACTCATCAGACCAGGCAACATTTTTCCAGTCTTCAACTGTCCAATTTTGGTGAGCTTGTGCAAATTGTAGCCTCTTTTTCCTATTTGTAGTGGAGATGAGTGGTACCCGGTGGGGTCTTCTGCTGTTGTAGCCCATCCGCCTCAAGGTTGTGCGTGTTGTGGCTTCACAAATGCTTTGCTGCATACCTCGGTTGTAACGAGTGGTTATTTCAGTCAAAGTTGCTCTTCTATCAGCTTGAATCAGTCGGCCCATTCTCCTCTGACCTCTAGCATCAACAAGGCATTTTCGCCCACAGGACTGCCGCATACTGGATGTTTTTCCCTTTTCACACCATTCTTTGTAAACTCTAGAAATGGTTGTGCGTGAAAATCCCAGTAACTGAGCAGATTGTGAAATACTCAGACCGGCCCGTCTGGCACCAACAACCATGCCACGCTCAAAATTGCTTAAATCACCTTTCTTTCCCATTCTGACATTCAGTTTGGAGTTCAGGAGATTGTCTTGACCAGGACCACACCCCTAAATGCATTGAAGCAACTGCCATGTGATTGGTTGATTAGATAATTGCATTAATGAGAAATTGAACAAGTGTTCCTAATAATCCCTTAAGAGGGTGTATATATATATATATATATATAGAGAGAGAGAGAGAGAGAGAGAGCGAGAGAGAGAGAGGGGCATGCCGTGGATGTGAATCTCCTCTGTTTTGTGTTGTGTAATGGATCTCATGTCTGTCCCTCTCTCTTCCCGCAGGCACTTCCTCACTAAAGTTTAAACTTTAAAAGTTCTTCCCCTTAAAAGTTGAGCAGGCGCAATCCATTTAACCCCACTCAACTCATCTCTCTCAGCAGTAGCGGCTCCTGAGGTAGGGCAGATTCTGGGTCTTAGTGCTAGTTTATATTAGTATTGCCTTATTGTAGTATTTATTGCCTCCGAATGATGTTTTAGAATGTTATAAGTTGTGGAATTCTGGTGAGGAAAAGAAAATAATTTCTACTCTCAGAACAAACATAAAACAACACAATATCTAAAGGCTATTCACATTAGCACATTTAAACTTTCATTCATTTGATACAAAGAACAAATTATCAAATGAATGAAAGTTTCAGTTGACCTGGGGGCATATTACAGAAACTTTCTATCTTAGGTCTTAACTTAAGATATGATAAGTTAATTTAGGATTTTTCACAATTTCGTATTACAGAAGCAAATCTTAACTTTAGGTTTCTTATCCTATATCTTACAAAATCTCATCTTATCTGTAGTTAGGAAGTCTTAAACCGCTCCATCGAGTTCGGTAATCAACTGTCAGGTCTGTTACCAAGCAACCAACAACGTAAACCTGAAATCAAAATGGAGAAACAACGGTGTGCTTTTAATTTCAGTGCGGCAGAGATTGACATTTTGATCAACTCCATTGAAAAGTTAAAGCCTTTTGCAAAAAAAAAAAAAAAAAGTAAGGCATTAGTCACTTGAAGAATGAGCGGTAATGCTCCGTGACGGCTCATTGGCTTCTGTAATGTTGTTCGCAATTCGTCAACTAACTGCAAAATCATTTGTCGTGGGAGTCTGTAATTATTTACGACTATTTTATCATCAAAGCGCAGCACATCCTCTGGGTCCTCCAAAAGTCACCATCAAACGTCACTGCTCTTCGTCTTGTATAATCAATAAATGTAACGCCAATCTCGAAAAAAGGCATTTTGTACTGTGATTTTTACCATTGGATTTCAAAAAGGTTTGAAGTTAGGACATCATTGGGGTTGTCCTAAAGTTGTCGAGTTAGGATGCTTCTGTAATACCCGTTTCCTATCCATAGTTAAAGGGGTCATGAATTGAGAAATCAAATTTTCATTCAGCCTTTGATATATAAAAGTTCATCGTGATATAAGAATATCCTGTAAATTTCGGAGCTGAAAACTTCCTTGTTAGTCAAAGAAAAGCTTTTATTGACACCATGCCAAGCAAATGCTCGATCTCAGAATATGCCACACCTTGATGTCATCGTGTGGTTAAACGCCGCCTCAACAGAAGAATAAGTACGCCTGATTCTGTAGCCCCGCCCACCGACTCGTGGAGCTAAACGGATCACGCTACCAAGCAATAAACATGCCAAAGAGAGTAATATATTGCACTGTGCCTGGTTGTGGAAAAACACAGTCGCTGCATAAGTTTCCTTCGGATTCTAATATTAGGAATGTGTGGTTGAACTTTATTTGTAATAAAGACATTGCACGTTTCTTCGCTTCATTTCACAGTGGAATCGCTTGTAAACAAGACACAGGTCGAGACTGGATTTGCAGACATATAGACCTTTCACACAACTTCCATATTTGTGACCAGAAATATGCAATCGTCATGGTAATCTTCTTCCTCACCGGTCAGGGCAACAGGTAAACAAATGGCGCACTTTATTTGTAATGAAGTACATTTACTTAAATGGATGTTTGAGCCTCGTTTATATTTTTTTATTTTCAAAATGTATGATATTTGATTAAATAATGAGGCTATAAATAAAAATAAAAATATATCTATAATTTGATAAAATGTATTATGTTGTATGTAAAAAAAAAATAGAATTGTGCACACTGCGTGATGTTTAAACTATTTTGAACTGTAGCCAAAGTCCGGACAAACAAGATATCATCTTGTTCACGGAAGACGTGTCATGTAACGCTGATTCTTTATAGCTACGTAATCTGAGACTTATGTAAATAGGCCTAATTGTTAATTTCCATCAAATGTAATATTTGGCAAATCCGTTAGCAAAGTTGTGTAGACTCTCTGATCCATTTTCTTTGCCCGGGTATGTTTTTCTGATGTGTTGACGCTTGACAGGAACTCCGGTTCCACAACGACTACGTATTTCTGTTTTTTTGTGTGAAAGGTCTATTGAGATTAAAACACAATGCTGTGCCTTCTATACTGGATCTGGTGCAACACACTTATGTGAGTACTATGTGATAGTACTGAATTGTTACAGATCGTTTGATATCTACTGATTATGTGTACGTGTCTAATCAGTCACAGAAGCGTCCAACTATGAAGGATGTAGCTGTCACAGGCTGTAATATCCTTTGTATTTGAGGTGTTCTTGGTCCATTGTCCTGCGTTTCGGGATCAGACTCTGGGTCAAACATGTATGGGCGAATCATTCCGGTTGCCATTTTTCCACATTGGACGTTTTCAAAACAATTCCCCACGTGTACTGACGGGGGAGTAGAAACTAATTATAATATGCATAGCAGTGGGCGTTTACTTCCAAGTCTTCAGTGCGGCACGCCCATAAAAACCGAGCGTTCCAGGAGAGAGGCTCAAAACCAGGGTAGAAAATAGCCTATTACGTATTCATTATGATGTTTTTTGAATGTAAAAACCACTTGAACCTAATAAGTTGACCTCAGACAACAGTATAAAAAAATAAAAAAGCCAGTTCATGACACCTTTAAGATAAGATTATGCACTTAAGAAATGTCATTCTGTAATAGCTTTTGCAGTGTTGCCAACTATTTTTCAAGGAAAGTAGCTAAAGACTGCCCAGAAAGTCGCTAAATGTCGCTAGATGACGTCATGCGTCAATTAGCATATCAGTGACGTCACTGCACCGTACTTGCATTCTGCCTGCCTAATGTGTTTTCTCTTCTAATCCATGCTCACATACTGTATTTTAAAATAATATAATACAGCTGAATGTCCAATAAATATGTTCTCATTTCCTATATCTTTTTGTCATACAATAGAACGAGTATGATATATTGAATGACAAATTTTTTATGTGTAAAATAATCTGAATTGAGAGACGTCAGAAACTGGATGAATTAAAGCTCTGTGATAGTGAGTAATATAAGTGATAAGCACAAGAGAAGAATGGAAATCATAACCTGTCAAACTAAATTCTTTAAATATAAAACAAAGGAAGCAGATAAGTGATAAATCTGTGGCAACACTGTGTGCTCGTGTAGCTCGCTCATTCACGTCTGTCAGCTGCTGTGTGTGTTCAACGGCATGAGCTGCGGCTCCTCGCAGCCATTCACTGAACAGGGTAGACACAGAGAGAGGTGTGACGGCAGGGAGAAGGCAAGACCTCGTGCTCGCAGGACAGTACTGGCGACATTTGTAAAGTAGCTGACTTTTGTCCAAAAAGGCGCTAGATTTGTCGCTAATGGCTTTTTTTGAGAAAAAAAAGTCGCTAAAGGGGTCTGAAAATTTGCTAAATATAGTGACAAAGTTGCTAAGTTGACAACACTGAGCTTTTGTCCTAAATAAGGTCCTAACTGAAATTGCCATGGTTACAGATAAGATAAGATTCTAAAGTTAAGATGTTTCTGTAATACGCCCCCACGGCTGCATTTTCCAAAAGCATCGTAGGCCCAAGTAGATCGTCAAAACCATTGCCACCAGGGATGATAGCTGTGAATGAAATGATTTAAGGGTGGTTGCCTCCGCAAACTGCATTAAAATGGTTTAATGCACAGCTAGCCGTGGGTTATCCCGCTTATACCATGGCCATTTGCCAGAATTGACCGCTTAAAGCTGTTATTGATGTTGAAGCTCAATATTTGACCAGAAGGGTAAACTGACCGTTATTTTCTTCAATTACAAGTTGTTAGATCTAGCATTCTGTTCGAATAAAGCAGTGTGTACGAATAAATTTGGATTATATTTATAAGATCTCATGAGTCCTGATAAATGCAATTTCAACTATTTCTGAAGTGCTTCTATTATAAAGAACACCGCTTTCTCACATAACGCAGCCCCTGCATAGAGTAAATAATAGATTTTTGAGCCATTGATAAACCAAATCAGCACCACCACCACGGACAGCACCTGCTAACGTCGCACTTAAGAAGGTATACCTTAACTCTTTCCCCGCCAAACACAGAATTTTCCGTTATTTGTGAGAAAACGCTTCCCCGCCAAACACAGAGTTTTCCGTGTTTCCGCTGTTATACGCTAGGGGGCGCTGTTACGCATCTTCTGAATGAGTACAGAATCTCCTGATCAAAACACACACGAAGAAGACGCCAAAAAACAAGCGATCGTATGTAAGCAGATGCATATGTAACGTGATCATCAACATTAAACATCATATAAATCAAAACTGCCTAATGTTACTGAATGAAATGTCGACCCAGGACGAGCTATAGGACTGTGCAAGCATTAGGGGTGTTGATGGACTCGATCCATCAACTGGATCGACTCCATCTGTGTTTGATCATCGCTCTGAATCTGATCTGGATGTAGTCTTTGACAAAAATGTAATTTTCTCAGCTTGAAAATGAAAATTACTCATATTCAAGTCCTGATAAAAAAGGAATGCATGAAGCTAAAATAAAGCGTTTTTTTTGTTTGTTTGTTTAAAATTAAGTTCAGGGAACACGCCTAGAAATGGTATACCTTTAGTTAAGTTATACCTTTAGAATCTTCGTAGCGCGCTAAGAGACAACGTTATCGGGAAATGCAGCCCTGTGCATTAAATTGTTTTATTGCACACCTTCCAGCCAATCAGATTCTCAGACAGACCATGGTATAAGATAAACTTAGCTTATGATGCTTTTGGGAAACGCAGCCCTGATGCAGACTAATATACGCATAGCTGAAGTGGATTAATATCGTCTTGGTGTAAGGAAAGGTGTAAGGAAAGGTGAAAATAAGCAGGGCAGTCTGAAATCTGCCCCGATGGCTCTCAGTTAGAGCGTGTTGTAGTACCATTTTTTGCCACAGATTTATATTGGAATATTGTGGGGTGCTGGAGAGCTGGGGAGGACTTGCTTTATCATAATACATGCCCGTCGAAGCTATGCTAAATTTTAATGTATCCTGCTCACTTTATGATTTAAAATAGTCTAGAAAATCTGGAAATATTTGTTACAGAATGCTGAACACATTCACAATTTATTATTGATTCTAGAGATGCACCGATTGCAATTTTCTTGGCCGATTCCGATTTCCGATTTTTTGTTAGTGATCTGCAGATACCGATTTTTGCCGATTCCGATTTTCTTTCTAAGAACTATAATTGACAACATATACAAACAAAAATCTACTTTTCTTCAATGCAAAGTTTTATTTTCATAAAAAAACACAAGCAAAAAGTCAGTAATAAAATATAAACAGCTCAAATAAATGCAATAGAATAAAGAAAGCTATGAAAGTTTTTCAGGTTAACTGGGTTTCTATTCAGGTAAGAAATACTACAGAAATTAAAGTAATCAAATGTAAAATAACACATTCAGTGTTATTTTACATTGGTTACCTTAATTTCTGTAGTCTTTATTGTAAATATTAATACAGATCAATTCTTACCATTTAAAGTTATAAAACGTATTCAGTCAAGAGCAGAAAGTGTTCTTTGATTAACATGACAGACAGCAGCAGGAATATTGGACTGCTGGCCCTTTAAGAGTTTATTAACGGTGTTCAGCGGAACCTATACTGTTACACACAACATGGGTTCACTTTCTTAGCTATTTAACAATTAAAAACTGACTGTTTATCTGAATACTCGCCAAGATTGCCTGTGCCGCTGGTTTTGACATACTTTTAAGCGCCACTCATTTTGGTACTTGTGACTCTGTTTGACTTCTGTCTCTGTTTGAGAATGAGCGTGGCTTGTTCGCTTCACTTATATAGATCAGTGGTGCACGTGCTTTTGATGTGAGCGAAAAACTGGAATGACTAAAATTATGCGCAATACAAGCACAAGCACTACCGGAGCGAATGAGACGAGTGAGAGAGAGGAGGCGCCCACGCGGATGTGTGTCACTTTACCGTGACAGAGAAGAGAGCGAGAACGCGCAGCTGACGTTATTGCCTGTGCCGCTGGTAACAAAACCGATCGGATCGGCTCGGAATCGGTAAAAAGTGAGACTGATCGGCCGATCATGAGGGAAATCGGCCAATTCCAATCGATCGGTGCATCTCTAATTGATTCAGTTTATATAGCCACGGCGGTCTCTCGGCACCATTACTCCTGTCTTCAGTGTCACATGATCCTTCAGAAATCATTCTAATATGCTGATTTGATGCTCATTAATTTCTTATTATCAATGTTAAAAACAGTTGTGCTGCTTTTGTGGAAATCGTGATATATTATTTTCATGATTCTTTGATGAATAGAACGTTCAATAGAACAGCATTTATTTGAAACAGTTGTACTGTCACTTTTGATCAATTTAATGTCCTTGCATAATAATATGGTATATATATATATATATATATATATATATATACACTCACCTAAAGGATTATTAGGAACACCATACTTATACTGTGTTTGACCCCCTTTCGCCTTCAGAACTGCCTTAATTCTACGTGGCATTGATTCAACAAGGTGCTGAAAGCATTCTTTAGAAATGTTGGCCCATATTGATAGGATAGCATCTTGCAGTTGATGGAGATTTGTGGGATGCACATCCAGGGCATGAAGCTCCCGTTCCACCACATCCCAAAGATGCTCTATTGGGTTGAGATCTGGTGACTGTGGGGGCCATTTTAGTACAGTGAACTCATTGTCATGTTCAAGAAACCAATTTGAAATGATTCGAGCTTTGTGACATGGTGCATTATCCTGCTGGAAGTAGCCATCAGAGGATGGGTACATGGTGGTCATAAAGGGATGGACATGGTCAGAAACAATGCTCAGGTAGGCCGTGGCATTTAAACGATGCCCAATTGGCACTAAGGGGCCTAAAGTGTGCCAAGAAAACATCCCCCACACCATTACACCACCACCACCAGCCTGCACAGTGGTAACAAGGCATGATGGATCCATGTTCTCATTCTGTTTACGCCAAATTCTGACTCTACCATCTGAATGTCTCAACAGAAATCAAGACTCATCAGACCAGGCAACATTTTTCCAGTCTTCAACTGTCCAATTTTGGTGAGCTTGTGCAAATTGTAGCCTCTTTTTCCTATTTGTAGTGGAGATGAGTGGTACCCGGTGGGGTCTTCTGCTGTTGTAGCCCATCCGCCTCAAGGTTGTGCGTGTTGTGGCTTCACAAATGCTTTGCTGCATACCTCGGTTGTAACGAGTGGTTATTTCAGTCAAAGTTGCTCTTCTATCAGCTTGAATCAGTCGGCCCATTCTCCTCTGACCTCTAGCATCAACAAGGCATTTTCGCCCACAGGACTGCCGCATACTGGATGTTTTTCCCTTTTCACACCATTCTTTGTAAACTCTAGAAATGGTTGTGCATATATATATATACACTCACCTAAAGGATTATTAGGAACACCTGTTCAATTTCTCATTAATGCAATTATCTAATCAACCAATCACATGGCAGTTGCTTCAATGCATTTAGGGGTGTAGTCCTGGTCAAGACAATCTCTAGAACTCCAAACTGAATGTCAGAATGGGAAAGAAAGGTGATTTAAGCAATTTTGAGCGTGGCATGGTTGTTGGTGCCAGACGGGCCAGTCTGAGTATTTCACAATCTGCCCAGTTACTGGGATTTTCACACACAACCATTTCTAGAGTTTACAAAGAATGGTGTGAAAAGGGAAAAACATCCAGTATGCGGCAGTCCTGTGGGCGAAAATGCCTTGTTGATGTTAGAGGTCAGAGGAGAATGGGCCGACTGATTCAAGCTGATAGAAATCAGCAGAAGACCCCACCGGGTACCACTCATCTCCACTACAAATAGGAAAAAGAGGCTACAATTTGCACGAGCTCACCAAAATTGGACAGTTGAAGACTGGAAAAATGTTGCCTGGTCTGATGAGTCTCGATTTCTGTTGAGACATTCAGATGGTAGAGTCAGAATTTGGCGTAAACAGAATGAGAACATGGATCCATCATGCCTTGTTACCACTGTGCAGGCTGGTGGTGGTGGTGTAATGGTGTGGGGGATGTTTTCTTGGCACACTTTAGGCCCCTTAGTGCCAATTGGGCATCGTTTAAATGCCACGGCCTACCTGAGCATTGTTTCTGACCATGTCCATCCCTTTATGACCACCATGTACCCATCCTCTGATGGCTACTTCCAGCAGGATAATGCACCATGTCACAAAGCTCGAATCATTTCAAATTGGTTTCTTGAACATGACAATGAGTTCACTGTACTAAAATGGCCCCCACAGTCACCAGATCTCAACCCAATAGAGCATCTTTGGGATGTGGTGGAACAGGAGCTTCGTGCCCTGGATGTGCATCCCACGAATCTCCATCAACTGCAAGATGCTATCCTATCAATATGGGCCAACATTTCTAAAGAATGCTTTCAGCACCTTGTTGAATCAATGCCACATAGAATTAAGGCAGTTCTGAAGGCGAAAGGGGGTCAAACACTACATTAGTATGGTGTTCCTAATAATCCTTTAGGTGAGTGTATATATATATATATACAGGGCCTGAAATTAACTTTTTTGACCACCTGCCACAGTGACTTTTTACCAGGCAGTTTTTTTTTGCCTCATAAAGGTGAAAAACAGGAATTGCACAAACATTGTTCTTGTAAGAATTAAGTCCATTAAATGTAAGTCCACAGATATAGACCTACCGCAGCTCGTATGTTAACAAATCACAGCGGCTGTTTTGATGGCTGATTTAGTCACGTAGACAGGTCCTGGCAGCTGTTAGTTACAGCGTTCAGGAACCGTTAAGCAGAACTAAATTAATATTATTATTACTGGTAAAGTTACCGGGAACCGGTCATTTTCTCACCAGTTCCCAAATCCCAACATGCACACGCACACACATCTGTGCAACTGTCATTGTACTGTAGCCTACGTCAGCGTTGCATTATCTCATCCCATCTCACCAACAGTTTAATACTTACTCGCATATCCAAACGTAGTCAGAGAAGGGCCTCATCTTCTTTCCGATCGCATGAACGTTCCGAAACAGCAGTCGCATCCTCTCAAACTGCCCAATGAATCACTCAATTCTCATTGGCTACCTGCCAATGTGGCAGGGAGATTGACAGTGTTACCCGCCAATTGCAAAATTCACCCACATTTGGCGCGTGGTCGGGTGTTAATTTTCAGGCCCTGTTTATATATATATATTATGAAAAGATTGTAAGATTGTTGGCTGCAGTTTGAAACTAGTATTTCCACAACTAGATAGTTGTCACAATGTGATAACTATGTTTACCTGATTACCATCTCACCAGGGGAGCCTGACTGTGAGATGTTTTCAGCTGACATGTGTGTTGGTTTGTTGTTTCGCTCCCTGTCAGTGAGGTTTCCCGTG